>NC_061157.1:51148313-51281067 GCF_022113875.1 Hydra vulgaris
AGAAAGTATTCCTGTAGCATCCTAAGCTAAACAACTGCCGGTTTTTATGTTCTTTGATAAGTGATCACTAACAAACAACGACAGATTATCATCAATTGCTTTGCTGATGGATTGTCATTAAACCACCTTGATTTCTAACAGCACTAAAGAACCTTTCAATATGATCTTGACTAAGTTTGTATGTCAACAAGAACTTGATTCGGCTCTCTGAAGATAAATTCAAGTATTGTCTATAAGCTAAATAAAATTGATAGTTGGTCCACAATCTTGAAACTCTTTCAATTTTAATTTGTAGATCAAAAAAGTAGAGGTGGTCTTCTCCATCCATCAAAAGATGTTTTGTAATTTGTTCTTTTGTTGAAAAGTTTATCAATTTAAATGATCATAAATAACTTAATCTGCATCCTGTTAAGTAAAGATTTGTTGTGAATTTATTTTCAGTATCAGTTATGTGTAATGATTTTATTATAAGCCACTGGCTTATTAAGGGTGTTGCAAACGCCTGTCTTAAAATTTTAACAAATTAAGTGAACAAAAACGAATTTTTGACCACAGTTTCTTCAACAAATCTATATATTTAAAATTTGCTACTTATAATTTCTTAACTTTTTGTAGAATTGTTCGGTCAACTATTTTTCCTGAAGGTTATATAATAATAAGTTGCATAGGTTTGACCAGTTTAAATCTTTTTTAAATCTCTTGGAAGATTCATGAAGAAGAAGCTTCTTCCTGATGAATCATTAGTTAAAAATATAACAATGTAGTGCCACTAGATTCTATAATTTCTGCTACACCTATGACATAAGTTATACTTGAGGGTATTGGCATTATTTCACATGATGATAAAAAAAAGTTATTGACTGGAGCAAGATAAATTGTGAGTGTTTGAAAGCCAGGGTAAACTTAAAAGTTAGTGAAAATTGAGTAAAGACGTTGTACTTTGATGGTAAAAATGACCGGTCTTTCAATAAAAAGAGAGCCATAGTGATGAAAAAGCACATACCTTTGAGTCAGAAACTTTGATGAGGTATTTTGAGACACTGCTCTTTTTTAGCAAAACAGCCGAAGCATTAAAATCTTAAATTTTTTCGAATTCTAAAAAACACAAATATCATTTTGGATGATTTGCAAGTGCTGATTTAAAACTTCAACGGCGTCTACAATCTGGTTCTAGATACTATTTAGACTCTATTAGAAAGTTTTTTGTAACTTGTGAGATTTTCAATTTATAAACCATAATGTAAAATTGGCAGATGGTGGACAGAAAAATGCTCATTACAGATCAGCTTTGTCTTTTTGACATCTGTACAAAGTACTACTTGTTCTGCTAATCTAGCTCTAGAAAACTGCTCCAAAATAGATCGCTCACCACTGCCAATCCAGAAAAAAAATGCCATTATTTAACACCAAGGCACATTATAACATTATTTAGTACAATTTTGGCTCTATGTATTTTAATATTATGTAGTAAATACAGAAAAAAAAAGTCAGAAGATTCAGAAGAACATTACACAAACAAGTCCGCAACACTCCACAAGTACCAACAAGAACAGTCCACAAGTACTAACAAGAACAATCCACAAGTACCGACAAGAACAGTCTACAAGTACCAACAAGAACTACAGCAATCCAAAACTGCAACCAAATTAGTAACATCTTCAAAGTTATCAACCAGTAAAGCAGCAACCAATTGTCAACAGTTATCTCAATCGCGCTCAATAGATATAACTAGGAGATTGGTTACCCAGTCTTTGAAGATCTTAACACTGTTTTGACAAGACCAAGTTTACTGTAAGACCTTTCGTTTTCAGCTACAGAAAAATAAATCGTGCTAAAAATACATAGCAAAATGCTTATTGATTTAAATAGAGGTCATTCTGGTATATCTCATTCAATAGCTTCATTGAAGTAAGAAATTCAAAATATCGCTTCAAAATATCCAAATAATGAACTATTAATTTTTTTTTCACCCACATCGTTCACACAGCTTTGCGCCAAAAGTTTTTATTTCTCCTCCAGACTTGAACCTTATACACTTGGCGAGGCACAAAAATCAATTATTTGCAAACCAAATTGTAAGTTATGTTGTCAGTATACTAAAAAAATAAAGGAAAGAGAGCGCGCATTTTTAGGGATGCTAAAATATCGCAAAAAAAACAAACAAACAAAAAAAGAATATATATACAGAATAATTCAAAGATATCAAAATAAAAGCAGGAGTGAGTTCATCAATAATGCCGATAGAGCTGCAACTAAGTTGCCATTTAAAAAATAAAAGTTCAGATATTAAGAGCTACTTTTACAAACAAGAATCGACGCTAAAGTGTAAGAAGAACTGAATAGCTTTCAAAAAAAAAAAAAAAATGAAAAAACATCAGCACTTTAGTAGCTCTAAATAGTGCTCTAGAACTAATGGCTCGTTCAAAACCAAAACTTTTAGAAATTAGTAATTTTGGCGTTTAGAATTAATTTACCTTATACATTTTAAATTATGCTAAATATTTAATAATTTTTTAATAAAGTTGAATAATATTTTGATAAAGCTGATAATATCAATTTAGCGGCAGAATCTAGTATACTAAAACGGAGATGTCAAAAAAACGTAAAATTTCTTCGCAGTTTACTCAAAGCAGTGTTTCTATTCTGTTAGATTCAAGAAAACCACTTACTTGTAAATAACGGTTATATTCTCTCTTGATTGGTTTTTAAATTTGAAAAAGGAGAAGCAATTTTAAATTTGAAAAAGGAGACACATTCTATACGTGTAAGCAAATTATTTTTTTTATTTGTAAGCTTAAGACTTATTTTGCATTACGACGATGATGACGATGATGACGATGCCTCAAGAGCAAACCTCAAGAGCAAGTCTTTCGAATTGTGATTGTGATACTTGGTACACTCTTAATTTCAATTTTAACTGATAAGATTAAGGTTATTTAAATGACATTTTTATCATATTATATGACATAACTATTATGTATTTTCAACTTCCACCAAATATTTTGAGCCCCATCCGACAAAAGTAAAAAAAATCTTAGAGGAACTCAAGAAGTTGGAAGAGCATGCAATAGTAGAGAGAGATGAGGCAACAGCTACAGTAATGCTGAAAGAATACATAGGTATAATAGGTACGACGTTTTATTTCAAATCAAGTAAGCTTCTTCATTAATTGAAACCTTCTCTATACTGGTAAGTGAAATAAAAGCAACAAGTCCATTTCTTTATGAATATTGCAAAACTGGATTTACTGACGCATATATATTGGCATTAATGCTTAAATAAGTACTGAGCAGTGAAAACGCTGTTCCATATGTGCGCACTCACAAAAATAAAATTCATCATGTTGTTTATGTTCATTATATAAGTGTTGATCATTCTTGAAAACCTGATTATAAAGCAGATTTCATTTTGCCACTCATTGTTTGTTACCTGCATCAGTTTAAAAAGCGTTTTAAATAGGTCGTCTTTGTCAAAAAAGCTCTATGATTTTTCAACAGGTCTGAGAGTCAATTTCGATCATTGAAAAATAAATCATGCCGCTACTACTTTTTCCTTTAGAAAAATTATTTCAATTTTTATAATAATAATGAACTATGATAGCAATAAAATGAGTTTTATGAACTTTTTGTTTTTAACTAGAAATAATCGGCTTCTTTCTGTTTGTGTTTGTCCTGTCGTTCACATTCGGCTGTTGCAAAGAACTACACACTTATTATACATACTGTTTACGCCACAGTTCAATTAAAGATTCTCAAACAAGGTAAGTTTCTAACATCGACTTAACAAGAAAGATTTAATAACAATTTAATGAACTTTAATAAAAATTAAAGTTCATTAAAGTTATAAATTCTAAAATAATTAATATAAAGATATCTTATAGACAGTGACGGATCCAGGCGTAGGATGGGTTTTATGCATCCCCTTCTCAATTCGCTAATCTTTTTGTTTTTTAGCTTTGAGATTAAAGAACTTTTTTGGGCAAACATAAATGTCCGCATAATTGCAGTCTTAAAGAAATATATTTAGAAAACTAAATATAACTCTTAATTTAGTAAAGTAAGTTTTCTAACTATTTTAGAAAACTGATTTTACTGCGTCATTAATATTAAAACGTCTTTTTATTCCATTGCATATTCGACTCTATTGTGAAATGACTCCGCAGGCATGAAGGTATGAAGGTAAATGGCTGAAGGTGAAATGAAATCACTGAAGATGAAATGATAGACATGAAGGTAAAATGACTCCGCAGGCATAATAGCTTGTTTATACAAGCAGGCCCAAAATAAAATATTTTAATTTCCTCAATTTTGGTTTCCGTTTTCCGTTTTTTACTACAAAAATTCCATAAAAAAATACTAGATGTTGAAACCATATTGAGTTAGGAGCAAACAGTAGTTAATGAACGCCAAGGCACCCTAAATATTTTTACCGTAAATATTATTCCTTTTCTCTTTTCTGCTATTGGAATAAATGTTTTATGATATGAAACCAAATATCTTGTAAATTTTGTACGAAGGGCGAGAAAGAACCAAGGGTGAGAAAATCTATTTTTAACGGTTTACAGCTAAGTTACAAACGTTCAACTGACTTAAATAAACTAAATACCGGCTTAATTAATTTATTTATTCGATTATATCGGCTTAATTTAATTTATTTATTCCATTATCTCGTTAAACACGCTAAAAGCGTGTTTAACGAGATAATGGAATTAATTAATGTTTTGCATTTAAAGGATTTTAATTCTGTCAAACTTATAAAAAAGTTACATTAATTGGTACTACATACCATTTGTAGATTGAAACAACTTAATCAGTGGTGTCTCTGCAGTAGTTTTAAAATGTTTCAGGGTCAATGTCATAGCCAGAACATATGGATATCAGAATAGTTTTTCAGTCTTTCTACAACTTTTTTATCCACGCTAATGATATTAGCAAAAACTTCTGAATCTTCAAATACTCTTCTTGCAGTATTGTCATCATTTGAATTACCAAAGGACTGGTCAGCTCCAATCTGGTCTGGGTTGGTCTGTACAAGAATCATATAAAAAATATTTAAAAGTACAAATACAGTTAAGAGAACTTGTAGAAGTTATACGTTTTCATCACAATCCCTGAGCCTTACCTTAATAGCATCATTTATTTAAGTTTTGCCCCAAAAATCTTAGAGTATTGAGTGAAATTATTATCTTTTAGAGCTTATACTGCCTTTACACCAAACCTAGTAAATTCAATCTTATAGTTGATTTTGTTGGTAGTCTTTCCTGCTTTAATCAAACATTGTTGAAGATTCAAAACTTTCAATCTTAATACCACCTTTTCTTCGACAGAAAGCAACTTCTTCTTTCTATACTGAATTTTAACTTGCCGGAAAAAACGGGAATTTGATGATTTTGCCTGCTGTAGATCTGTGTTACTGTACTTTTGTTTCTAAATACTCTGACTTGAGAAATCTCCCCTCAAAGTCTAACACTGTAACAAATTTTATTCATTTGTATTAATAACTTTCTGAGCCTTAAATGCTGCTATGATCAATGCTTCTTGATGCTGGATACCGCAACTCTGCATCTCTTGCTCCATTTTCCTAATTCTTCCCATGGCTTGACAGGCTTCCAACTCCAGAAAGAATTTTTTTCTTACCACACTTTTTAAACTATACTTGAGTTTCTACCCATGTTTTTTTTTATTATTAATAAGTCTGACATAAATTTTTTGGTATTTTTGAATTTTGCCTTCAATTTTAAAACTACATTATCAATTTGCCTTTTTCTTTCAATTTTATTTTGCCTTCAATTTTAAAACTACTTTATATTGTTTAAAATCTTCAAATTTCATGATTATATTATTTTTCTAAAATCCACTAATTGTTTTGTGAGATTCGGACATGTAAAACTGCCAATAGTTTGATTTTAAATATGTTGTCTCTTCATTTCGAAAGTTCTTTTGAGTTCCTAGTTTATGTTTACTACTTAAATTTTCGACGATACACAAACTTACACACACACACACACTTCTATTGGATGCTAGAAAGATTATTTATAAATATTTTGTTTCAGCTATAACTTTTAATTGATTTTTGTTTCCTAAATGTTAAACAAGTATTATTACTTTTATTATTTTACAACCCTTTGATTTTATTACTGATTAGATAAAGAAAACTTTAATGTTCAAATCAAGGAAACTTTCGACTATTTTGTTTTATCACTACAATAACATGCTTGCAGCAACTTATAAGATAAGTTTGTATTGTTATTTTGCATTTAAAATCCCATCGAATTAAACACAAAAACCGGCATAACCTATAGCACCATAGTTTACCCAGCGCAATCAATGAACTGAACACAAAATTAGATCACTGAAAAAAAATGACGCAAAAAACCTTTAAATCGATGGTGCAAACGGATTTTTTGAGGAATCACTTTCAAAATGTGTCAAAACGTAGAAAATAATGAGTTTTACTAAAAAAATGCAAAATGTAGTCACAATTCTTT
Organism: Hydra vulgaris; assembly: GCF_022113875.1. Lineage (NCBI taxonomy): Eukaryota > Metazoa > Cnidaria > Hydrozoa > Anthoathecata > Hydridae > Hydra > Hydra vulgaris. Next base: position 51,154,801 of record NC_061157.1, read on the forward strand.
TTTTTTTCAAAAATAAATGCAAGTGTTTCAATTAAGGCGCTGTCCCAATTTCGGCAACTCTCCCCTACTGTGGAATCATGTGAGACTTTTTGAATTGTTAACTTTAAACGCAGAAGTTGATTTTAAAAAAGTTTGTGAAAACATATCTTTAATAATAGTTTTATACATATACAGTGTATATGTATAAAACTATTATTAAAGATATGTTTTCACAAACTTTTTTAAAATCAACTTCTGCGTTTAAAGTTAACAATTCAAAAAGTCTCACATGATCCCACAGTCAGGGTCAGGGTATATTATACTGTATAACTGTATTAACTGTATTAACTGTATATTATACAGTTAAAGAATTTGTTTTTGCATGATTTCAAAATTTTTTTCTTTTATTAGATATAAAAGGTTTTTTTTATTAGATATAAAATATTTTTTTATTAGATATAAAATATTTTTTTATTAGATATAAAATATTTTTTTATTAGATATAAAAGATTTTAAAACTATTAAAAACAAGTAGTTTTAAAAAAAAACAATTTTTTTTGTCTTGACACCATTTTGAAATGTAAATATAAATGTCGCGAAAGTCGCGGAGTTTTACTTTTTCTTTCTATATGCACACTAAAAGCCTCACTTTTCTTCAAAAAAATTACTATCCGAATACCCTACTAATACTAATAAAAAAAATAATACTAATAAAAAAAATTCTTTTATAGCGCTTCTGAGTTAGATTCTTTTCTGGAATATAAAAATGCACAAATATCCACTAATTACAAAAACATCAAGGCATTATTGACATTTTTGTTTATTTTAAATCATTTTAAAATTTTTCAGTTTTTATTATCCGCAATTAGCAAAACATTATAGATCTGCATGATTGTAAAGTATGTATGCATGAATGTGTATGTTTGTGTGTGTGTGTGCATATATGAGGTTATGAATTAATATATATATATATATATATATATATATATATATATATATATATATATATATATATATATATATATATATATATATATATATATATATATATATATATATATATATATATATATATATATATATATATATATATATATATATTAAAAGATGAGTTATATATATATATATATATATATATATATATAAAAGATGAGTTATATATATATATATATATATATATATATATATATATATATATATATATATATATATATATATATATATTAAAATATTATATATATATTAAAAGATGAGTTTTTTTTCATTTTTTTAGAATGAAAAAGCACGCGTTAGTAACCCTAATTTACGTTTTAAAACTGATCTTGCTCTACGTATTAACAATGTTGATAATGACATTTCACGTTGGTATACTAGCTTTAGTAATGTGTGGAGTTGGTTTGAGTTACTTTTTTATAAATCCTTATATAACAAAATCTATAAACAAAATGAATTCAAATATTGCAATGATAGAAAAAGAAGGAAAATACGAATTTATAGAAAGCTCATTAAATGATTAAATATATAATATTTACTCTAGAATTATTCAACGTTTGCAACAAATAAGCTTCTGATGCATTTTGATGCTTTTGATATGTTTAAAAAACAATAGTTGCAACTCTATAGTTGTAACTCTATTTAAACTTTCAGGTTTTTCTTTCACTTTCATTAAAAAAAGTTTGGATGCGTTTAATGTATTCAACTTTTTTGTTCAAAAAGTTGAATACATTAAACGTGTTTTTTTGTTTTTTTAGCAACTTGTAAACAGCAAACTTCAAAGTTTATGTTTTACCAACAGCATGTTATTGGAGCGTTGAAAAATCTTGTCAAAAATCAAAGTTTTTCTTTTGTAGATTTTTTCATTTAGGTAAAGTTTTCTTGAATAGATTATGAAACAAGGCGGAAATATCCTCTTTTCAGTGTAGTACTTAATTTTTTATAAATAAGGAATTTACTGAATGGTATTTGTAAATAAAACAACTATTTAAATTTTTGTTCACTGTAACTTTTTGGTTGGTGTATTCTGTTTATTAAACAATCCCCATCAAAATGCCTGTGGTACATTTACTCTACTTTTGGTATTTAAACTCTGGAAATCTGAGAAGAATTTCTAAAGTTTTGGAAAATTGAACGAGTAAATGCTGAATATTTTGCTCAATTTGTTTTAGGTTCTTAAAAAAAAGAAAAGGAGACACACCGGGGTAAATTACTAAAACAAGCATATGATAGGATAAATGTTATGTCAGCTGCAAACGATGTTCAAGTGAAAAAAAAAAATTTAGTGATTGCCTTTCTAGTAAATTAACAGAAATGAGAAACTGCATTGCATGCATGGATTGATAAACGACATTACTCTCCAAAACAACAATCTTTTTTTGAAATTTTTAGTTTTCTCGTTCTAAAGTTATCGGTAAAAACTGTTCGTTAAAAAAAGCTTTCAAATGCTAAATGGATAGCCAGTTAGCATTTGAAAGCTTTCACAGTATGTATAATATTTCATGCATTTTTATGAAAGTTTTCTGCTCGCCGCAGGAGTATGATAATCTATAATCTCGGGAAGATTGGAATTGGGTTCGTGAAATTTAAACTACAGCACAAGGTTTGTCTACAAGCTGATGAACATCCCAATTCTAATAACATTGATTTGCATCATAAAATCCATAGCCCATCTAAAACCTTTTTCGGTAAAACTTTAAAAACTTGCAGTGTAAAATAACTTCTTTATAATCATCCCTCTACTGTGTTTTTACGTTATGTATGCTATCTGGTTGTTTTTCAGTTGCATTTTGTGTTTGAAATGAATAAATATCCTGTTTGCGCCTCTGGCTGATATAGTAGATACAAAAAGTTAAAGAGGAGAATTTTGCATAATTTGTTTATCTTAAAAATGAGTTTCACGAGTGGGTTTTCGAGAAACGGAAAAATTGGTTTTTGTTGGCAAAAGGATAGTTTGCTTTTGTGTTCTTTAAATGAAAAAAAGATATATACCAAAATACCAAAAAAACAAATTTTAATAACTAAAGCATGAACTGAAAGGTGTACAAAGTCTATCCATCGAAACTCCTTAACACTTTGACAAAGGACAATAAACAACCTAACTTTTATTACTAAAAGTTATTTTTTTAAACAACTTTTAGTAATAGTTGCGTAAGATGAGCAGGTTCTTAAGATGGTATAGCCTTTTTATGGCTTTTTATTAGGAAAAGCCCGTTTTTTCTTAATAAAAGGTTACTCTAAATATTATAATATTTTGACTTCAGAAAAACAATATGCTTTTAAAGTGCTCAACAGACGCAACCTTCCCCTATTACTAAAAGATTCTTAAGATTGTGGAACTTCTTGTTCTTGTTTCTTGTACTACTTTCTCGTAAACAAGTTGCTTACTAAAAATTAAAAAAAACGTGTAAAGTAATAACTAGAAAACAAAGTGTTTTTACTTCATTCTAAAATTATTAACCTGCATGAAAAAACATGGGTATAATAAAGTAAACGTGGCGCAATAATTAGAGTTCTGGTTCAGAAGTGAGCCGGCATCAAACCATATAGTCCGAGGTTTAATGCCGACTCTGGCCAAATAAGCGACATTTGAAAAGAATGAGTTGTAAACTTTCTAGTCAAATGTTCTTCCGTTGTCAAACGTTCTCAATAAATATTCTGGATGTTTTTTTACAGAGACTGTGATAAGACCCTAATGATATTTGATTTGCAACGATATTAATTTTTTGACAATTTATTTTCTTCTTTAAATTCTTGAAAATAAAAACAACAACAATAACAATATATTTTACAGCAAAATTATTGGATTGGTCATGTAAAAGAAATTGATATTTAACTCGATGGTTAACTTTTTTTTAATAATATAACGCTCTTATGCCAATTCGCACTTAAGCCAGTTCGCATTTGTGCCAATGTTTGCAAATTTATTTGGTGCACTTATGCTAGTTCGCACTTATGTCAGTTCACACTTGTGCCAATTTGCACTTATGCCAATGTTTGTAAATTTATTCGGCGCACTTATGCCAATTCGCACTTATGCCAGTTCACACTTATTCCAGTTTTTGCAACGCTTTCCACTTATGCCAGTTCGCACTTATGCCGATTTGCGCTTATTCAGCCTCCCGAAAAAAAAGTTTGCAAATACAAAAAAAACGTTTTCATAAATAAAAAAAAAAAACGATTTATATAAACAGACAGGGATCAAAAGAAGATACGAATGACCGAAGTCACTACAGCCTTTTCATAGAACCCCTTTTTGGGCTTTTAACAAGTGAAAATAAAATAAAATTGTAAATCAAAATTTTATAAAACTCCGATATATATGTTGAGGAAAAGACAATAAATAGACACTAATAAATAACTCCAATAAACATAAATTAAGTTAAATAAAAAAATAAAACATAAAATACGAAATTAAGTTTAACAAAACAGTTTATCAAAAAGTTTATATATCAAATTTCAAAGCTTTCGTTTGACTTAAAATTTATCTTTTTATATGAAACTTAAACGAATTTACTGATTTCACCATATTGAAATAGTTATTTTTAAAGCTTTTCCATATCTTAGGCCCTTGATATTTTATACTTTACTCTTCATATTTTGTTAATCACAGAGCACCGTGAAAGTGCGTTTAACCAGGAAGTTTACGCCTCGAAAATATATCTAAAGTTTGTTTTTAACCTGGATCTCCTGCTTATAAAGCAAAGGTAGCAAAGAAAACAAAATTACTTTTATAATTGGAGATTTCAACATGAGCTGTTTAATTTATAATAAAGATAAAAAAGTAAAAAGTTTTTTTGATGAAATACTTATGGCAGGACCTCTTCCTTTAATTAAACGCCCTACTAGAATAACCAAAACTTCAACTACGTTGATTGATAATATTTTTACAACAGATATTTATAATAGGAAATTAAAAAAAGGATTATAAAACCGACATATCCGATCATTTCCCCATTTTTCTAACAATCCATACTGTATCCTATAATAACCCCGAAAGACAAAATATAATAAAAAAACGTGTCTTCAATGAAAGCAATATAAAATCCTTCCAATATCAATTATCACTTCTGCATTGGAAACTTATTAACTTTAATGAAGACGCAAATACAATATATAATAAATTCTTTGATACGTTCTTCTCAATATAGGATGCAAACTTTCCACTTTGTGAAAAAATAACAAAAAAAAAAACCTTAAATAGTCCATGGATTACCAAAGGACTTAAAAAATCTTCTAAAATCATACAGAAACTATATATAAAATATTTAAAAACAAAATCAAATGAAAAACAACAAAAATATAAAAATTACTAACTTTTATTTGAAAAAATTCGTAAAAAATTAAAAAAAAATTATTATTCAAATTTAATTAGTAAATTTAAAAACGACTCAAATAATACTTGGAGAACGTTGAAAGAAATAACAGGAAAACAAAAAACAAATTCAAACTCCCTTCCTAAAGTAATTAAAATAAATAAAACAAATATATATGAACCAAACAAAATTGCAAACGAGTTTAATAAATATTTCATTGATATAGGAACCAAATTGGCAAACAAGGTCTATTACAGAAAAAATTTTTAGTGATTTCCTAGAGCCTATAAATAATTCGCTTTTTATAGATAATTTACATTCTGACTTATCTTTTGATGAGCTTGAGAGAGCTTACAAATCTCTCAAAAGAAACAAAGCTACGGGTGCGGACGAAATAAATGGCAACATAGTCATAGATTGCTTTGAAAACTTAAAATATATTCTTTATAAAGTCTTTAGGGCATCTATACAGGAAGGTGTATTCCCCGACCAATTAAAAATAGCTAAAGTAACTCCTATATACAAAAACGGAAAAAAAATCAAATATTAGTAATTATCGCCCTATCTCAGTTCTTTCAACTTTCTCAAAAATTTTAGAAAGAATTATATACAATAGAACATACAATTACCTTAATCTAAATAAACTTCTCTATAAAAATCAATTCGGTTTTAAAAAAAATTGTTTAACTGAACAAGCCATTACACAGTTCATTCGTGAAATCTCCAATTCATTTGGTAGATCACAATATACATTAGGTATTTTCATTGACCTATCAAAAGCATTCGACACGGTCGATCACAAAATTCTACTTAAAAAACTCAAATTTTACGGAATAAATGGCAAATTAATAAAATGGTATAAAAGTTACTTGAAAAATAGAAAACAATTTGTTTTCTATGGAGATTATTTTCAAAATGAAAAATTGATTGACATAAAATGTGGTGTTCCACAGGGTTCTATTCTAGGCCCACTTTTGTTTTTAGTTTGTATAAATGATTTAAATAAAGCTTCTAACCTTATGAGTATCATTTTTGCGGACGATACTAATTTATTTCTGTCAAACAGTGACATATATGAGCTTTTTTCAAATATGAATAAAGAACTCAATCAGATCTCCAATTGGTTTAAGTGCAACAAGTTAACTTTAAACATTGACAAAACAAAATGGATCCTTTACCACTCTCTTGCAAAAAAGCGTTTTTTACCAAATAAATTACCTAAACTTTTTATTGATAAAATTTAAATAAAAAAGAGTCGGTCACAAGATTTTTAGGCATTTACATTGATGAAAATATTACATGGAAGTATCATATCGACTATATTTCTACTAAATTGGCTAAAAGTATTGGAATTCTATATAAAGTCAGATACTATCTAAGTAAACAAAATTTAATTCAACTCTACTACTCATTTATTCATAGCTATATAAATTATCCAAATATTGTTTGGGGAAGTACCTCTAAAAGTAAGTTACGAAATCTTTACCATCGTCAGAAACACGCAATGCCTTTGATATGTTTCGAAAATAGTTTTTCTCATTTAAATATTTTATTTAAAAACGTTAAATCACTTAACGTTTACGAACTCGATGTCTATAATATTTTATGTTTTAAGTTTCGTTGTAAAAGTGAACGACCATTGTCCGATTTCAAAGATCTTTTTACTTATAAAGCTATAAACAAATATGCTTTACGAAATAATAATTTATTTTGAACCCTTTTGTCAAACAAAGTTTAATCAATTTTGCATAAACTATAGAGCACCGTATTTATGGAACAAAATTGTTGTTCCAAATTTTGATTTGTCAATTTCGTTTTCCGTTTTTAAAACTAAATTAAAAAACTATATTCTTTCTACTGGCAATATATATATAAATATTTTTGAAATGTAAAATTATTTTTTTCACTCTTGATAATTTGTAAAATTATTTTCAGTTTTTGTTTCTTCTACATTGTTAATAGTTATTATATCAATTGTATTTTTATTTTATTATATATACACGTATGATATATTTTATATGGTTCTGGCGACATGATCATTTGGATCTTCTTTCAGATACCAAGTTTATATATTGTTATATAGTTATATTACGATTAATAATTGTAAACTGAAAAAAAAAAAAAAAAAAATTACGAACTTTCATTCAATTGATCAATTCTCAGGTAACCTTACTATTTCAATTTCAGACCACATGGCACAATTTATTTGCATTCCTGGCATACCCCACCACCCCAAAAAAGTAAAACTTACAGACGATGCTTCAAAAAATTTAATAAAAATATATTTATTGAGGAAATTTATGATATCAACTGGGAACTCTTCGTTAAAAAAGATGACGATGTTAATAAATCCATGAATTTTATTTTAAAAACATTTGATGAAATCTTAGACCGACATGCTACTTATAAAATACTAACCAACCAACAAGTTAAACTAAAATCAAAACCTTGGATTACGTATGGAATACTTAAATCTATTTCAGTTAAAAACAAACTTTATAAAAAGTTTATAAAATCAAAAAATATTTATAAGAAAAAATGAATTATTTGCAAAATTTAAATTTTATAGAAACAAAATTTCTAATTTATTAAAATTTAGCAAAAAAAACATACTTTATTACTTATTTTAACAATAATCTGAACAATATTAAAAACACCTGGAAGGGAATTAAAGAAATCATTAATATTACCTTCTACACACAATACATTTTTTAAACTTAAATTGAACAAAAATCTTATCACTGATCACACTGCCGTATCTAAAATATTTAATAATTACTTTAGCACTATACACAACAAACTACTTAGCAAAGCCATACCCCCTAAACGCATATTTAGTGACTTTCTTAACATTCCAAATGTTAATTTGTTTTTTATTAATCCAGTAAATGAAAATGAAATATCTGGTCTCATTACAAACACGCTTTAAACAGAAAAAAGTCTTGGTCCTAATAGCGTACCTACTTTTCTCCTCAAACTAGTCTCACACATTATTTCAAAGCCTCTCTGTACTGTTATAAATAACTCATTTAAAAGTGGTATTTTCCCAGATATTTTTAAAGTTGCCAAAAATATTCCAATATTTAAAAAAGGCTCTATTCTAGATTTTACCAATTACCGACCCATCTCTCTGCTTTCTAATATAGGTAAACTCTTTGAGAAGGTAATGAATAATAGGCTATATTCTTTTCTTGAAAATTTTAATTGCTTTTACACCCATCAGTATGAATTTCGTGCCAATCACTCCACAACTCATGCTCTCATTGAAATGACTGAACTAATTAGAAATGCACTTGATGATAAATGTTTTGCATGTGGTGTATTTGTCGATTTACATAAAGCGTTTGACGCAGTGGATCATTCAATTTTGTTAAAAAATTTAGAATATTATAGGATCAGAGGCGTACCGCTTAAATGGTTCACTACATATTTAAACATTAGAACACAATTTGTTTCTATTAATGACTCGAAATCTACCCTTGTAAAATGTTCTAATGGTGTTCCTCAGGGTTCAGTATTAGGACCACTGCTTTTTCTTCTTTATATTAATGATCTTCATACATCCATTAAGTATGCTACTGTTTACCACTTTGCTGATGATACTAATCTAATACTAATTAATATCTCCCTTAAAAAAATTAACAAACACATTAACCATGATCTTGCCAATCTAGTTCAGTGGCTTCGCTCCAACAAACTTTTTCTAAACTCTAATAAAACTGAACTCATTATCTTTAAATCAAATAAAACAAAAATCTATAAACATATGAACTTTAGATTAAGTGGCAAAAAAATTGAACCTGTTAACTCAATTAAATATCTTGGTATAAAAATTGATTCAAATCTCTCCTTTTTATCCCACTGTAAAGACTTAACAATGAAACTAAGTAGATCTAATGATATGTTGGCCAAAATTCGCCATTATGTTAATTTTGAGACACTCTTGAACATATACTATGCTATTTTTGGCTCACATCTTAGATATGCATGCCATATATGGGGGCAGTCCCATCAACAAGCTATTATTAGGTTATCCCACCTCCAAAACAAGGCTTTAAAAATTATTCATTTTCAGAATATTAAATTTAACTCTAATGTGCTCTACCTAACTTCTAAAGTATTAAAACTATGTGACTATATTCAACTTTTAAACTGTCAATTTGTCTGGAACCACCAACACAATAACCTACTTTTAACTTTCATTAATTTCTTTTCCAAAAGTGCCAACAATCGTTATCACCTTCGTTAGTAATTTAAACCCGTCTGTCTCTAAACACCGCTCTCAATTACGGGCATAAATCCATAAAATATCAAAGCACTAAAACTTTGAACAACCTTCCTTATGAACTAAAAGCTCTCAATTCATTCTCAACCTTTAAAACCAGTTTATTTTACTTTTTATTTTAAAAAAATATAGTTAATGTTTATAATTTCTATAATCTAATTTTGTTGTCGTAATATATATATATATATATATATATATATATATATATATATATATATATATATATATATATATATATATATATATATATATTTACATTTTCTATTCTATATTTTTTATTGATTATTGTTATTTTTACTAATATTTACTATTGATAACTACTTTTAACTTTCATTATTACTAATACTAATATTGTTATTATTATTGTTATTATTATTATTGTTATTATTATTATTATTATTGTTGTTATTATTGTTATTGTTATTATTGTTATAACATCGTTATTTTATGTTATAAAGTTATTATCGTTATTATATATTGTGAAAATTAGCATTATATTTATTTTAATTAGATATTATTAACATTAGTAGGTGTTTACTTTATATTAGTATATTTACTATTTGTAAACATCCTTGAATGTAAAACCTTAATTTAGAAATAAATGATTGATTGATTGAAAAAAATGATTGATTGAATTATGAGGTAGGACTTTAATTAGTCATACAGCCTTTTTTTTGATTAATATTAGGTTGTTTAAAAATTGATGATTTTTGCTTATAGGATAAACAACATTATGTTTGGTGAGAGTTGAATAAAGCAAATTGAATAGGTTTTGATTTTCAACTTAAGGCTTTTAAAAAAGACGTTTACTGCTGAAGAAACCCTTCATTATTTGATGGAAAGTGAAAACGAGTATTTGCTTGAATTATAAGAAAAGCTTTCTCTTCCTATAATTCAAGCATATACTCGTTTTCAAGCAAATAAGTAATTTTAAATCAGACAGCGATTCAGATACGGAAGTTCATAAATTCGATTCACATTCGAGTGTTGTAATGTAATGTAATAAAATGTCATCAGAAGACGTAGTTCAAACAAATAAAATTAAAAAGATCAATAATATTGACTATTCATGGATTGGTGATAAAACTTTAGGTTGCAGCGGTATTTATAAGTTTAATGGTACTGACTGTCTGACATAACTCCTTTGAACCGATGAATTCTTATCAATACCGTTTGAATTCACCATTTGTAATTACATAGTTGAAAAAACAAACTTTTTTGTTCAATTTTTTTTGCCTTGCAAACTCTAAAAGAAAAGCAATTGAAACTACAGTCTAAAGTTTAAAATGTGGACTCCAGTAACAAGAAATAATAAACAAACTTAATAAATACTATGTTGCAATTGAAACTTTACTGTTATGGAAAAAATGATTGAATTGGAAGCAATATATCCCAAGTAAACGAAGGTTTGGTTTAAGTCTTTTATTCTAGCAGAGTCAAATGGAATGGAGTCTTTTACTGCACACAGGAAAGATGTAAAATGTATTGGCATGAATGCAGAATAATATTTTAAATAAAGCTTATTGAGAATTTTTTGATAATTAGTATACTTCTGCTGAGGTTTCTCATCTTTAGTTTTTTAGTTTATCTTAGTTTTGTTGAATAAAACTGGTTGTGTTGTTACAGTAAGAAAAGATCGGAAAAGGTTTTCAACTGAATTAATTTTCAAGAAGTTACACCGAGATGAGAGGTTTGTTGGCATTTCAATTATTGACATAATTTGATCCTGAGAAGTTTTAAATACATTAACAAAATAATTTTTACTACTAATGAAAAAAGTCTAAAGTTTATTGAAATGCGTTTACATTAAAAGAAAAACTTAATAATTTTGCATCATTATATGATAATTTGATGTTGCCTGCAGAAGGTGAATTTTCGAAAATTAGGTATGTAAATAAAAATTTCAAAGTGTTTGAATACTATAATGTTATACATCATTAGAAAGAACATTATTACAATATTTAAAAGGTGAAAAAATCGAATCAATTGGTTCAAAAGTTATGACGGTTTAAGTACCGATTTTTCTATATATATGTTTATATAGATAGGTGTAAGAGAGGGTACAAAGTTATGTTAATTATTGTAGCCCACTCTTACACCTATCTTTTGTCACGGGCGTATTGGATGGACAAAGAGGTTACCAAACCACCACCTTGCCCGTATGAATCTGAACACTTTTTTCTGAAAAAAAGTTTTTTTTAAGACATCAGCAATAAAAATATTCAAAAAAGTTGTTTTAAACTTATAATAAACTGTCAAAATATATAAGAGGTGTATGCTAGCAATAGAGATGGGTGTGGTTGTGATAGTTGGATACACCCTAGTATCAAAAATGACTTGATTTTATAAATATTTATACCTTTATTAAAATGAGTAAAATTGGTATACAATATAAAATTATGTTACACAAGATTTTACGTATACAAGTGGTGTTTCTATTATGGAAGGGGCGTATGCCCCTTCTATAATAGTATTAGGTAAACTATCTACTATAGTAATTTGTATAGTGCCATAATAGTATTAGGTAAACTATCTACTATAAACTATAGTATAAAGTAAACTTTCTCCCCCTAACCCAACAAAAAAAAAAAGACAAAACAATGCAATTACTGTTTTCAAAATTTAACCAATAAATTAAAAAAAAAATTATAACATTGTTAATAAATTAAAAAATAAATTCATACCAGACAACCACCAAATATGGGAGATAAATGTGAAACTCATAGTAGATATGTTGATGATGCTTTAGTACTATAATATCAAAAAATGTTTCAATTCTTGAAATATCTTATTGAATATTTAAAGTGCAACAACAAAGAAGTAAATAAACATACTATACTAGATTAAAAGATACATTAGTGGTGCATCCATGGTCATAAGAGAGGCATCTGTCTAACCCCCCCCCCCCCCAAACCTGAATAAGACCAACAAATTTTTATTTGAAAGAAATATTTTTGTTTGAAAAAAATAGTTTATGTTATACAAGTTTTTACAGATATTATATCTATTTATAAGAAGGCGTATCCTGCTCCCACACACCCTTACACCCACTTTAAAAAAAAGACATAAAAATAAAATCTAAAAAATTTGTAAGTACTGTATAATAAATTATTAAAAACAAAATTCGATTTTAACATGCTGCCCCTGGCAACTATGGAGTGTAACAGGGGAATAATACATGATACAACCAAGGGACCACAGGGGGACATGCTACTCCACCTAGACTATCCAAAACAGCTTTTTTTTTTAAATACAAAGTTTTTGGTTATGAAAATATTTATTTCTGTATAAAAAAAATTGCTATAAACTTATACCAGACCAATATAAGAATGTTAGATTTGTGATAGATGTTACATTGATGTTTTAACACACCTAAAATAAAAAAACCGTTTTAATCATATAAGTATTTCTTTTGTTGTTAAAAGAATGAAAAGTATAACAACAAAAAAGTATAAAAACATATTTTACTTGATTATATGATTTAGTGGTAGTGTATCCTTGGTCATTCAAATACCCCTTTTTATTAGATATGTGATGTGATATAATAATATTATATCACATCACATATCTAAACGATTTTTATTAGTTAAAACATTTTTATTACATCTATATATTATATTTAATATATATTGTAGATACTATAATCTATATCTATATCTATAATCTAAATCTATAATAATATATATCTATATAACAATTTATTACATCTTTATGAGGGCCGACGACACTGGCAGGGGGCATATGTCCCCCACTTTTTTTCTAATGGACCTTTTTTTTTTTTTAGAAAATTTTAGATATAGAGAACTTTTTTTAGGAATTGACAATTGTTCCCCCCCCCCCATTCCACTTCGAAACCCGTATTGTCGGTCCTATATATATTATATAAATGTAATAAATTCACATTAACCAATGATGTCATTGATTATTGCTTTAAAATGGTCGGCTAAAAATGGCAGTTTAAACTGTGACATAAAACACAAAATTAAGTTCTAAAGCTTTCAAGGAAACGAAAATAAATCTCGTAAAGAAAATTAACTGTACTCCTAAAGAAAAGGTGGAAGGCCAAGGACAAAACAATCAAGGCTATGGCCAAAAAAAAACAAGTGCATCTTGCTTGGCTTGCGAAGAAAGATGCACTGGTTTTTTTTTTTTTTTTTTTTTTTTTTTTTTGGTACTAGAAATTTAGCAAAGGAAAAGTATATATAAATATATTAACAAAAAAATAATAAAATTAATACTGTTAAACAAATATTTAAATTATGGCAGTAACACTTGTAGAAATTAAAAAAATGATAAAAGATTTGTTTTTTAAGCACAATGTAGAAGCAGAAGCTGCGCTAAAGCAACAAAAAAACAATTTTATAGATATAGTTAGTGCAAACACCAGTATATTAAACGAGAGATTCGACAAAGTAGAAAAAAGTATTTTGGAAAACGTTAAAAAAATATCCACACTTGCAACAGAAATTAAAGAAATAAAAGTAAGTTTAAATTTTCACGAGGAACTCATTGAAAACAAAAATAAAACTGCGTTAGATTTTTTCATGAAAAGAAAATCTACTCCTAACGAAACTCAAAATAACAATACTGAGCTCAAAAAAATAAATAGTAAGCTAAGAGAAATAGAACATAGATCAAGAAGGAATAATTTAAAAGTTGACGGAATTAAAGAAGATGATAATGAAAGCTGGTTGGAAAGCAAGTTAAAAGTAAAAACAATATTTGATGATTACTTGGGTATAAAAAATGTAAAAGTTGAAAGAGCGCATAGAGCTGGTAAAGAAGTTATTAAAGAACACAGAACAATTGTTCTGAAATGATTGGACTTTAAAGATCCTTATCTAAAGTCAATTTTAAAAAAACTCTTCAAAGTTAAAAGGAAAGAACATTTTTATAAAAAAAGATTTTTGCACGGAGACGATTGGATTAGAAAGGATTTGCAGAGAAAATGAACAATAGGGTAAATTTGTGTATATTTCCTACGACAATCTTATTGTATGCGAGTGGAATGCAAAAAAAAGTAAATTTACCTTTTTTTTTAACCTTTTTTATTTACGTTATATTTTAAAATTGTAAATTTTTTATTGATGATATAAATATATATATATATATATATATATATATATATATATATATATATATATATATATATATATATATATATATATATATATATATATATATATATATATATATATATAATGGAAAAGCTTCAAAATGAATCCAAAAACGTTTGAATACGAAAATCTTTTTGAAAACATTTCAGATAAGGTATTTAAATTAAATGATCAAATGAACATTGACATAAACATGACAACAGCTGTAATTGTAAACATGACCCAGACAACAGCTGTAATTGTAAACATGACCCAGACAACAGCTGATAACTTTTCATTAATGAATATGGAAACACCTTATATGTTTCCACATGAAATAAAAAAATATTTAAAAGAAGTTAAAACTTATTAGGGTTTGTCTCTTATTCATCTTCTTATAAGAAGTGCTAAAGCAAATTTTGAAAACTTTAAAATATTCTTAGAAGAAAGCAATTTCTTTTTTACTATTATTTGTTAAAGCGAAACATGGTTAACTGATGACAAATTTAACGAAAGCGTGCGTTTTCAATTAAATAGCTATGAAGAAGTGAATTTGCAAAGAAAATCAAAAAAAAGAGGCGAGGGCGTTGTTATTTACATTAAAAATAGTTTGCGGTATAAGTTAACTTTTTTTTGTAACTTATACTATAAGTTACGAAACGATTTATGCATATCTGATTACGACAGGGAATTTGTTTTTATTGAAATTATTAATAATGGCTTTAAAATACCATAATATCATGCTGTTATAAATCGCCACAGTCTTCAACAGAAATACTTTCAAAACATCTTCAAAATATTATTTTGAAAAGCTTCCAAGACAAAAAAAAGTTTATTTGTCGTAGGAAATTTTAAAATTAACCCTCTAAACTGTGACAATAATAAAGCAAAACAAAATTTTTACAATGATATTTTCCGATTTGGTGTAATTCCTCTTATAAATAGGCCAACTCGAATTACAAGAAGTTCATCAATATTATTCGATAATATATTAATAAATTCTTTACTTGAAATCTCGCCAAAAAAAGGAGTAATTAAAACACCAATATCGGATCACTTTCAAATATTTATTTCAATAAAGACCTCAAACAAATTAAAAATAAGTCAAAAAATGACAATCACAAGGCGGCATTTTTATTCGAAAAGCCAGGTCTACTTTAAAAGAGAGTTATTAGTTAAAACATTTTTATTACATCTATATATTATATTTAAAAATATATTATAGATACTATAATCTATATATATTTATATAACAATTTATTACATCTTTATGTAATAAAGATGTAATAAATTGTTATATAGATATATATAGATTATAGTAAGGGCCGAATATTTACTGGTCAGATTTAGAATCCTCAAATGATACCATTTTAATGTACAACAAATTTATCATTATTTTATTATGAAAAACATTTTCCCAAAGTAACAAAAACAATTAAACTTAAATTCACCTTGGTTAAGTATAGGTCTTAAAAAGTCATCTAAATGGCAACAAAAATTATATAGAAAATACCTAAAAAAAGATAAAACAAAAAACAGAATACAAGAATTATGCAGCTTAAGAAACTTAAAAAAACCGCTGAAGCTAGTTATTATAACAAATTTCTTAAAAAGTGTCAAACAAAATCCAGAAAAACGGGGCAATTATTAAATGAAATTATTGGTAAACCAAAAACTAGCAAACCATGCTTTCCTAAGACAATAAAAATCAATCACAAATCAATTGATAATGAAAATGACATTGCAAATTAGTTTAACAAATTCTTTGTTAGTATAGGATCTAAACTTGCATCTCAAATTCCTTGTGTAATTAAATCTTTTGATAAATATTTAAGTCGTAATAGAGATAAACTAAATAACGAAAAACTAACCATATTAGGAATTGATTAGGCTTTTAAAGAAACTTTAAATAAACAAGGCAACTGGAATTGATGAAAATTTTTAAACACTCTTTAAAGGGAGGTATATTTCCTGAAAAACTAAAAACAGCTTACGTGAAGCCTATATTTAAATCAGGAGATGCAAGTGAAATAGGTAATTTTAGACCAATATCAATAATTTCAACATTCTCTAAGATACTTGAGAGAATTATGCACAAAAGGTTATAGACTTTTTTTTAAAGAAAACAATCTTATTTATTCAAAGCAGTTCGGTTTTTCAAAAAAATACATCAACTGAACACGCAATCATTCACTTAGTTGAAAAAATAAAAAACTCCTTTACAAACGGAGAAGTTAGATTGGGAGCTTTTGTAGATCTCTCGAAAGCTTTTGATACAGTCGACCACAAAATATTGTTATCAAAGCCTAATATGTATGGTATAAGGAATAATTCCAACAAGTGGATAGAAAGTTATATAGATAAACATGTGCAATATGTATATTACGGAGACAATAAACTCTCTAATCCGTCTTTAATAGAGTGTGGTGTACCTCAAGGATCAATACTTGGGCCTTTACTTTTCTTAACCTATGTAAACAATCTCTGTACGGCATCAAAAAGAATTTCAACAATAATGTTTGCTGACGATAGCAACTTTTTTATCTCTTGAAAACATATTAGCGAGCTGTGCGTAGAAATAAAAAACGAATAAGAAAAAATTTCAGAATGGTTTAGGGCAAACAAACTCTCTATTAACTCAAGTAAAACAAAGTTTTATTTATTTCATCCTTCTTTTTTAAAAAATAGAAGTTCAATCTTTTTTTCCAAAATGGTTTATTGAAAATAGAGAAATAAGTAGGAATACTGTTACAAAATTTTTGGGTGTTTTTATTGACGAAAATTTAAATTAGAATAAACATATCACTTATATAGGTAGTAAAATATCCAAAAGCATAGGAACAATATACCAGTCACGTTATTTATTAAAAAAACCACAACTCAAACAAATCTACTATAGTTTTGTTTAAAGTTACCTAAACTACGGAAATATAGCATGGGTTATAAACCTATAAAACAAAAATAGAACCACTATATCGTAAACAGAAGCATACTATACGTGTGATTAGTTTTAAAATAGAACAGAACACTCAAAACCTCTTTTTGAACAAATGTCTTTATTAACATTGTTTGAAATAAATGTACATAATATTTTAAGTCTTTTCAAGGACGTATTAAGGGACGTCATTGATCTTATGTATAATAGCAAAATGCAAAAAAGCCCTTCAATTTTCTATGGTCTTTATAAACAAAAACCAGAGTACAAATATTTATTGCGTACAAATAGTAGCCTGTTAGAGCCTTCATGCAAAAATAAGCTTGAACAATTCAAAATGACTTATCGTGCACCTCATATCTGGAATAAGTTTTTACTAATTAATTTAAATAATATTGATTTAAAAAACTTAAATTGCTTTAAAAAGAGTATTTTAAAGTATAAAAACTTTGTTAGTGATTTTTTCTAAATTTATTTTCTACAAGCTTCTTAAATAATTTCTTTTTTATTATATATAAATATATTTTCAACATTGTATTAGTAATAAATGTGTAAATATTATTAAAAAAAACAAAAACAAAAAATTTTTGTAAAAATATATTTTTATACTTGTCAAATGACATTTTAATACCATTATAATGTAATGATTTTATGTAAAAAGTTTATGAATGTTTTTATATTTACGGCAATGTAAAGCCGTACTTGATGATAAGACCATTTGGTCTTCTGCAAGTTTTCCGCGTTCTTTTTACAGTGTTAAAGTGAATTTATTATTTTTGTAAAACCACTTTGTAATATTTTGTTTTTTATTTATATATTCACTGTTAACGAATCTTTATTATGTAATTAAGAATTTGTAATGTTAGGGAACAAAAAATAAACTTAAAATAAAAAAAAAAATACTTGTTTACAGTTATTTGTATCTGCTGCTTTACAACAAGAGCTGCAGCTGGAGCTTCTGCCTTTTTCCAACATTTTTAGCTCTGAAATGATTCGAAGTCTACAACTTTTATTTCTTGAAGAAAAAAAAATGTGTTTATTGCTTTCACTGTTAAACTATACAGATTTTGTTTTCAGATTATTTTATAGAAACACCAAAATACCTTTGCTTAACAAAGCAAACCTTTATCATTATCAATACCAATACCATATATTACCAATACCATTAAATACATTTGCAAAGGTATTCATTGCACAGATGATAATGCACTGATTTATTTATATATTTTTAATTTTTTAAACATTTTTACTTCCAACAAGGTTGCAAGCAACCACTATAAAAGTTGGAAGTTGCAGGAAGAGAAAGATAAAATTTATAAAAAAAGATAACGATTAATAAACAACTTAAAAGATTGCAAGTTATATGAATCAGGAAAACAAGATGAAGGGAGCGAATTCCAAAGGATTGAAGTTTGATGAAAAAAAGCTAGACGAATAAGAATTTTTGGAGCATTTAATAATTGCCACATAAAAAAAAAATTGGAATTAAATGAATGAGCAACACAAAAATGATATTTAATAGATTGCACAAGAGATGTTAGTTCTTTAGAGCAGCGCCCATTATAGCATTTATAGAAAAGAGAAAGAGAAGCAAAGTTACGAAGATGTGACAATTGTTAAAGGTTGCATGCAAGAGCAGGTCCGATTATATTTACAATACGTTTTTGTATCTTGTCTAAAAGAGAATCATCATTCAAAGAGAATCATCATCCAAAGATCCTACTCAGATATGGCAATAGTCATACAAGGACGAATTTAAGATTTATAGAGATATGGAATCCGGAGTAAAAAAAAAGCGAGCACGATTATGAAGTGCAACTATTAGCAGGTAATAATTTAGCAGATACTAATTTTGCAATGGATTTAATATATAGTTTCCAAGAAAAATTGTAAGTAAGAGTTAATCTTTAAAGGCGAAGAGTAGATCACTCGTTGAGTATATTACCGTTGATAAGTATAGGAAGATCTAGAATATAACAACAACGATTAACATTTCAATAAAATTGAGTTTTATTTGCGTTTAAGTTCACTAGCCACTGAGAGATTCTTTTCAAGCTCAAATGCCGCTTCCAAGGAATTAGAGAGTGTTCGCTTCTTATCAAGACAAGAATAAATGCTAGTACTATTAGCGAACAATGCTGAACAAAGATACAGAAGCTGGAGTGATACGAATGTCAAGCAATGGATCAACTTGTTTATTGGCTATATCAGGTAGGATATGATTAGTGGAACCAAAAAATGAGATTTTAAAAAAAGACTGTTGTCGATTTTATATCTTCCATTAATGTCAATATAAAATCTTTCAGTAAGAGAGCCGCCAGTTATTGAAAATTACCTTTGTTAATTACTTTTAATGATTAAGTTCTATACTTTACGATTGCTTACGATTAAATATGATTGTTTAATTGGTATTAAAAAAAGATATTAAATACAAAAAAGATTGAAAAAAAAAAGATATTGAATACAATTGCATATATTTAAATATGGTTGCAGTTCTTTCGTTACGTAACTCCAAAAAATTAAACAGTTAAACTAAGCAGAGGAGGAAAATTTATGGGGGAGGGGGGATTATTGCTCCTGCATTAAACCCCCCCCCCCTTCCAATAATTTTTCAAATAAATAATTATGAAAAAAGTGACTAAAAAAAAAAAGAGTCTTAAAACTATTTTGGGGTCTTTTAATCGAGCACTGTCCTCTCAATATAATTTTTGTTCCTACTGGCCTGCCTTACACTGATAACTTTTTTCATCTGATAATTTTTTTAATTTTGCTTATTAGTATTTAATTCTTATAATTTTGTAAAAATTCTCAATACAATCTGAATTACTAATTTGCAGAAATCCAATCTAAAAGTTGAAACAATTTTTTACCTAGTTTTCTGGGTAATGTAAGTTAAATGATATTTTTAGTAATAAATTCGCCCTCTTTTGGCCAGACTAAAAACTTTATAGATTATTTTATTTTTTAGACTTATAACTTTCATACAAAATAACTAAAATTTTATTTAATTTTTTATATTATACATACATTACATTATACATACATCACAATTATTTTAGACATTATATTATACATAAATTACAATTTGAATAAACAAATGTTTGATAAAGTTGTTGCGCGTGTAACGTGAGTTAAAAATGGAATTGCCAATATATGTAAATCGCGCATATCTTCACAAAATATAGTTGATATATCATAAAGATATGCGCAATACGAAGGTATGCGCATTTTCAATGAAAAACAAGACTTGGTTTTAAGCTGCACTTTACTAAACGTGGACTTCGATATACTAGATTTATAATACCTTTTTTAAAAACAATTTAAAAATTTTGAATTAATAAATCATCTATTTTAGATTTTTTTTACTAATTGTTTTCCTTCTTTGTTTAAAGTTTTTGTTGAAGTTTTAACTACAGATTTTAAAACTAGATATCAGATCCGGTTCGGTTAAATTGAAATCCGATTTCAAAAAACCAGATCGGATATCCGGTTTTGCTTACCCCTATATATATATATATATATATATATATATATATATATATATATATATATATATATATATATATATATATATATATATATATATATATATATATATATATTATATATATTATTATATATATATATATATATATATATATATATATATATATATATATATATATATATATATATATATATATATATATATATATATATATATATATATATATATAATATTATATTTAAAGTAAAATAGTTATAAATTTAAATATTGAATATAAAATATATTTATAATATTTATAATAGCAATTTACATATATACACTCAAATACACTCACATAGACTAAGTCTATCTGAGTGTATTTGAGTGCGTATGTGTATTTCTATATGCAAAAGTAAATGCATGTGTGTATATATGACTGTGTACGCATATCTGTACATCTGTAAATGTATGTTTATGTTTGCATCATGGCCTTCTTAAACAGGCCGCGACAGCTCATTTTCCGTAAAATTAGCGAAGGCCGACTTTTTTACGGTTAAAATTATTTTTTATCTTAGCTTTTGTAAACAAACTTCAGAAACAAATAAAAAGCTTTATTAGGACAAAACATTTTGATTGAATTTCGAAAGCAAATATTGTAGGAATTTTTTTTACGTTTAGAAATAAGTTAATTACAATAAAAATTTAAGGAGTTTAGCTAAAAATGACTAAATCTCGTTTTTATAACTATATGTTTATTTTAGCTGTTTAACACTTGTAATACAAAAAATAAATTTTTTGATAAAAACAAACAAATATATTAACTTTATTTTATTAAAATTATTTTGACTTTTTTGACTCAAAGTATTTTATTTTGAAGTTAAAAGTTTTGCTTGTTTTATTAAACATTCCTTCCCAAAATCTTCAGAGTGTTTTTTACAATAATTGTTTAAAAAAATGTTTGCCAAAATGCAGCAAACTTTTTTAACACTTTGAACAAGCAATTGAAATTTACTATTGCAGTTAATAAAAATGTAAATTAATCCTTTCTTGCACAGCAATGGTGAAACTTTATTCACAAGTGTCACTTCAAATATAAAAGAACAATAAAAAACAAAGTAGACTAAATTGTCAGAAGGTTCTCTTAGTCTTCCCCTATTCAAAGAACTGATCAAAGTTCCATATTTTTGAAGCATATCAAAGCTGTCTGTTTCTTCTAAAATTGAATGTAATTCTGGAAGTTTGTAAGCAATAAAACCTGCAATATATGAAAGTCCTTGTTTGCATTCATTTGGCAACTAATCCTCACAATTTTCACATATTGACATAATAAACTCCACATCAAGTTCACACTTATCACAGTTCTAGTTTTGTCGATTCTAAATTTTTGAATAACATTTTGCACAGTTATCAGATATGTGCCACCTGACCCTTGCCGATATTTCCTAAACTGTTTTTCTAGTGCATCTGATTGCATATGTCCTAACAATACATAAGATACACCACAATTCAACAAATACTTGGCACAGCTTGCTAATCTTTTAGAAGTTTTTTGCAAACACTTGCAGTATCCATTGTTAACTTTTTCTCTCTTAATTTTGAATTTACGCATTTCAAATTTTCAGCAAAATACGAAGTATAGTTCTCTAAGAAATCTATTTGCCAATCATTAACTGAAGTAAAAGGCTTTCTTTGAATATCATTTAATCTAATATCTAGACCTTTTGCTTTACTGTTGACAATAAGCCATCACTTAACAACTGTTTCAATAAAAAGTGCAGTATATTCAGCTTCAGGAAATTTTACACGTATTGCTGCAACTGTTTCATCACAAAAAACTTTAAGAACTAATCCAACATTTTGTCGTTCAATTGGTTTTGGTGACAACTTAACTATTCGACTATCTGCAGCATGAAGTTGAATTATAAATTTCCATTCTGCAAGTCACACAGTATCGTTATCATTTAGCAATCTATATTTTAAACATTGCAATTTTTCAGTGATCCAATTATTTCGAATACATTTTAAAATATGCACAGTGTCATTTAAAAGATAGTATGCTGGAACTTTTTTTGCATTAAAATATTGAAATATTTTTTGGTTTACTCGATAGTAATCCATTATTAACCAAGAGGCTTTCCACCTGCAATTATGATTTGTTGATTTAATTCTTCTATCACGCTTGTTTTAAAATTTGTTGTAACTTTACAAACTGGAAAAACTTTTATAACAAGTCGTGGGCCACCAAAAAGACAAAGGAGCATTAGTACTAATGGTGTATTGTTTGTTTTATTTAATAAAGCTACTTGATGCCTAATATAACTTGCTCACTTAGAATCTGTTTCATTATTAATAACATAACTAACAGCATTCTCCAGTTAAGAATAATATTTAATAACTCCTATGTTTAAAAAAGACAGTTTAATTTGTAAAAGTTGGCTATATCCAGTAAAATAAATATCTCCAGAATCTTCTAAAGTTATATATATTGAAAACTTAGGTACTGGTCCACAATGTTCATATGATATTAAAGATGTATTTTTTTCTTTTTTAACAAAATAAAATTTTTCTTCACAGTAATTTATTATTGACTTCAAATTTTTTACAATTGTATTAAATTGAATAACGTCCATTTTTTTGAAGTTTTCGAACTCATCAGGTAAAATATTTCTTTCACTGAAAGAAATATATTGAAATATGAAAGAACCAGTGTCTTGTATTCCAATAGTGTCTAGAAAACGAGATGTCACTGGGTTGATATGACTGGGTTGATATGCTCTGAAAGTTTCAGAGCATATCAACCCAGTCATATCAACCCAGTGACATCTCGTTTTCTAGACACTATTGGAATACAAGACACTGGTATACCTTTAAAGACTGATGGAGGATGCACTGGAATAAAACTACCACCTTTGACTCTTTTTAATTCTGCATCTTTAGGCCAGTGCTGAGCACAAATTCGCTTATAATCTGTAAACACAAAGTTTGCATTTGGAAGTTTTTTAATCCATAACTCGCGATCCCCGGATTTAAAGGGGAATCTATACATTGTGACATTAACATTATCTTTTACTTTTGATTTGTAATTTGAGGAGCAACCATAAACGCAGCATTTATTAGGCATTTTACGAGTTTAA
Organism: Hydra vulgaris; assembly: GCF_022113875.1. NCBI lineage: Eukaryota > Metazoa > Cnidaria > Hydrozoa > Anthoathecata > Hydridae > Hydra > Hydra vulgaris. Next base: position 51,179,005 of record NC_061157.1, read on the forward strand.
CTATTATAGTTTAAATCAAACAACCAAAATCCTCATTGAAACTATACTTCTCCGTAAAAAAATCGGCCTTCGCTAATTTTACGGAAAATGAGCCTGTTTAAGAAGGCCTTGGTTTGCATGTAACAATATAAAATGTTTTAAACTTTTTTTATTTTTGATATGTTTTTTTTTTTTTTTGCAATTTTGATTTTTTGATAGTGTTACACTTTATTTTATGTTTAATATTTTCTTATTTTTTTTTATTGGTATTTTTGTTATAATTATTGTTATCATTGGAATTAATATTTTTAATATTAATTCTTGTTTTCTAATTAAATATTTGTTTTATGTCATTGTTAGTTGTTACGTTTCATCAGTTTTTTTTAACTGTTTTTAATTGTCAGTGTAGTATATATAGCTATTGCGTTTATAAAAACAAGTAACTTTTTATTATTTTTATCATTAATATTTTTGTTGTCGTTATTGTTATCATTATTATTAAAAATGTTTTTTAGTTTTTTTATGTTGTGATTCTTATGTTTATTTTTATAAATATTTTTTATAAGGAATGCGGAGTCCCAAAAAGATTTTGAATGTCCCAAATGGATTTAAATGTCACAAAAAGACATCTTCTTCCTAGTTTTTTGGTATTCAGTAGCGCTAAAAATATAAAAATAGCTTATCTCAGAAAAATATTGGTTGATTATATATTAGAAGCGTATTAATGCCTACTAGTACAGGCCGACGTATAGGCATTAGCCCTAATTTTATAGTTATATTTGTACTCTTTTCATTTTTATAGATAGTAAATTAGACTTATTTTAAAATGAAATGTAACAGCCAATTTTAATGTTTATATATATATATATATATATATATATATATATATATATATATATATATATATATATATATATATATATATATATATATATATATATATATATATATATATATATATATATATATATATATATATATATATATATATATATATATATAGTATCAAAATAGTTTTAAAAGCAAAGAATTCCTTTATAAATATCGTAAATACGATGAAATAAACACTTTTATAAATAACATAAATTGGGAAGCTAGATTTATGGATCATATGTTTAGGAATGTTATTCCATATGGTCTAACCTCAATAATGAAGCGTACCATAAGTTTATTCCAAAGGTACCAAATAATATTGCCAAAAAAAGGAAACAGTAGTTCACAAACAAGTTAATGAAGTTAGACTAAAAAAAGAGCTCTGGTACAAAAATCCAAACTTAAAGTGGAAAAATGCAGCGCATATCACGGAGTATACAGATGTCAAAAACGAGGTCAAGAAATATAGCAAACGAGCATTACGTGTCTATGAGTCAAAGCTAGCAACGACAAGCACAATCTAAAAAGACTATTTGTATATATTATTAGCAAAAACAAACATTCTCAACAACCAATTTCAATCAGTTTTTACAAAGGAACCACTCGGCCACTAAAACCTTTTGCGTCCAAAACAAATGTTTTAACATTGGATATAACAATTGACCAAAACATTGTTCTCAAACACCAAAATATGCTTGATGGAAATAAGTTAATGGGTGATAATAACGTTAGTCCGTTTGTTTTAAAAGCATGTGCCACATCAATGGCAGTTCCGCTAACTTTGATTTTTCAACTTTCAATAAAGTCTGGAAAGGTTCCATTATCTTAACTCAGAGCTAATGTTACACCTATTTATAAAAATGGTAGCAGAATAGATCCAGCCAATTACAGGCCAATATTGCTCACTTCTGTTCCATGCAAACTTATGTATAATAGTTAGACAAGTCATAATCGATCATTTGGTAAATAACAAATTGCTTTTCGACACCCAATATGATTTTGTTTTAAAAAAGACTTGCATCACAAATCTTTAAGAAACAATGGGCTTTTGACTCATAACAAATCAAAGAAAAAACCAGTCGACCTAATTTTTCTTGACTTTGCAAAAGCATTCGATAAAGTTTCGCATGTAAGATTGCTGCAAAAGCTTGATATATATGGTATAAATCTTCTAAACTGGATAAAAGACTTCTTAAAAATCCGCAAGCAGCGTGTTGCACTTGGAGATTCAAAATCTGATTGGATTGATGTAACTAGCGGGGTTCTCCAGGGTTCTGTAATAGGACCATCGCTCTTTCAATCAGCCATTTACAAAATGTATGTAGATGACACAAAGCTCATGAAAGTCGTTGAAAATAATGAAAACCGAGCAGGTTTAAAATCCGATCTGAGATTGTTAAATGGACGCAAACCTGGCTAATGGAGTTAAATGTAAAAAAATGTAAAGTTATGCATGTAAACTCTGGAACAATAAAATTTGATTACATTACGGATGAAATCAAAAATGACGGTACAACCAATAGAGTAGTTTTAGAAGTCACAAATTCCAAAAATGATCTTGGAATTCTAATCTCCGAAAATCTTAAACATGCTTAACAATGCAATATAGCTGCAAACAAAGTAAATATTATGCATGGAATTATTAAACACACGTTTGTATCAAGAGACATTGACATTTGGAAAAAAAATTACACTGCATATATTAGACCACATCTGGAGTTTGCCATACAAGCTTGTAACCCTTACCATGATAGTGACATAAAAAAATTGAAAATGTACAACGCAACGCAACAAAAGATCCTCGTGCTTTGAAAAATAAAGACTAAAAAACTCGATGTAAAATCATGAATTTAACCACCCTTGAAGACAGACGGGAGAGGCGATCTTGTTCAAAAATATAAGCTTCTCAACAATTTAAACCTAATTGATTGGCACGTTATGCCTTGCAGCATAGCACCCAGAGCTCAACATCGAATCAGATTTCATCGCGAGAATGTCAGCAGCTGCGGAATCAGACATAAGTTTTTTAACAACCGTGCACAATGGGGCCGAACAAAGGAAAAATGGCCAAAAATCGAAAAATCTGCCAATCTATTTAAAATTTAGCACAATTATAAAAAAGAGTATTCTAAATTGAATGAAAAAATAATTAAATGTTTTTTGAAAAAATTTTGACTATTTCTTTTGAAATAGAGTCTGATAAGAATTTCTTTAGCAATAAATTAACATTCAGTGATTTTTTTTACTTTTTACTATATTATTTAAGTATATATTTATAGCTTATAAAAAAAACTTATGGAAAAAAAAACATGCGTATTTATAAAAGGGATCACGGTAACAGAGGGGAGTGGTGAGGAGTGAGAGGCTGAATGCCCCCCCCCCCTACTACTTTTTCCAAATTTATAAAATAAAGTGTAAAATGCTATATGAATAAGTTTTTTATACAAAAGATAAAAACTCATGCTGCCATCTATGTTGCAAGAAAATAATAGAGAAAAGTTATTGTACGAAATATTTTGTTCAATTTTATTGATACTCGATTCGAACTTGCAACCCCTTTGGTAAAGAGTTCAACACTATAACCACTGCGCCACGTCTGCTACTTTTTTATAAAAAATCATAAAATCATCTTATTGATATATTTCAGAATCTTCATTTGTTTCATACATGTGACTGTTTTCAAAATCATCTATATCATTTTCACTGTTAGAATCATCATCACAGTTTTCATTATTAATATTTGTATTTAAGATTAATAGTTCTTTTACTTCGGATGGCATCATATGTTTCTTGTACTTTTGAATTCTTTGTTGTAATTTTGAACTTGAAAGAATTGGATCTGAAGTCTCCATTGCACGTGTGAACACATCAAAGAGGTTGTGTTGGCAACTATCTTTTCGAGCATGATTGATTCTATCTAATATAAAAATTTTATTTCTACTTTCTGAAGCTTCTTCAGATAACATGCCAACAGGGACAATTGAATTTGATATGATTTGTGAGCCATGTATCAAAAGTTTATGTAATGTGGGAGTCATAGGAAATTTTTTATACAATTTAACATACCGAGATGCTGTTGAGAAGCAATAGTCATTAAATTTGACTGGGTCAATTGGAAATCGATAAGAAATACACAACAAAAGTATTCTTAATCTTTGAATAAGCTCCAAGTCGATGTCTAAAACTTCAGACAAGAGGTTTGGATATTTGAATGCTCTTTTTGCAACGTTTCCTGTATTACTATTGCCACCGCTTGATTTTGGCATGTCTATATGAATGTTAAGTTTGTTTTTGAATCGGGTTTGAATTTCAATCTTCCTTGCTTTTATTTTTGTATCGTTTTCTTTTCCATGCACTTGCCATTGCTTTTCAGGCAAAACTAAGAAATGTGTAACATTGCTTCGAAACAGCGTATATGCATGTGAAGAATACTTAAACCACATTGTAGAGCTACTGGGTTAGCATTAAATACTCCTTTTGTAAAATTTACTAGTTTATTCATATCTTTTGAAGAACAACCACACACAGTACATCGTTGGAAGAAGATGTCTTTGTAAATGCTTGAATCTTTCCATGTATTAACGTCAAACACAGACTACATTCAACCAATAGTTTCTTTCCAGACTTTAAAATAATCACAACCTCTTCGAGTTCAGCAATTTCTTTATCATATTTCTCCTTTAATCGAATTACGTATTCTTTATTTTCCTTTGCAAATTCGATTCTCTGTGGACGGCAAAATCTAGTAGACTGAGGAGTTTGATTAGTCCATAAAATTTTTCCACAGCTTGTTTGCAATCTTTAAGGAATCATAGATATCACAAATAATGAGCTATCACTAAAATTTTCACTTAGATCTTGATTGAACCTTGCTTGTTGCGTGCTACCGTCAAAGCCATAAGAAACTATAAATTTGCATTGAACAACATTAATTTCTGGAATTTCTTTCTCAATAAGTTCATGCTGCAATTTACTAATTCTTTCTAGAGTATTTTACTTTTAATTCTTTCTAGAGTGTTTTAATAAATGCTTCCATTCTACTTCAATGCAATTTTCTGTTTGCAATATTTCACTTGGACAACATTGAGATTTTTCAGCTGATACCAACTTATAAGGAGGGAAAATATCGCAACTTTGAGTTTTAGCTGCAAATCTTGTTTGATTATACTGATCTTTGGATAAATTCGTATCAAAAAGAAACGATAACTATACTTAATAATCATTTTTAAATGTATTGTTCCGGTGGCATTCTCACAACTTCAAAATTAATCTTATTCAATACAGCAGCAAAATTTTGACTTTGAATAATTTGTTTGATTAAATGAGATAAGTCTTTTTTATCATTTTCTGTGGTATAACTTGTTTTTCTTTTTCCTTTAGGTCTCTTTTAAGTTTTTCTTCGCAACACAACAAGCATTTTTCAATCTCTAGATAATGTTTATCATTTTGTTTTATAATTGCAACAATTTCACTATACTTAATAATCATTTTTAAATGTATTTACACATTTCACGGTTTTATTTATCTTTGAACAATGCTTTTGAATTGCGTAAGGACTATGTTACTGCATATATTGATAGACTTAATGATTATCTTTACCTAGATTTATAATTTAATATTCTTAAAACAGCAGTCAGAAAGTAAATGTAATAAACTCAAAATAGGAATTTTAACACAAATTTCGGTCAGTTTGAGTTTAAGTCTAATGGTTACTCAACATCCAACTTTTTTTAAGTACAAACTAATCTGTTTCAGATGCAGCTACAAATAAGATTTAAAATTAGCATTTAAGATTTAAAACTTGATTTTTAGATTTTTGGCCATTTTTTCCTTTGTTAGGCCCCATTGTGCCGTGTAGTCAATGACTGAAATACTTTACCAGATAATGTCATCGAGGCAACATAATTTAATACATTTAAACAACTACTAAACAGTTTTCAGTCATCGTATTTACAACAACTCATCATTTACCGTAATTGCCACACAAAAGTGGCCAACATACGAGTTTGGTATAGATGCGTATACTCAGCCGATAATGAGTTTAAGGCTTTGTTCAACTTAATTAACTAACTAACTAACTACATATATATATATATATATATATATATATATATATATATATATATATATATATATATATATATATATATATATATATATATATATATATATATATATATATATATATATATATATATATATATATATATATATATATATATAAGTTATAAAACAAAAACTAGTTAGGCGGAACAGCATTTTTCAAAGTTGATAGAGTTAATTTTAATTTTTTAATTGTTAATTTTAATTTGATAGAGTTAATTTAATCGAATTAATTTTAATTTTAAGCTCTTGGCATTAACGACGTCAGACGGCAAGTTATTCTAAATATTAAGAACCCCGAGTCAGCAAGATTTACGGACATGGGAGTATCCACTTTAGTTTGCGTAATTTGAATTTGTGACCTCAAGTGTAAATGTAGTTGTTTATTAAAAAGAAACTTGATTTATTTAGGCAAACTAAATTGTTCAGAACTTTGTAACATGTAATCTTGTCTTGCTTAAGGCGATGAATTTCTACTAGTTCCAAACCAAGAGTTCTAACTCTATTAAAATATGGAAAATTATTTAGGTGGGCAATTCTCTAGGTAAAACGTCTTTACACTCTTTTCATTGCTTTTTCATTTCAACGCGGTTTGGCGACTAAACCGGAGAGCAATATTCTAAGATCGGTCTTATATAGGTAATGTAGGCTTTTACGATAATACGTGGATTGCGACTTTTAAAACACTTAAGAATTTAATATTAGATGCGCGGACGATATTTAAAACATGATTATTGTAATTTTAGTAAGAATCCATGGTCACACAAAGATCTTTTGGGTTTTTAGACCAGGTTAAATTATGATCTCCTAACTGATAGTTGTAATTTACATCTTTACAAAATGAATCAGTAACTATTCTTTGAGTAAAACACTTATTATTGGCTACTTTTGACAAACATTTTTTGACCAGAAATTTATAAATGGCAACAGCAAGATCTTGACAGTAATCGGCAATCTTTAATAAACTACATAGTTTGATATCGTCAGCATATAACATTAGAGAGCAATTAAGATCGTTTACTATAGAAGGTAGATAACTGTTATATAACAAGAATAACGCTGGACCGAAAACGTTACCCTATGGAACTACACTAAGAATGCTGGTCGGATTGGATTGTGAATTTCCAACTAGAACCCTTTGATATCTGCTGGAAAGAGATTGCTGATTTCCAATAAAGGAGGTTATCTATTATACCGTAAATTGCAAGTTTTTCGAAAGTTTAGGGGCAATATTTAGATTTTTTTTTAATCTGGTAGATCCAGACCATCTAGCTACCGTGCATGTTATTAAATTCATATTTTAGTATCATATTATTTGCATTAATAAGCACCCACTTAAAAATACCTTAAAATATAATAGTTCTAAATACTATACTTAATTTTCATTAAAGACTTTTATTAAGTTATTGAGAGTTATTCACACTTTTTTATTGTACACATTTTTTATTGAACGCTTTAATAAAGTTTAATAAAAAATAGACCACATTGTTTATCTTTTGTTATTTGACAGCTCTCTTCTGAGAAAGGCTGTTAAAAAAGTAACTCGATAATTTTTACTGTGAGTACATTTTTAATTAGCTACTTTTTAATTTTACTTAAGTAACTTTTTAATTTTACTTAAGTAAACTTTTCGACGGGTAATTTTTACTTTTACTTGAGTGAGATTTTACTTAAGTACCGGTACTTTTACTTAAGTACCGGTACCTTTTACTTGAGTTAAATATTTTTTACTTTTTCGGACTATTTGGTTAATTTGGGACCCCTAATAAGTTAGGGTACTAGCTGGGGAGTAATGTAGAGTATTTACTAATGTTATTGCAGAGTTATTTAGCGGCCATTTTTTTTAGATTTTTTTTTGAAATTACTGTTTCGCGTCCTTCCTTTTTAATGAGCAAACTCAATACAAAATAATCTATGAAGTGCAATAAGCGTTGTGAGCCATTTAGATCATCTTCATATAAATTTAGATCATCTTCATATCAAATTTAAGAATGTACCTGCGAAAAGTCATCTTATCTGCTATGAATTACAAGAAGAAATAGAAAGGAACCATATTAAAAAAGCATAAAAATAATATTGGAATAGCAGATAAAGAGATAAAAAAAAGATTGTTTTATGGCTGGAAATGGAATAGGTATATTGGAAATTGAAGATGCAATGCTAATAAAGTTTACCATCCCAATATATACTGTTTAGCAAAAAAACTATTATCTGGCCCTGTTTCATCTGCCTATTCAGAGAAACTATTCCCAGAGGAATAGCTTCTCTGAATTGTCAATTACTAAACGTTTAGTCAATTACTAAACGTTTGTTATTAGTAGAAGAAAAACAAAAAACTTTACAACAAGCTGTTGAAGACCTTCGGAAAAGTATTGAGTTCACTCCGGGTACTTTGATTGATAAAAAAATTATATCTCTTAATAAAGATTTAAACAAAGTTATTAATAGTAATAAAATTGCAAACGTTTCAAATAAAACCGTTTACATACAAGAAAATTTAGACAAAGCAAAAATCTTGTCACGAGCTAAAAGTAAAGATGAGAAAGTTTGAAGACAGAAATAAAAGAAACAGCATAAGAATTTACGCATTACGATAAAATGAACAAGAAACTTGGCAAAATACTGAACAAAAACTTCAAACAATTTTTAATGAACAGCTTTAGTTAAAAAATATAGTAATGGAAAGAGCACACAGAACTGGAAAAGTTTATAATAATATGGATACCCCAAGAACTGTTATTCTTAAACTGTTACCTGATCACTGCCAATGGGTCAATTTTTATGTTACTAAACATGTGGTGGCATCTACTATTCCATATTGCACTCATGATGGTTTGAGTTAGCGTCAACAGCAGTTGCCAAGTAGGGTTCTTCTCCGACAAATTTGCTATCCCAATCAAGTAGATCAAATTTATCGGAGAGAAATTTTTTCTGGATGTTAAGGAGTTATACACATGTTTAAAATACTCCCATATTTCGAGAGAAGGAGAACAGTAGGCAAAAATGTGGATGTTGTCCTCGATTTTACCGCAAGCTTTGCATTTGTTGTTTTTTACAATCTGTTGCCTTGAGCTTTTAGCTAACAAGGTCGCAGAAGGTAGACTGTTGTGTAGAAACCGAAAGAGGGTATTTTGTGTCGGTCCGCATGCGTGGAAGGTAAATTTTTTCCCAAATTTGGGTCCACGGCATTGTTGTTTTTGTTGAACCGTTCCTGAAAAGTTCTGCTGGCACGAAAATATTTTTGTTGATTTTAGGGGGATGTTAAAAAGTTTCTATTGTTGTTGTGTAGTGCTGAGACATTTTGTTGTCCCAGTGTTTTGGAAAATTGTTCTGTTTTAAAAAGTTCCAGCTTTGGCTTTGGTTTGTAAACTTTATAAGTGAACTTGCCAACCAGTACTTTGAAAAGTAGTAGTAATCGTGAGTGTTATCCTTGAAGCTTAATTTTTGCGCTCTGATATAAACAAACTACCAATATTAGTAAATATATTTGTATAAATTATATGTAAAATACATATAAAATTAATATATATAAATAATAAAAACAATATAAATAAATAAATATATATTCGTAAATGTAATATATATATTTGATATACCCAAAAAAAAAAAAAAAATTTTCAACTAAACTTCACCTGAAAGTGAAATCATGAAAAATTTAAGAAAAACAGATAAAAAAGATGTTAGATGGCGTAATAAAAATTTTCGAGGATGAAATAAAAAACTTAAAATCCGAGGTTGCGTAATGTGTTAAAGAAAACAAGCAACTAAAAAGTATAATTACAGAAATGGAAAAATCAAAAGAAGTCAATTCTGATACAAGTAGAACTACGTGGTTGAATGTTGTATCAGGGGCTGTCAAAAAAACAAATGACCAACTATCTCTTCTTTTTGAAACCACAAAGGAACGTAAAGATCAAGAACGTAGAGAAACAAACGTCATCATCTATGGATTAGAAGCTACGCAATGTTTTTCACAGACGGAAAAACTAGAAAATTACAAATCGCAAGTAAATAATTTACTTAGTGCTATCGAATCCGATGGAGCAAAAGTGAGATCTATTCGCCATTTTAAATCTAAAGGAAGCATCGATCCTTTGCTTATCGAGCTTGAAGACGTTAATAACAAAAATATGGTTCTTAAAGCATCAATTAAATTACGAAAAATCAAAAAAATATAAAAATGTGTATATAAATCGCGATCTAACAGCAAGTTAAAGATTCATTCTAAAAAATAAATTAATAGAACATAACAAAAAAAATGCGTTAAGAAGTGAACAAGAAAAATATTAAATTTCATTACGGTATTAGAAAGGACAATCTTACTCGAATATTTCACAAATAGCCACTAGCAACCACTAATTTAGTAACGTCATCAAAAGTATCTCCATCAAAAAAGAAAAATGTTGACTATACTCGAATAAAATCTCAACTTATTCAAGATCAACTTCGCAACAAAAACAAACTGAACACTTCTTACTTTGAATTGGATAAGCCATTATTTTCCTTAAAAGATGTGAATTATGTTTTTCTAATCAATTCTCAGTGTTTCATTTAAATATTCGGAGTAAAAACTTCGACGAACTAAAAGTCATACTAAATAATCTTAACTTTAACTTTAGCTTAATTTTAACGGAAAGCTGGATTATAGATACAACATTTAATCAAAATTCTAATTTTATTTTGCCCTACTTCACAGCCATTAGTTTTGAACGTAAGTCTTCAAAAACAGGCGGTGGTATATGTAACTATGTGATAAATTTTCTTTTAAAATTAGATATGACCTGTCGTTCTCTGAGCCGGATTTTAAATCTTTCACTTTAGAAGTTTACAATAAGTCATCTAAAAATATTATTGTCGCAACTACATACCGCTAACTAACTTTCAAAATCACTTGTGATTATTTTGAAGTAGCATGCAAAAAAAATAAAGACCGCTGATTATAAAGTGATTATTTTGAAGTAGCATGCAAAAAAAATAAAGACCGCTCATTTTTATTTGTTGGAGATTACAACGTCGACTATTTAAAATATGGGGAAAATAATAAAGTACGACAATTTTATGATCACTTTAATGAGTTTGGAATGATGCCTATAATAAATAAATCTACAAGAATAACACAAAACTCTTGTTCTGCAATCGACAAGATTTTCACAAATACACTCTTCCATTCCACATTTAAATCAGGCATCATCAGAAGCGACATAACCGACCAGTCTTTGCAATTTTCAAAAAACCAAAAGATACACTAAAAAAGGACTGGTACTTCAAAAAAAAGAATCTTTACAACCCGAGCAAAAAACATGTTTAAACTAGAGTTATCGACAGTGAATTGGAACTTTGTTTTTCTTGAGACATGTGCTAATAACAGCTGCAACCTTTTCTTAGATAAATTTTTCAATTTGTACGATAAGCATTTTCCTAATAAAACAATCCGTATTAAAACTAAAGGACTTCTCAATCCTTGATTCACTATAAACATTTTAAAGTCTTCGAAGCGAAAACAAAAGCTTTATTAAATCAAAGAAAGAACGTGATAAGAATAATTACTTAAAGCACAAACGTCTATATAAAAGAACTAAAAAAATAGCCAGAACTACATACTTCAAAAACAAGCTGTTAGAACTAAAAGGTAACTGCAAAAAAACGTGGGATACTATTAAAGAGATTCTTGGAAAACAAAAAATACACAACAAAGTCTTACCAAGCGTGATTACTGTAGACCGCACACAGATCTCTGATGTAAAATCGGTGGCAACAAAATTTAATGAGTTTTTTGTAAATATTGGTCCAAACTTAGCTAGCAAAACTAAACACTCCTGCACATTTTTTGAGCTATCTATCGAAGTCGGATAAAAGCTTAGCATTTAAAAAACTCACTAGTAAAGATTTTGATGATTCAATAAAAAAATTAAATAAAAAATAAAGCAAACAGGCTACGACTCATATCAAAGACATTATCAAAGACTGCTTTGAACTTAATAAAGATGTTTTATTAGATATTTATAACAAATCGCTTAAAACAGGTGTTTTTTCAGATAAAATAAAATTTGCAATTATTACACCCATTTTTAAATCAGGAGATGAAAGTCTGGTTACAAATTATCGACCTATATCGTTATTACCTGTTTTTTCAAAACGTATCATGTATAATAGGATATTTGCATTTTTGTATGATAACAATCTTCTTTATAACCAATATGGTTTTCGATCAAATTATTCTACGGAACATGCACTTATGCAACTTGTTGAAGTTATCAGTGGAACATCTTCTCATAACATGTTCACCTTAGGTATATTCTTAGACTTGTCAAAAGCATTTGACACCGTTAATCATTAGATTTTATTAGAAAAACTAAAATATTATGGAATAAGCTACGAATACCATAAATGATTTACCAGTTACTTAACTGATTGAAAGCAGTTTATTTCTCTAAATGATGGCTTTCAGACAAACAAAAAAAATTTATGGGGTTCCACAAGGTTACATGTTAGGTCCGCTGCTATTCTTAATCTATTTCAACAATATATATAAAGCATCAAATACTATATCTACTATTATGTTTGCAGACGACACCACTTTATTCTATTCTCACAGTAATATTATCTCTCGATTTCAAGTAGAAATAATGAACTAGAACAAATATCAAACTGGCTTATTGCTAACAGCCTATCTTTAAACACTGAAAAAACTAAGTTTTTCTTATTCCATTCTAAACGAAAGTTTCAATATATTCCAAAATCTTTACCAATGCTATATATAAATAACATCAAAATTGAGCGCTCATTCACAAATAAAGTACATGGTATTTTAATTGACAAAAACTTATCCTGGAGAGATCATATTAAACATCCCAGCTAATACAAAACGTTCAACAAACGTTGTTCTACGAACGTTCAAAAAACGTACTCAAACGTTCATAACGTTCGTCAAACGTTCGTTGAACGTTTTGTGTTAGCTGGGATATTAGCAATAAAATCTCAAGAAGTATTGGCATCTTATATAAAACCAGACAAATCTTAGACAAATCTACACTAACTCAACTATATTTTCCATTCATAAATAGTTATTTATCTTATGACAATATTGTTTGGGGTTGTAAAAATAAATTTAATCTCGACTGTCTCCTTAAACAACAGAATCATGCAGCACGCATTATTCATTTTCAAAATCGCCTCACAAATGCTAAACCTCTTCTAAAAAGTATGAGGGCACTTGATATTTATGAGTTAAATATTTTCAAAATTACACAATTTATGTTTCAACATCAGTCAAAAAAAAACGCCAAAGGTTTTTGAAAATATTTTCCATAAAACATTAAACCGATACAACACGCGATCTACTGGAAGATTTAAAAAACCTTTCCGTACATCAAAACTTACGAGTTTTGCCATTTCCTATCGTGGCCCAATGCTATGGAACCATTTTACAAGCCTGAGTGGTAAACTTAAAGAAGCCAATACCTCTCAAAAATTTAGAAAGAACATAATTGAACTTATTACCAATCAAGATTCTTTACATGATTTTTTCTAACAATACACTTTTATTTCCAATTTTTATTATCAAAAGTTACTGATGATAAGATTTTATATTCTTCAGGTTCTCCAGTCTCGTAACAATTATAAATAATGAAATGTACTTGTATTTAATATTTTTAAATTTTTTATCGGAAATTACCTTTAATTGTAAATGGTTGCTTGACAAAAAATAAATAAATAAATAAAAAAATAAAAATAAAAAAAAATCCTTTCCGCATTCTTTCAGTTGAAAGAGTGTTTTGAGGCGAAGTGCAAGGCTTTGCTCCTTTGGTGATAAAATTCCGAGACCCCCGTTTTTGACGGGTAAGAAAAGTGTCTCTCTTTTGACCGGATTGTAATTGGTCTTTTGCCACAGATTTTCGAATATGGCACTGTGTAGCACGTTTGCCAGAAACCACACTTTTGACATTGCTCGTATGTATTTATCAACATACTCTTTCCCCTAAATGACAAAAAACGTAGTCCCAGAAACTTGAGTTTTTTCTTTATTTTGTTTAATGTTACTAGCCAGTTGAAATTGGTAGTATTACTCAGTCTGGTGTAAAACGTCTTTTTTTCTAAAAAGCGGTTGATGATATATATATATATATATATATATATATATATATATATATATATACCTAAAATTTTAAAACCGGTGTTATTGGTCCACTATATGTTGTCCAATTCTGGGTACATTTTAGGAACAAAACCCCCAAGTGCGTGACCCTTGGTTTTTGAGGAATTGATCACTGAACTACTTGCTTTTTCAAATAGTTTTACTGTTTCGAAAAATTTAAATTTTATAAAAAAACTAAAATTTAAATTTTTACTTGATGAAATAAAACATGATTTCGGCATTATTTGTTTTACAGAGACTTGGTGTAAATGTGATTTTCCACAATTTGAATTAAAAAGTTATACATCTGTTCATCAACCGCGGAAAATTCACGCTGGGGGAGGCGTAAGTATTTATATCCACAATTCAATCGACTTTATTTTGCGTAGGTATCTTAGTGTGAATGAAACAGATTGTGAGTCATTATGCATAGAATTAGTTAATAAAAACTCTAAAAACATAATCATAAATACTATTTATAGAAAACCAGGTGGGAATTTTAAAACATTCAAAAACTCATCTAAGCTTTTTTTTTTAAAGCATTCTTAAACAAAATTAATAACGCACAAAAGCATGTTTACATAGTTGGTGATATAAACTTGTTGAAGCATACTTCTAATAATAATGTTAAACATTTTGTTGATACTCTACTTGAGCACAACTTCATTTAAACAATTATCTAGCAAACCAGAATAACTAAAAATTCTTCTACCTTAGTCGAAAATATAATAACCAACAATTCCTATGTTTTCACAGGTAAAATTAAGACAGACATTTCAGGTTAACTTTCTTACCGTCTTATTTGCTAAAAACATAGCACCAAACAATACCTCTCCCAAACCTTCTATATACAAACGAGAGATCAATGAAAACTCCTTACAAAAATTCAAAATTTTACTAAAAAACAATGTTGATTGGGATCTTATATTGCAATCAAGCGATGCGAACAACGCCTACGAACTTTTTCTAGGTCAATTTTGTAAATATTATGAAAAAGCGTTTCCAGTTAAAATTGTTGTTATAAACAAAAAGTCACTTCTAACTCCTTGGATGTCTAAAGGTTTAATCAAATCCTCAAAAAAAACAAAAAACTCTACGACAAATTCCTAAAAAATAAAATTTATAAAAATGAAATAACTTACAAAAATTATAAAAACTTGTTTGAAAAACAAAACAATACTCAATAAAGCTTTATTAGTCAAATTTGTTGAAAAAAAAACCATGGAAATGCTAAGAAAACATGGAATTCGATTAAAGAGATAATCGGTAATAATAACTGTACAAAAAGCAATCTGCCGAAAAAGCTTTTAATTGATGGTAAATTAGTCAGAGATAAGATAATAATAGCTGAATATCTAAATAGCTTTTCTCTTAATGTGGGTCACAATTTAGCAGCAGAAATTCCGGCGAATTTTGCAACATTTCATTCTTACTTGATTAAGAAACTTACCTTAGAAAAGATTATAAAAGAAATACATCTAGATTCTAATGAGTTGCGATCCGCTTTAAACAATCTAAAAAACAACAAAAGTGTGGGCTTTGATAATATCAGTAGCTTTGTCGTAAAATCAGTATTTGATATCATTGAACCATCATTTCATCACATCTTCGATCTTTCACTAAAATCAGGCATTGTCCTAGATAAACTAAAAATTGCCCGAGTCACCCCTATTTTTAAATCTGATGATGATTTTCATACTAATAATTATGAACCTATACCAGTTTTACCATGTTTTCCCCAATTACTTGAACTCGTCATGTATTAAGGTGAGTTTCCACTCATCCGTTACGGGAAAGGGAAAGGGAACGGAAAAATAATCACGTGAGCATGCGCAGTTTTCTTTCGGACAAATAAAAACTTTTATTACGCATGCTCACGTGATTATTTTTTTTTTCCAGTTGAAAAACGGATGAGTGGAAACTCGCCTTTATATACTTTACATGTATTTTACAATTTTTTTTTTTACATGACTTTACAATTATTTGACGGAAAATAATTTTTTATACGGTAAACAATTTGGATTTTAAAAAAACCACTTAACCAACCATGCTATAATTGAGCTTGTTAATCAAATATCTAATGCTTTTAGTAATGATTGCTTTACGTTAGGTGTTTTTATTGATCTTTTTATAGCTTTTGACACCGTAAATCACGACATTCTTCTAAAAAAACTCGAGGTGTATGGAGTAAAAAATAATAACTTACGTTGGTTTAAAGATTGTTTATCAAACCGAAAGCAATATATTCAGTATGAAACAACAAAAATAACAAATAGCGCCATAACTTGCGGGGTTCCCCAAGGCTCCATCATGGGACCATTATTATTTTTACTCTATATAAATGATTTATATTCAACATCAAACTTATTAAATTTAATCTTGTTTGCGGATGATTCCAATTTGTTTTATTCACACAGAGACATTAAGAAACTTTTTAACATAGTTACCAAAGAATTACATAAAATAAACGAATGGTTTAGGTGTAGCAGACTCTCTTTGATTGTCAAAAAAACCAAATTGATCCTAGTTCATAAACCAAATAAAAACGAAAATATTCCTCTTAAACTACCTGATCTAAAAATAAATAATACTAATATAAAAAGTGAAACTTTTATAGACTTTCTAGGTGTGATCTTGGATGACAATTTGTCGTGGAAGCTATATATATATATATATATATATATATATATATATATATATATATATATATATATATATATATATATATATATATATATATACATATCATACATATATATATATATATCATACACATATATATATATATATATATACATATATATATATATATATATATATATATATATATATATATATATATATATATATATATATATATATATATATATATATATATATATATATATATATATATATATATATATATATATATATATACATATCATACATACAAAACATCGGTCTAAAAATTTAAGGAGAGTCAAAGTAAAGTTCATAGAACAAAGGCATCTTATTATTATTTATTTTTCTACACATACATGATAAAATCTATCATTTATCATAAATCAAAGCGTTTTATTATTTATCACAAAATTACGTCAGTTATCAATTAATAAAAAGCATATAAAAAAAAACGATGAACTGTTTTATATATTAAATTTCTGTAAAAGTAATAAAAACGATGTAAACGAAAATAATATTGAACAAATAGGCAAATAACAATATTGTTTGTATTTTAATTTGATTATTTTACAAGACTTTTAATCGATTCTCTATTTTAGAATTTTAATTTTTTAAACATTGATTACACATTTATTTTATCAACTTTATTTGCTAAAATGATAACTTTGATAACTTTTCACGTCGTTTTTTATTGAACCTATTTATTTGCTATAGTTACATTGTTTTATAATAATGTTTTTAAAAATAATTATTTTTTTACAGCCAAAGCTGTATAAAAATGTAATGCTGTGAAATTTAAGAAGCCATATGCTTCAATTTAAAGGTAGAGTTCTGGCTTCAGAACTTAAGGTTCAGGGTTCGAAACCAGATCGTACTATATATGCATCATGAGTAAAAAAGGAAGCGTGTTAAATCCTATTCTTGAAGTACCTAAATAAACAATTAGGAAAAAAAAAAAGTAGATCCCAAGTTTCTTAAAGGAAAAATTCTCAAAGATTTGTCACGGTTTATATATCAACAACTCCTTAGAGGAAATCTATATAACTACACTTTTTCCACTACATTTTTTTAGTCTTTTTTTAAATAAAATAGTAAAGCTCTATAAAAAGTATACCTTTTAAGTTATACAAATGCGACGGGAAAAAATAACTCATTTTTTTAAAGTTTTCAGGCAACAAAATTACGCTCTTGTTGAAGCGTTTGAAGATTCGCGAACGTGTTTGAAAAACAATTTTTAGAAAAATTTATGTCAGAAATCGTTCAGCAATCAAAGCAAGAAGGCGCGTTTATTAGACAATAAACGGTAAACATTAGAATTGCGCTATAAACGATCAAAACATAAAGTTTGCGTGAAAAATTATATCAAAATATTATTTATTTAAGATGTTCCTTCTTAAAGAATCAGCTATTTTAAAACATCATTTAATATTAAATTTTTTATTTGCATTACTTCATCAATAACTTACGATTTAATATCAATACTTTGATAGCTTGAATTATGCAGGTTTTTTTAATTACAGGTCATATCAATCAAAATATGAAATGTTTAACACTATACTTTTGTGTTTTTTTATATCGTTTTCAGTTGCATTACCTTCTGATGGTAAGTTTTTATACTATACCAATAATTCTCTTGGAATAAACTCATATATATATATATATATATATATATATATATATATATATATATATATATATATATATATATATATATATATATATATATATATATATATATATATATATATATATATGAACTATGCATATTTAATTTATAAGATTATATAGTCTAATTAATTTTATTTTATTACTTTTGCATTTTTTTTTAAAGGAGTTTTGAAGTTTTTGACAGCAAAATGGGTCTTTAATAATAATCCAATATTTCCTCCTATGAAATTTGTCTATGCAGGCTATGCTTTAAACATATCTTGTAAAACAAATGATCCTGATGCTGAAGTTACTTTATATAGAAAAAATGTATCAACACCTACTCCAGCTAAATATCTTAATGATCGTCTTACAGTTGTTGACCAGATATTTTATATAAGTTCAGTGTTAGTTGAAGATGGTGGAACTTTTAGCTGTGAAGCGAATAATGGTATCAGTAAAATTAATCTTATTTTGGGAGACTTGAAAGTTTCAAAAGGTATTATTAACTTAAGGGTTAAGTATTTTTTGGTAAAGCTAAATGCATAACAATAAAGTACAAAGAAATGTAATAAATATTTAATTAATAAAATAATTCATAAAATAATAATTTAAATAAGTATTAATAAAAAAAAAATTCTTAAATTAATTATTTATAAAATCATTAATAATAAAAAAATGAGTCCATTGAACCATTTATCTTTCTTTTTCTTTCATCTTTTGACATATGATTTTTATTATTATTACAGTACCATGGTCAGTTGGTCATAGAACCCCCCCCCCCAACAACAAAAAAAAAGCCGCCATTAGGCCCCTAAAATCCTAAAAAATTTTCTTCTAGGTAACATGAGTTATGCATATTTCGGACGTTTTTATCTTTGAATGAAAACTAGGACGTTTAAACTTTAGAAATTTAAAAATATTTTTACATAATTTTGTAGATCTCGACAAGTTGCATAAAAATTTACCATTTAAAAAAAAAGGGCTATATTTTGTTTACAAATTTAATTATAAAAACACTTCTAAAAAATTCGAAATACCATTCAGTGCATGTTAATTCGGATTCCATTAAAAACATATGGAAAAAGTCAAAGTTGCGAAAATAAAACGCTTTTTTTTAATAGTAAAAAAAATAATCATATACACGCACATACATTTAATGATCAGATTTTTTGGATTATACTTTGAATGCATATTATTTCAAAAATGATAATAAATAATATATGTTTTTAGATTATGAAAGACTATTGTTTCCCTAATATTGAAGAAAAAAAAAATTATTTAAAATTTCTAAATTTTTGAAATTTAGAAATTTTGAATAATTTTTTATTCTTTAATATTAGGGAAATTTGATTTTTTAGTACGCATCAGAAATAATAATAAGTCCGAAATATGCATAAGTCACATTATTACTAAAAAAAAGGAGCTCTTTAAATTTGAAAAAAAGCTCTAAATTTGCTGACCCCTCTCCAATTAAGGGATATGAGGGAGCCTAGTTATGACTCTGCCTATTTATAAAAAAATATTGTATGCAAAATTTTAGCATAAATATGTTGAGCAGTTGACAAGATATGGCAAGTTTAAAATTGAACTGGATTCCTAAAATGACCTGGTTTTCATGACATTAAAATTTTTTTTTGAATAAAATAAGGAATAACAAGGGTAAATGTATGAAAACAAGCATTTATAACGATTTTTTGAAATATAGTTCAATAAATTTGTTTAAAATGCTGGAATATGAAGGGAACACGCTTAAAAGTTAATAAAGTCTAGTTAATATGACTTAACTTTGGGCTCAAAGCATCTCCATTCAGGTTTTTTTTTTTTTTTTGCTTTTAATATTTATAATTAGTTATAATCTTATATGTCAACAAAAATTTAACTAGAGTAACAGCAAAGATATATTTTTGAACTATAATTTCAAAAATATATCACTTTTTTAAGAAATTAATAAAAAATATTTGCAAATACAATAACTGTCATTTAAAAAGTTACTGTAAAAAGTTTTTTTTAAGTTATTAAAGTTATTTTGACTGTATTTGTTATAGTTTAAAATATTTTTCTTCCATTTTGTATTTCTTCCATTTCCACCTTTTCAAAAATAAACTTTCTACCCGAACTAAAGCAAGCTTATGGAACAGATAGTTTTTTCAATATGTTTATATTGGGAATAAAACATTAGACTTTGGCATCAGTTTGGTCATTTCAAACTTTCTTCAGAGTGGTTAGTAACATGGAAAAGTCAGGAAAGTTCTAAACTATGTTAAAAAGTCAGGTAAAAGTCAAGAAACTATATTAAATTTTTCATAGAAAAATAAAGATATTATATAATTAATATTTAATATTTATATTTTTTGCTTATTAGAGACTGGAAATCTTTTAATTTTTTGACTTTTTTTTAATTTAAAATAATTAGTTATTAAGGAAACTTCTTTTGGGTAAATTTGAGTCTTATTTGTTGCCTTTTTATTGCTCCAATTGTTAAATTTACATAGGTAAGTTATGGAAATATGTTAACTAGCAAGTTAATTGGATTTAAGATCCAATTAACTTGCTAGTTAACATAGGTTGAAAAAGCTTTTCAATTTTTTTTACTGCTCTGCATATCCATCAGTGAAAAAAAATGTTTATTGTCTTTATAATTTATTATATGTAAAAATATTATGTGTTTCCACTTGTGATAGCTCTGTATTTCATCTCTTTCCACTTGCAATAGCTCTGTATCCACTTGTGATAGCTCAGTATTTCATCTGTTTTTACTTGCGATAGCTCTGTATATCATCTGTTTCCAATTGTGATAGCTCTGTATTTCATCTTGGACATCAAAAGCATATATTTCTGTAGTTAGTATGCTTGATTCATCCATATTTTGTTTTAGTTGATTTAGGTACAGTGATTGAGAGTAGGCAATTAAAGAATGAGCTTGAAGCTTTTCAAAAAAAGATTATAATAGTTCAAGAAATGTTGGAGCATCTGCTGTCAAACTCAATAGTACTGTGTAATCTGTAGTTTGCTATTGTTGGTAGTCTCGAAATCATTTTTATATTCTCTTAAAATCTCATACAAATAGATGGTGAAAGGTTCTTTACCAGGACAATCATAACACTGTGCAAACATGCAATCTTCGTTTTTTAATGAGTAGTTTTTGAAATTAGATCTTTATATGTTTCATCGTTAATTAAGAAGTTACACAAAAGGAGTTTGAGTCATTCCATGCCAACTGGACCAAGGTCCAACATGGACCCCCTCAGATTTTGATGAAGATTAGTGGGTTTGTTAATATTAATGAGAAAAGCATTTCCTGAAAATTTTAGCATAAAATCTTTTGTGGTTTATGAGATGGTCATTTGAAATTTCTGA
Organism: Hydra vulgaris; assembly: GCF_022113875.1. NCBI lineage: Eukaryota > Metazoa > Cnidaria > Hydrozoa > Anthoathecata > Hydridae > Hydra > Hydra vulgaris. The sequence goes on from NC_061157.1 coordinate 51,200,765, forward strand.
TTTTTCTAAAAATAAAAACTTCAGTAGCAAAAACATGTTTTGTTCATACTTTGAAGCTTTATATTTTAAAAACAAAATTTCAGAAAACCTCATAGTTTTTTTTATTATATACAACTCTAGACTTACTTTAATAAAAGTTTGGTATTGAATTCTTGAATGTCACATTTTCCATAATAGCAACTTAAAAAACCTAAAAAATGATTTTTGATGAATCAATACACAAAATCAGCAGTTTCTATATATGGTAGGCTTCTAAATTTTTTAGAAATTTACTGATAAGATACGAATCAGTAAAAATTATATACTTCTAAAATTGGCTGCAGTTAAAACTTAGGAAAATGTGTCTCTACTTCAAACCACCAATAATGTAGGATCAACAGTGGTTTTAATAAGATTTTTTTTCTTCTAACTTAATAGACTTTTTTACAGTGATTTCAGAAAAAAAAAAATAGTGGGTACTCATGGGGAAGTTTCAAAATCAGAATGAAAATTGCCCAAAATGCATTAAAACCAATAAAAATAAAGTTAATGTTGTACTTTAGTTTGTATTATACATTGTAATCCAAAGTATGTATGAATTTAAAAGTATTTCATCATCAATACTAGAAATAAGTCTTTAATTAAGCCTGAATTAAACTCAGTTTTTATATAGTCCTAGGTTTTTCCTGCCCCCTGACATAAAACCAGACACTGTCTGATGTATGAAGTGCCTTTATTGTTCAAACACACCAATAAACATACACATATAAAAACTGTGCATTTTAATTTTTAATGTTAGACAGTAAAAATGTCTGAGTATATGCATATAAAACTTAAAATGAAAGTAAAGACTAGAAAATGAAAGGAAAGACTAGTTTATCTAATATTTAATATCATGACTATAAATTTTATAATATTTTCATAATACATTCACTATTCCAGCCCTCCCCATTAATTTGATTTGATTATCATGTTCGAATTTATTAAAGCTTATACCAAGTTATGAGAGTTATTTGGCTTAATGCACAAATTGATTATGTAATAAAGAATAATATTAAGAAACAATCAATATAAACATTGAATCTTTTAAATAAATTTTTGCTAAAAAACTATGTTTAAAACAAATAAATCAAATTTATAATAATTTTGCTACATAGTTATTTAATTATGTTACTTTTGCTATTGTAAAAATAAAATAACTCAGTTTTTTCTTTAGCTGACAGTTCATAGCGTTTACCAGTTGCTGATTTAACTTTTAAAGATGAAATTTAGCATAAAATGTGGGTTATTGGAACCTACCAAATATCTTCTTTATGTGGCCAAATAAAAGTGCTTAAGAAAATAGACTGCTTCATGAACTTGATAAGAACACCTTGATTTTCTTCAGATATTTCCACTATATTGCCTAAAAACCATTTTGCATCATAAACACATGCTATATTAATTCCTGGTGAAAGAAGTAAGTAGAAATATATACTGCATTTTAGAAATGTTTACATTAGTATACATATTGTCAAATGACACCTGTCTCATTTGTAAATAGATAATGATTGTGGTATAAAGCAATGGTTGTTTCTTGTTTCTGGAATTGTTGAACAAGTAGCATAATGTTCTTCTAATTTAAACTCTATGCAATGTAATACAATTGTATCATTTGAAATATATTGAAAATGTATTCCTTTGATATTTTGTCTATACCAATCAAACATTTTCTCAGGTGAATTGATAGGATCAGTTAGTGATTGTAAACTGGCTCTAGCTACAAGTCTTTTGACAGAGCTCTCAACATAACTTCTCCATGAGTACCCACTTTTTTTTTTCTTCTGAAATCTGTAAAAAATTCTTCTGAAATCTGGAAAAAGTTCACTGTAAAAAATTCTATTAAGTTAGAAGAAAAAAAAATCTTATTTAAACCACTGTTGATCCTAGGTTATTGGTGGTTTGAAGTAGAGGCACATTTTCCTAAGTTTTAGCCGCAGCCAATTTTAGAAGTCTATAATTTTTTACTGATTTGTATCTTATCAGTAAATTTCTAAAAAATTAGAAGCCTACCATATATAGAAACTAATAAAAATATGTCTTTTCACTACTTAAACTGCTGATTTTATGTATTGATTCATCAAAAATCAACTTTTTATAATTGTTAACGATTTTTTAGGTTTTTTAAGTTGCTATTATGGAAAAAATGTGACATTCAAGATCTCAATGTCAAACTTTTATTAAAGTAAGTCTAACGTTGTATACAATAAAAAAAACTATGAGGTTTTCTGAAATTTTGTTTTTAAAATATAAAGCTTCAAAGTATGAACAAAACATGTTTTTGCTGCTGAAATTTAAAAAAAAAAAAAAACAGAAATTTCAAATGACCATATCTCATGAATCACAAAAGATTTTGTGCTGAAATTTTCAAGAAATGCTTTTCTCATTAATATTAACAAACCCACTAGTTTTCATCAAAATCTAAGGTGGTCCATGTTGAAATCCTAAAATTTTGGTCCATTTGGCATGAAATGTTTTTGTTTGTTGATGTTCATAATATTTACACAATCTTTTTTTCCGGGCATAGTTTAATATAAACTACTTGGTTCATAAAATATTTTAATAGAATCTTCTAGATCTTTATGTAAGACTTTACTATTATAAAATTAAGAAATAGCTAACAATCATTTTTTGTTTAAAATCTTTGCCTTTTTTTTTTGTAACTGAGTAATTCCATATCAAATGACCCAGAAATTCTTTATGTCACCCTATATCTCAGATTTTGCTGATTCTTACACATTTAAGAGAACCTAGTAAAATAAGAATACCTTGAAAATTTTAGCCTCTTTTCCAAGAAGATCCTGAAATATGACTATTTTATTTTTAACAGATGTTGCAGGCCTGGTCAGGAAGCGGGAGCGATTGCTCTGGATTGCTGACCACGTAAATAATATTTAGTTACGAAAAGCTGGCCAGATTTTTTAGTCGTTTTGAGAACATTTTAAAAAGCAAAAAAAATATATTTAAACGCGAAAAAACTTTAAGCTAAATAAATTACGTTTAGAACAAATATTTTCAAAACATCGTTCTTTTATAATTTTTTTTATAAAATTAAGTGATGTTTTTTATATAAAGTAACATCTTACAATTGTTTAAAAAGGAAACAAATATTCTTCATTTAACAAAGTTTGCATGTTTTAGTTTTATTTAAGCTAAATTATTTTATAAATAAAAAAGTTAATTTTTTTAATACCTATTTTATGTTTCGTGTAGTTTGAAAAGTTTAACATATTTAAAGCGATTCTTCTTAGTAAGATAAGCAAATGAAATAATTAAATCATTGAATTATTATAGAAATTAAATTAACAAGACAGAAATTAACTAAAGGTTAAAAATACTTTATGACGAGGAAGCGAAACTGCTTCATAATATCGATGATGATGTTTAGTGAGTGGGCTTTTTAATTTTAATTAGTATTTAAAGCAGAAAAATGTATAACGGTTTTAATGATGGCAACTTAAGCAAAAATAATAAGAGTTAGTAAACCAATATCTAGAAACTTTTCTTTATATCTAATTATTTGCTATATATATTTGTGTTCTGTCATGACCTCAGGCGCGACGCATGTTCATCCGCGAGTTACTTTCTATGCATTGTTTGTGTTTAGTAACCAGAAACTTCTTATATGTTTGTTACATAACTAGTTTTATTAACTTTCATGATTATAACTTCATTGAAAACGCAATTGTTTTTGTAAGTCTTTGTTTAAATCATAAAAATTGCTTTAAAAGATACATTACGATAAAAAACAGATACACAAAATTACATTTACATAAAGAATACATACTTTTTAAATAAAAAATAAGAATGTACTAATAAAATTTATAATTTATAATAAGCTTTTAAAATTTTGACAATTTAATTAATATATATTTAAAACATTTATTTTTGTAAACAAATAATATATATTCTTGAATAATAATATATATTCTTAAAACAGTTTATGCTAGAAACCTCAAAGCGTAACAAATCGTGAATGATACAATTTCAAAAACATTTTAATAGAATACTCTAGAACTTTATTTTGCTTAGTCAGCATATTTTTTGAACCAATAGAATTAGTTTGTTCATTAATTTGGCGGGTTTTTAGTGTTTGCGAATATTCTTTTTATTCTTTTAAACCAAGATGTTTTGAGAAGATTCAAGTTTTTTATGTTTCCATGTATGTCCGTAAAACAAAAATTTTTTGTTTCGTACATAAACTTAAATGTTCTCAAAACGACTAAAAACCTGGCCAGTTTTTCGCAACTAAATACAATTTCCGTGGTCAGTATTCGAGAGCGATTGCTCCCGCTTCCTGACCAAACCTGATGTTGGCCAGGCCCCTCTTGTCCCTACAGAATGGCAACGTTTATTTAGAGGTTTCAAGTCACGTAACTTTAAAAATATTTTATCTTTTTACTTAAAAATTTGTACCTGGTTATTTTTAGGAGTGACTAATCCTAAAATGATCAGAAAATTATATTTTTAAGTACCTGTAACTATCAGTTTAAATAAATTTATGTAATTTTTTATATATCTGATTTTGATGCTCAAGAAACTGATGTGGCCTTGATGCAGGGTGTTAACCAGCCTGATGGCACCGCATATAACCTAGAATTCCCAATTTTTTTAAATTTTCTAAAGGTTCAAAAAATCATTAAAAAAAAAAAGCAACCTTTAATCATGTTATTAACAGGCTTAGATTTTAAGTGTTACGCAAGAAAAAATAGGTTTACATAATACACAAAATGAAGAAAATAATTTAGTTGATCGAAAACAATTACTTTCTTTACAAGAGGAAAAGCATAGTAAATCATTCATTTAAAATATGATAAAAACTTAAATCTCCCCTGCTGTAGTTGTTTATTGAATTTAATTCTAAAATACCATATAGTAGTGAAAGTTCTTATTACTAACATTTTATTCAAAGAAATTCTATTTGATTAAAATAAAATTTACTCAAAACACATTAACATTTTATTTGACTAAAGCAACAAAAACTTTTTCAATAACGAAAACTTGTTTAACTTTAAACATTCTATTTGAACAAAATTCTATTCTGTTGAAAAATGTTTCGCTTTAAAGACCTTAAAATTCTTGAAAGACTTTGACGTTCTATTAACAATCTAGATTCAAGCCAATAAAATAAAAACGACAACAAAATGCCTTCAAATTAAAAAGAATACAAGAGGAAGGTTAAAATTGTTAAAATAGTTCTGTTGTAAAAATTTAAATTTTACACTTATAATTAAAAAGTAAATGAATAAGAAAGAATTCTATATTTACAGCCATACACAGTTGTTGTAAATAATCATTTAAACTTTTTTGATAAATATAATATAGTTTTTTTTCGTATTAAATATTACCTAAAATAATATTTATTTAAGTTATTATTATTTAAAAGCGAATTATGCAATTAAAGTAGTTCAGAATATCACATTGTTAATTAATTATTTGCAAACGATAAAAGATTGTACTTGTTTTCTTGCTACCAGAAAAATGACACAATATAAGTATGAAAAAGATAAAGAAGATTGCTAAAAAGGAAACAGAAAAAAGTTGAAAATTAATTGGTTTTATAATTTTGCATTTACTAAATATAAATTTTCTGTATTTAGTATTGGCGCAAGTTTTGTCTAGAAATTTTTGTTATGTACAACCTTTTTTTTTTTTACTCACCAAGGGACAGCAATCTAAATTCCCAATATTATGATTGCGCTATATAAATTTTATTCCTGGGTGAATAAAATTTATATAAATTTACAACGCTATATAAATTTAGGGTATAAAATTTATATAGCGCTATCATAATATTGATAGTGCTATATAATTTTTATACCCTTTGATATCAAAAATAAATTATTACACACCATTTTATATTCATAGATCTTTCAAAAAATATAAAGCATTTGAACTGCAAGTATTTGGATTTCCATATCTGGATAATGGGGCATGGTCTCCACTTTTTTGTAGCGGAGTATTTTTCTCAAAAAAAAATATATATATAATTTTTTTTGCATTTTTTATAAAGTTAAGATTACTTAAAAAATATTGTTTTAAAATTTTTTTTTCTGGTTTAAATTTGTTTCATTCTATTTTTGAACATTTTGTATTCAATAATCTTTCTTAAAATGCTTTAAGAAAGTGCATGTCTATTGGATTTTTGATTTGCAAGTATATGGATTAAATACATTCATCCATCTAAAATTATGATTTTAACAGAATTTTACACTGTTTAATTTAAAACAATTTTGAATTTAAAAGAAAACAGACAGAACAAATTGATCTGTCAAAGAAAAACAATTAAAGAATACAAATTTATGTAATCGGAGGCAATTAACAAATTAACAACTCATTCATACATTGCAAAATGTCAAGCAAGATACCTAAGGCAACAAAAAGAAAAGTTGGTAAAAGACTGTATTGTCTCAGGTGATTTTGCAGAAAATTTTGCTTTGTCAGAATGAGCATGAAATAGGTTTTGTGTATGAAGTTCAGACACATTAATTACTTAAAAGAAAATCATCCTAATATTTTTAAGATTTTTTGTGATGGTTGTGCTGCACAGTATAAAAACCACAATAACCTTTACATTATCTGTTTCCATAAATATGATTTTGACATTGATGCAGAGTAGACATTTTTTAATACAAGTCATGGTAAGTCACCATGTGATGGTATTGGTGGCACTGTAAAATGATTAGCTGCAAATGCAAATCTACAAAGGCCCATAAATGATCAGATGTTAAATTGAAGGGCTTATTTTTTATAAGATTGATAAAAGAAAGACTGACAGAATTGCGCACCACTTTGAAAAAACATTTTCAGTTAAGTAGAATAATTCCTGGAACTAGGAGCTATCATTAATTTAGCCCAGAATCTATAAATACTGTTACCTTTAAATGAACAAGTAAAGATTTTAATATAACAGACATGTTTTATTTTACTGGTATTCAAAGTATTCAACCAAATCAGCTAATTAACATTAATACATTGAAATTTGGTAAATTTATTCTGTGTAAATATGATATGTTCCATTGGATTGGTATGATAAATGAAATTGATAATATTGAGCAAGATGTTATGGTTACATTTATGCACCTGCATGTTTCTTTTAAAAACTTTTATGGGCATCTAGAGCAGATGAGTGTTGGGTTCCAATTACCAAAACAGTTTGTATCATTGATGCACCTGTAACAACAACTGAGCGTTACCTATACTTTGACCGTTGACACATTATAACATCTAAGCAAATCTACAATCTTGAAACCAAAAAATTTTTTTGAAGACAATATTTTCAAAGTTATTTTTAGATTATTGAAAGTTAAAATTTTTTTTTTTAATTTTGAGAAAATAATCGGGGCATGGCCCCAGTGCCCTGGGCCATGGAGCCTCTGGTTGTCTGCCCTGGAAACAATTTTAACACACGTTCATTAGGAATACACAAATGCAGAGTTTCATTAGGAATACACAAGTTTCAGAGCAGTTTGTCTGGAAAAAGTAGTGAGAAATCTATCACAAGATTCCACTACAAAAAAGTAAGGCACTTGCCCCAGTCCCCCCCCCCCCATATCTTGGGGCCCTGAAAATAATTTTAACATGCGCATTCATTGGCACTACAAAAATGCAAAAAATTTTCAGAGCTCCAGCTTGTCTGAAAAGTAGTAAAAAATCAATTGCAATATTCCGCTACAAAAAAGTGGTATCGTACCCCGTTATCCATATATGGAAATCCATATATTTGCATATCAAATCTTTATAATTTTTGAAAGATCAATGAATATAGAATAATGTGTAATATATATTTTTTTGATATCATCAAGATCATCAAGGTTTCTTGAGCATTAAAAACAGATATACAAAAAGTTGTCTAAACTTATTTAAGTTGATAATTACAGGTACTTAATAATAATTTTTTACACTTCTGATCATTTCATTGGATTCATCACCCCCAAAAATAGCCAGTTACAAATTTTTAAGTAAAAAAATCAAATATTTTTAAAGTTATGTGACTTGAAACCTCCAAATAAAGGTTGCATTTCTGAGGTGACAAGAGGGGCCTGGGCAATATCTGTTAAAAGTAAAACGGTCATATTTCAGGATCTTTTTGGAACCATTGGCTAAAATATTCAAGGAATTCTTATTTTACTAAGCACTCTTAACTGTATAAAAGTCAGCAAAATCTAAGATGTATGGTGACATAACCTGGATTATTTGACATGGAATTACCCACCTTTAAAGTTTTTTTTTACTTCTAATATCAACTAACTTGGTGGTGCCAGTGTTAGAAGTTGAACAATAGTTCTATTGTCCGAATAGAGAATTTTCACTTTTATTAAACTTCTAGTTTCATTAAAGTTTTTGGCCTTCTTTTTTATGCTATTTGTTTTTTGACACATTTTCTCCTTCTGATAGTATATATTTTGATGTTTTTAAAAGAGATATAGTCAAATTCTGGTGATCTATATTGATCTTGTGTCTTTTCACTTTGAATGATAATATTACAAAAGTCATCATCGTCTTGTTCACCTTGATTTTATTCGTCATTTGGAAGAAAATCTCTTCTAGCAATTTTTTGTTTACAATGTTTGCAGTTTCCGTTTGCCTTGGAGTTTCTTCCAAGGAGCTATATTCAAGCAACTTCTAATCATGACTTGTAACTTTAAGATTTTGTAAAAATGATTGAATTTCATAAAGCTTGTCCACACGTTAGTCTAAAATTTTTTTCTGTTATGATTTATCTTCTAAAGAGTCTCTTAACCAAATTTTATTTAATTGATTAGAATTCTATTGGGAAATTTTTTTTTAACAATTTATTGAAAAATTATTTTTTGAAAAAGTAAAAAAATCTTTATAATTATAGTTCTATAATATAGAACTATAATTATAAAGATTTTTTTACTTTTTCAAAAATAATTTTTCAATAAATTGTTAAAAAAAAAATTGTATAATTTGTATACTGGAAAAACAACAGTTACATATAGTATATGTAACTGCTGTTTTTCCAGTTAAAAGGTTTAATGAGAAATTCAGATTTTTGGTGACATGTAAGGCTATAAAAAAGCAAACTATTTAAAAGTTTGATCGGATGTGTTTTGAGATTAACCCAAAAATTGAGTCATATAAGCTAGTTGTTTTATTAATTTTTAAGCATGTTACCTTCATATATCAGCGTTTAACATATATTTTCTGAATTCAGCATCAAAAAAGCATAAATGTTTATTTCTAAGTTTTTGTTTTTGTTATTTCTTATTTTATTAAGGAAAATGTTTTTTCAAAATGTTATAAAAACTGGGTTGTTTTTGGAAACCAGGTACTAAAATTGAAATATCTTTGGACCATAATTTTATGTGTGAACTTTTCTTAGTCACATGCAACAGCCAAAAAAGTTTGAAGAAAATAAGAGTCCCATTGTTCAAATTTTCCTAAAATTTGGGTGATTTGATGTGGAATCACCCATGTGTACTACTATTTTATTCCAAATTGAAAACACTGTATTCCAAAAACTAATATTTATATATAATTTAACTTAAAAAGCTTAGATTAAAAAATCTGAAATGCTTGTCAACATATTTGTTTATCAAATAGTTTCTGTTTTTTTTTTAATAGCATTTATAATAACTTAATAACATTTACCTTAATGCATTATTTTATTTCATTAATTACATATTTTTGATGATCATGTATTTTTTATTTATTTAAAAAAAATTTTCTTTATCTTTTTTATAACCACATTGATTAGTAAACATCATCTTTCTTGATAAGACTTGCCAATAAAACTATGCCTATTTTTATAAGAATATGCTTTATTTGCTGCTTTGGTTACCTATTTAAGTCTTCTTTCAATTGACTGCTTATGACAAGGCCAACTTGTAATATTCATAGGCTAAAATGTTATTTGTTTCACTTCATCTAATGTCATATCACTTGTAAAAATAGACTTACAGAAGATAGATCAGCTGTCAAAGCATTGTTGCATTAGTTAAAATCTGGAGTAATTCTGACTTTTCCCTTTTATTACCAGTTTTTTTTTTTGATACCTCTTTTGGGCCTCTGATTTTCACAATTAACTCTATACCATAATTTTTTTCCTTTACAATGTCCTTTACATTTAGAGCTTGAAAGGATAGATAAAAGGTGCAACTCAACTGAATGGCGAGTTAAGCGAGAATGAGTTTCGGTTGATGAAACTAGAGATAATACATTCTTTGAGCAGGGACCATGATAGTATTTGTAGATAAGAGAAAGAGATACAACCTTATAACAATGGAAATGAGGCTCAAGCTTTGCAGAAAAAGTAGGTTCAATTAAGTTTAGAATGCATTTTTGAACCTTGAAAGAGCATTATTAGAAAAACCAGAAGCAACCTTAGCAAATATTAACTTTTCAATGGTTTTCATGAGAGGTCAGTAATAAATGATAATCCAAGAAGATGTAAAAAAGTGGACTCAGTGAGAGGGTTACCATTTATTACTGTTGTTTGCAGTAAATAACCAAATTTTGTAAAAGTTAAAACTCAAAAGCCACTGCAAGCTCCAAGCTGTTACAAAAAAGAGATCTGTAAACAAAAAAGAGATCTGTAAACAAAAAAGAGATCTGTAAACAAAAAAGAGATTCAGAAAATAGAGCCATTTTAGATGTAAGATTTTCAAGAAGATCATTAATGTAGATTAGAAACAATACAGGACCAAGGATAGAACCTTGAGGTACCCCAGAAGTTACTAAAAATGAAGAAGAGAAATAATTTAATAATCTCAAAAATTTCCTCATATACACAATTTGAATAAGCTTATGGAGTAGACCAGCATGCCAAACTGTGTTGAAAGCTTTAGTTATGTCAAGAGCAATAGCCCTTACTGTCTACATCTAATTCATTAATATAATAAAATCTTTTCGTTAGAGCAGTTAGCAAGTCAATTGAAAAACAAGAAGCATAAAAACCATATTGATTTTCAAAGAGTAATTTATTAGACTCGACATCAGAAATTTGTTGATTAAAGACTCAGAGACCTTGCTAATAATAGAGTTTCTAAAAGTTGGAACTACAGATGCCATTTTCTAGCAGGCACGAAAACAAGATTCAGTCAAGTATAAGTTAAATAGTTTAGAGAAAATTGAAGAGAGTTCTTGAAAACATAATTTGCTAACTTTCTAGTGCCTAACTTCTGAGATAAGATAAAAGTATTTATAAATGAGAATGAAGCTTAGTATTAGACAGTACCTTTTTACATAAGTTTCTTGCAAATAAAAAGGTTTGTTTCTTGAGAGAGTTGTTCCTTGGAAAAAGATCAAAAAAATGATTACAATTAGATATAGCAGCTGAACAAGAATGATGTTTAAACTGAAACTGAGGAAAAGGAATAAAAGCCTTCATACATGCCTGGATACAGAAGGCTATGTACCAGTCGCAAGTAACAGAGAGAAAAAAGACTTTAGCCCTAAGACCCATCACAAAGAAGTCAAGAAAAGAATCCCAGTCAGCTTTAGGGTAGTAGTAATTAGTGCAATGATAGGGTTAGTTAAAAGAATAAGTATAAGATAAAAGATTTGAGATCATTGAATGATCATTGAGGCATCTAAAGAAGCCTAAGGAGAAAATGAACACATACTAGAGTCAGAGAAAAGACCCAAATCAAGGAGAAAAAGTAAGTGATTAGAGGTGTCTGAAAAATGAATCACAAAGTTACAGTCCTGCTAATTAACTGTATATTTAGATAGATGACTTCTAATGGTGAGTCAAATGTGTAAATTGTTATTATGATATGCTAAAACATTTTCTGTTTTTAGCCTAATATTCAACACTGATATAATATTGAATAAAATTGATGTTCATGCTTCTTCCTATTTTCATATATAAAAGATTCTATTGTTGCTCTATTTCTTTGTAAAAATTCTTTTTTTAGTTTGAAAAGTTTAAAAATTGCACTGAAATAGTTCCAAGCGAGAGCAAGTAATTATAAGGAAGTGCTCCAAAAACTATTATTTGTGTAGATTTTTTTCTCAAACATCAATTCTTTAGAATTCGCTTCCTTCATCTTGCTTTCCTCATTCATATAATTTGCAATCTTTTAAGTCGTCTGTCAATCGTTATCTTGCTCTACAAACTTCATCTTTTCTCTTCCAGTAACTTTTAACTCTAATAGTGGTTGCTTGCAGCCTTGTTGGAAGTGAAGATGTTTGAAAAAAAAAAAACAAAAAAACTTAACCATGCCAATTTAAACATGCATTTATTGTTGTATATATATATATATATATATATATATATATATATATATATATATATATATATATATATATATATATATATATATATATATATATATATATCAGGGCTCGAATTAACGCAAAAAAATCTAATCGCAAAAAGAAAAGAAAAAATTTTTTAACCCCCCCCCCCCCTTTATACCTTGCGCTTCTTTGTGGTAATGGGGGGGAGGGGAGGGAAGTTGTGTTAGTATATAATTGTAACTTTTGTACGTAATTGTTCTACTATTAATATATTATCTCTATATTTAAATATAATCTTATAATTTTCTTGTTCGGCAGAGTTTAAAATAGCGTAAGTTACTGTTATTATTTACAACTTAAGTTATAACTTAAAGTTTGAGTTGCAGCTGTATATATTTTACTTAAAATAATACTTAAAAAAGTAAAAGTAAAAAAGTAAAAGAAAAAGCAACATAGCAATATCTAAACCACTTTGATTAGTCAAAGAAAACTATTTAATACGTTCGTGTTGGTGTTAAAACAGGTGTTAATTTTAAAAAGTATTCAATTGTTAAAAGCTATAAAACAACATTAAAACAAACTGCAAAGTTGTTTTAAAAATAAGTTTTTTTTTAAAAAATTTTGTTAAACAGAAGTAAAATAATTTGTTAAATTTCATTTAAATTTTTTATAATTTTTATTTTAACTTGCAATTTGCAATCACTGCTTTGATGTTTGCAATAGAATGTTTCTACTTTTAAAACTATTTTCAAGAAAAATTATATAATTCAAAACGTTAAAAAAATTTACGATTTAAGAAAAAAAAACTTTCTTTTTTTCTCCCTTGTTTCATGAAACTTTTTTTAAATATTTAAATTTTTTTTAAATTTCAAATTTCAATCACAAAATTATTTGAATAAGTGAATTTTAAGGCTAAAGTTCTCTTGTTAAATTGATTTCTTTTTAAATAAAGTTCCTGAAAACAACTTGCGTATTTATAGAAAATGTTTAGTCTAGATGTCACTATAAATAAAATTAAAATATAAAAAAATGGTGTCACGTTTTTCATATTCTATTCAACAATTTTTGTTAAAATAATTATTAGTTAAAAGCTTATACTATGTGTTAACAACATGTAAGATCTAAATTGAAACATGTCTATGGCTAACTTTTGGGAGTATATTAAATAAATTAGTATAATTGTTAAATTAATACTTGAGTAACTGTAAGTTACTATCTTGGCTTAACTGGTTGTTTTGATTTAGGTTATAAGTTCATTTACTGTTTCGTATACTCTATCCATTCAGTAAAGTTAACTAAATATAACTTCAATAGTTTCAAGGTCATTAAAGCGAAAAACGTGAAAGCAAAAAAGTTGCTGATTTACTAATCGCGAAGGTGTAAAAAGCAATCGCAATTGCAATACGCTTAATTCGAGCCCTGTATGTATATATATATATATATATATATATATATATATATATATATATATATATATATATATATATATATATATATATATATATATATATATATATATAATATATATATAAAGTTTTTTTAATTTATTAATTTACACTAAATCACAGCCTTGTTAAACACATCATCATCTGAGTATAGGCGTCTATACCCAACTCATATGTCCGGCACTTTAGTGTGGCGTTTACGGTAAATGATGAGTTGTAGTAACTAACTATAGTCTGTTTTGCATTTAGCAGATTTATCAGGAAGAAAGTCTAAATATCAAAAAGTTCAAATTATATAAAAATATTTCTCAGGAAGTTGGGAATTCTTATAATTAAATTTATAAACATTGCATTTATGTTGGAACCAGGAAGTTACATTAGTTATATTATTTTTCAAAAAGTTGTGAAAAAGAATTATTTAGAATTAAGATAATTTTTGTTTTGTCATTTGTTTTTATAATTTTTTAGGTACATATTTTCATGTCTGCATTTAAAAATTAGTTTTTATTTTGTAAATTTTGCTTGATCCATATGAGTAGTAATTTCAAGTTTTTCTTGTAAATATAGCATACATTTTTTAGAAATACTATTGCTTGTAATTGTAGTTTTTAGAATAGACAAATATGATTTAAAACTATTTTTTTTTCTAAATTTCTAAATATATTTTGACAGTATTGTCTCTTGAGTATTTTTTATGTTTAAAAGATTGTTTGTGGTTGGCATAATGACTTTTCCGTTCGCTTGTGGTTAAGCTAATTTATTGTTTATAAGGGTTATTTTATTAAACAGTGCATTTGTAAATAACATTTTTTGATAAGCATTTTCCATCCATAGTTTTTTGTTTGCAATACCAATTTTTAGTTTTTTTTGTTCTCTAAGAATTTCAGTTTTATTAATTAATTTTATTAATCAATGCAACATTGGTGCCTTTTATAGTTCTTTCTATTTTTTTAGTATATATATATATATATATATATATATATAATCCTGCGTCAAAAATTTGTAAGCTTTGTTTAAATGAGAAATTTGAAATATTATTTTACAAAGGAGATAATCTGGTAAATAAAAAAGGCGAAGTAGTTTCGAAATGTAGACATAAAAATAAATTTCTTCTTTCATTATTTGATAGCGGAGATTAGTTTTCCATTATATATATATATATATATATATATATATATATATATATATATATATATATATATATATATATATATATATATATATATATATATTATATATATATATATATATATATATATATATGTATATATATATATATATATATATATATATATATATATATATATATATATATATATATATATATATATACATATATATATATGTATATATATATATATATATATATATATATATATGTTTATACTTATATTTATATTTAAGCCTTGGTAGAAATAAGTGAGTACATGAATAGAGGTTTCTTTTAGAAACTCCACCACCTGAACCTGAAATATTTCCGAAGCCAATAAGTAACACAATAGAAATAGAGTTTAGAAGTAACAAAAATATCACTTGCAAATCTGCTGGTGCTAGAGGAGTAGACGATTCATATTTAAATTGGTATAAAGAAGATATTAATGGTATTCAATCACCTGTGGACAAATCAAAAATTGTTAGACTTGAAGAAATAACTAATATTTACATTGATGTTGAAATTTTGATGTTTACAAATTTTCAGTTTAGTGATTTTGGAAAATATGTTTGCACCCGAAAAGAACCACAGAAAGCTCCAACATCTAGTTTTGTTAATGTTGTTCTAAAGCGTGAGTATTTTTTTAATTTTTAAATTTTAATCAATTCAATGCTAAATGCATAATACCTTTAAATAGAAAAAATAACCTTTTTTAATTAAAAGTTATATTAGAGATCTTTATAAATACAAATTTGTATTTAATGTATTTAATACAAAAAATAAATTTTTCCATTCTTACATCATTTTTAGCTGCTATTTTATTCCATCATTTTTGAGTCTAGAGTCCTAGAGATATAAAAAATTTGTTGTGCTTTGCATCCTTATTCTGTATGACAATAAAATAAACAATGAAGTATATATATACATATATATATATATATATATATATATATATATATATATATATATATATATATATATATATATATATATAGAGAGAGAGAGAGAGAGAGAGAGAGAGAGCTGCTCACTGTTCAGGTGGATATCAAACTGGCTGACTAACTGAAAGCAGAGGGTCATTGTTTGCAAAACTGAATCTGAGTGGAAAGGGGTAACTAGTGGAGTGCCTCAGGGATTGGTGCTAGGACCATTGCTTTTCATCTTTTATATTAATGATCTACTGAACAACATAGCTCACCAAATCAAGATATATGCCGATGACAGCAAAATAATAGGCGAAATCAAAACAGGAGAACAAAGCACGTGTCCAGCTAGACATTGATAATACAGTAGTATGGTCTAAAAAGTGGCTATTACTATTCAACTTGGACAAATACAAATGCATGCACGTAGGTCACTTCAACAAATCAGTCTGCGTCTGCCCAATGACTGATCAGATAGGATTCAGACAAGAACTGGGTATGACTTCTGTTGAGCAAGATCTAGGTGTTCTTGTTTAAGAAGACTTAAAAGTCAAGTATCAAGTTGAAGCGGCGGCTGCAAGAGCAAACCAGGTACTTGGTCAGCTTTAGAAATCCTTCAGAAGCAAAGGTCTCATACTTTGGAAAGTCCTTTACAAATCGTATGTTGGACCACATCTTGAATTTGTCATCCAATTGTGGTCGCCACATCTGAAGGAGACATCAAGGCTCTCGAACGCATTCAAAAGTGTGTGACAAAGCTGATCACAGACATCAAACATAAATCATATGAAAAAAGACTTGCAATTCTAGGCCTAACCAAACTAGAAGATAGACGAGATAAAGTTATTTAATCCAGCAATATAAGATTGTGCATTATGTTGAGAAAATCAAATTTGTTATGCCTCAAGTCTGAACGCAAACGCTTTCCCAGTATAACTTTCGCGGCAATAGCTTAAGACTTACTAAGCCGTTAGTCAAGAATAACAATGAGAAAAGTTCTTCATAAACCGTGTAGTCAAGGCATGGAATACTTTACCATCAAGCGTTATTAACTCCTTTTCATCTGATGCATTCTAAAGTTGATTTCATTCACTAACAATATAAGTATAGACACATTATATGTCCAATATTTGTCAGCATGGAGGTGCCTGGTGCTTCTCCATGCTGACCTCTTCATCAATATATTATAAACATTTTATTCTTCATGGACTAAAATTGTTATAAATATTATTGAGTTCTGAATGAACAAAATAAAAAAAAAGTTATATATATATATGTATATATATACATATATATATATATATATATATATATATATATATATATATATATATATATATATATATATATATATATATATATATATATATATATATATATATATATATATATATATATATATATATATATATATATATATATATATATATATATATATATATATATACATATATATAATACTCAATTCATATGTAAGGTCAATTCATATGTAATAACATTTTTGCATTCTTAAAATTAAAAGTGGGCTTTAATTTGGAATAATCATAAATATAAATAAGATAAATTAATGTATAAAAAGATATAAATAAGTAAAAAGATATAAATAAGTTAAGTTTGTGTATTCTTAAAATAAGTAAAAAAGATATAAATAAGTTAAGTTTGTGTATTCTTTAAATAAAGTATTCTGTAAATAGAGTGTTCAATGTTTTTAAAGAACAGAGCAATATTAAATAATTAAAAACACTTATCTAAATATCTTCTACAGTCTTTCCTCTTCAGCAAGTTCATTAGGAAGAATGTCTAAATATCAACTTTGAAATTTCACATTCAAAGTATGGTAGCTATCCTTTCATTAACAAATAAATTAATTCTTAATAAATTCGTAACAAATTAAATATGGTGTGAGCTTTCATGTTGGGTTAGGTTATCCTGCTACTGCTAACATGTAACCCAGTACAACCTGTTTTATGCTCTGCTGACTTGTAGGATATGCTTTTTTAAGCAAAAGCTAGGAGATGCTAACTCTAACTTAACACACACTTTGTTGCGTAAAGGATAAAGATAATGTCTCGATAAAAATACTTATCTTGGGCAGTCATTAAATGTATCTAGCTACTTTTTTGTAGAAGGCCTCTTATGCAAAGAAGTAAACAGATTCTATCTGTTGACAAGCTTTGCACCCCTCTTTATCTATTAGGCTGGCATAGATGTATTTATAGTACATTGTTTCCAGTTTAGCTGTTTTTATGTTGAATGCTGGATCTTCTTTACTCTTAATGCATGGGTTTTGCTTGTTTTTTTATGACAAGACAACTATTTCTATTATCTCCTAATGAGGGTACAGCTCTAAAATTCAGTTTTATGGTTCTGAAGGAAATCAATTTTTCCAAATAAACCCTAAACCCTTAGGTATGGCTTAGGGTTTATTAATAGTAATATGGCAATTACTTGGACTACTAGATTGTGTACTGAGTATTATCTGTGCCTACAGTCGAGTTCTTTAACAAATTAAAAAATTGACTAAAGTACCAAAAACTATAAAACACAAAAAACCGTCAACATCAACAACTACTCTAAATCTATCATTCACTAATATTCGTGCTCTGAGATAAGACTAAAAAGAAGAAAAATAACTTTTCTTCTTTTGAGTCTTATCTCTTGCAAAGTTCACCAGATCTACTTGCTCTTTGATAATTTGAGTTGAGCTGTCTCATCTTAGTGTTGATGGTTATCTTCCTTTAATTTGTAAAGACTCCATTAGTCACATGCTTGACATAAGCGTTTCCATTTGTAAGAATTCGCCCATTTTTCGAGAAACTTGGTTTGAATCCACAGACTTCATCTCAAGATTGTACTCTTTTTCGATTTTATTTCTGATTGAATTGACCTAGCCCTATCTCTTTATCCTCAGCCATTATCATTTTTTTTGGTGACTTTAATGCTCATCACACTGAATGGCTTGGTTTAAGTTTCAGTGACTTTAGGTGTTAGAGCTCACAACTTTTGCCTTTTTCAATTCACACAAATAGTCAATTTTCCAACTTGTTTTCCAGACAATCCAAATCATTTAACTTCTCTACTCGACGTATATCTTATTTCTGATCCTAGTCAGTGCTCAGGTTCTCCGCATTTAACCTTAGGTGCTTCTGATCACAGTTTGATCGCTCTAAAAATATTATCTTATTTTTTTTTATTACCAGAATCACCCTATCATCGCACCTCTTACAACTTTTCTTCACAATGGCTCTTAGGAATTTTTCATCTTCTTGTTGACAAATGTGTTTCTTATGTAACTTCTTGGATTCAGACTGGCATGGAATCTCTTATTCCCTCTCTCAATTCCAAGTCAAGCCTCACGCTTTTCCATAGTTTTCATCTAATTGCGCTGCTGCAATTTCTAATTGTAATCAATACTTACATATCTATTGCCAAAACAATTCTCCAGAAAGTGATGTCTGTTTACTATCAATAAAAAACTATTGTAAAAAGGATTTGTCTAATGCTGTAGCTTGATATTCTTAGGTCACAAAGCCTTGTATTTCCTCTCAAAAATTAGGCTCTAGAGACTTTTGAAGAATCTTTAACCGTGTCCTAAATAAGTGCAAGTCTGTTATTTCTACCCTCTTGCATGATTTAGATCTTGTAACCTTGTCTAAATGCAAAGCTAAATTTTTTGCTAAGAACTTTTCATCAATCTTATCTCTTGATTCCAATAACCACACCCTACCTGATATAGCTGACAAACAGGTTGATCCATTTCTTGACATTTGTATCACTCCAGCTTCAGTATCTAAAGTGATTTCATGCTTAGACTCTTTACAGCACTCTTGATGGACAGCACTCTTCTTCATGTCCTGTATCTTCAGTGGTTCCTCAATGTTCTCTACTTTGTCTCTATATTTTTTTAAATTTACATTATCTCCCAGAATTTCTCACATCTAAGTCGGCATTGTTCACTGATGATGCTGCCATTTATTCTTGTCTTCATAAGAATCAAACACTCTCTGATTACTTGGAGGGGGTATTTGAGCTTGAAAAAGATCTCATTTCTGCTACAGCATTGGGCTCTCAGTGGCTGGTGAATTTTAACTCAGATAAAACTCAATTTTTTACAGCTAATCGTTATTATATTAATATATTTTCCTATATTTATGAACAGTGATGTGCTCAATAAATCATCTTCCCTTTGTCTTCTAGGATTAACTCTTACTTCAGATCTCTCCTGAAAACCATATATCAAATCCATTGCAAAATTACCGTTTGTTAAGGTTGCATCTCTTTATTGTGCTCGCCCTTTTCTTACTCCAGATTCTATTCTTTATCTCTAAAAATCTCTAATCTGTTTTTGTACGGAATACTGTTGTCCTATCTGAAATGGATCTTTAAATTATGCCCCTTCTCTCACAGACAAGTTGCAAAAATGCATTGTAAACATTGTTGACCTCCTTTGCAGCCAATCTTTAACAATTGTCACATCATTCTAATGTTGTTTCTCTTTTCTCTTTTTTATAAATACTATAATGGGTGCTGCTCAAAAGAGCAGCTAGCATCTCTTGTGCCATCTAATAAAATTCTTGTCTTATTTGTCATTCAATTAAGTCTCATTTTTTTACTATGAATGTTTATAATTGTTCCAGAAATTCTTTTTCCTCTAGTTTTTTTTTTATCGAACTTTAGTTCTTTGGAATTTGCTTTCTTTATCTCATTTTCCTGATTAAAATATCTTGCAATCTTGAAGTCATCTGTTATCTTGCTTTATAAATTTCAACTTTTTTCTTCCAGTAACTTTTAACTCTTATAGTTGTAAGTGCTTTATTGGAAGTGAAAATGTTAAAAAATAAATAAAGCAAGGTAATGAAGAAGACCAGTATGTTAAACTTTGTTAAAAGCCTTTGTTATGTCAAGAGCAAGTCTTTGTCTGATATTCATGGGGGAGAATTAGAAATGACATCAAACCAACAAGAAGGAATCAAAGCTTCCATTTCTGTCTAAATCTAGAGGATAATTTATGAAGCACATATATCAGCAGAATCGAATATTTTATAATTAATTATCCAAAATATACAGAGCAATATGTTAGAGTACTGTAAACAGTACTCTAACATATTGCTCTGTATATTTTGGATATTCAATTATAAACAAAAAAAAAATAATAATAATAAAAGTTGTTAAAAAATAACTAATAATATTCTTCTAAAAAATAATTTGATATTCTTTTATATTCTTGAAGAGAAATAAAAAAGAAAAAAATGTTAGATTGTTAATGGGACCCCAAACCCAGAGTCAAGACATGTTGTGTTCATATTAAAAAACATTTAGTCTAAATTTTTTTGGTTAAACAATAGAATAAATGCATACAAAAAAACCTAACTTTGTTTTAGTCAAAACTCGCCTTCTCTGTTTTATTGTGGGACAAATAGTCTTCAAAATATACGCCACAATCTACATAATTTATTTAAATGCATTTTATTTCTATGAGTTTTAGCACATGCTAAAACTCTTAGGAATAAAGTTTGCTTGAATCAATTATCAAGTCTGTAGATTGTGGTGTATATTTTGAAGACTATTTGTCCCACTTTTATCGTGAAGGAAAGTTCTGGTTTTTTGATTTTTTCTTTTAAAAGAAATTTCAATTAAAGCATATATCTTTGTTGTCAATAAAAATAAGTATTGTTTAAGTTTAATTCTATTTTAGCTTTTAGGTTTTTCCTTTTTCAATATGTTAGGTATAAAAAAAGTTATAATTTTTTTAAAACATCGTAAGATAACTTGCTAACTTGCTATTATTAATATAATTTTTTTCAAATATTATTTTAATATGTATTTGTCATGATAATTGTTTTTTTAAACTGAAATGCAGCAAAAACTTATAATTACAAATTAAAAATAGGAAAAACCCGAGCTCGTATGTAAATTAAATCTTTTAAAAAACCCTCTTCAGTGAATACACCATTCATAAAACAAACAGAAATAAAATGGGGAAGTTACAAAAAAACTGAAAAGTTATTGGTCAATATCTTGATAAATATTTTGTTTTGGTTTAATTAACTTTTTTTATAAAGTTTATTTAAGATAAAAACAGTATTTGTCTTGGCACTTATGGATCCTGGGAATTTGTCTTGGCACGATCTTGATAATTGGATAAATTTCTTTATTATTGTCCTCAAAGCGATGCTTCCCATCTCTCAGCAGACTCTTGTCCTTTTTATATTATAATCTTTTGAACTTAGATAAGTAAACATTTCATTTTTAATTTCTCTACAAATTCATACACTTTAAGTACTCCAGGATTAAACACAAGTTATTAGAACAAATAATATTTGATGTAAGAGTATGGGCTAATGATTTCTATTATCTGGAAACTGATGTTTTTTACAACAGAAGAAAAAAATCAAAAGAACAATCAGGATTTCTATAAAGGAGAAGAGTTTGATCGATGAAAATAACATAAAAAGTAGAATAGCTTTTTTAAAAAGTTTAAAAAGAAAGATTGAAATAGTAAAGTGTTGATATGAGTCAATATTTAAAGAATTTAGTTGCAGCATTTCATATTTAAGATCCAATCACAATGTTTAGACCTTCATCCACTTAAACATTTTGATTCGCATATAAGTTTCATATTAAAATTTCTATGATTATCATTAAAGCAATTTTAAATTGTTTTCAATTGTTCATTGTTTCAAATTATTACCATTAGTTCATTTAGATGTAATTTTTTTAACCATATAATTCATTTAGATGTAATTTTTTTATGAAAATAACATGCAATTAAAAAAAAAAAACTAAATACTTTTGATTATTGGAATATTAATAGTTTTGAGAACAATCTTAAGTTCTACAGTATTAAAAAAAAAAAAGATTGAAAAAGCAAAAATACAGTTATAAAAAATGAGATTTCTTTTCTGACTGAAATAATAACTATTTAATAGTTATTATTTCAGTCTAACATTACTTTTAAAGTCAAAAGTAAAATATAGCGATCATAAAAATTTAAACAAAATTACTATTTGCAGCCTTGTTAGAAGTGAAGGGAATATATATATATATATATATATATATATATATATATATATATATATATATATATATATATATATATATATATATATATATATATATATATATATATATATATATATATATATATATATATATATATATATATATATATATATATATATATATATATATATATATATATATATATATAAATCATAATTAGCTAAAACTATATATAAAAAAAAAATCATAATTAGCTAAAACAACAAATCACTTTGATCATTTTGCAAAACAATTTTTGGGAAGTTTAGCCCAACTGAATAAATTCTTATTTTTATAATTTTTTAATTATTTTTTTACAATTAAAAACTAGAATTGTATTTTTATGTTTTAATTATTCAGATCAGAAATGAGTTTCCTTGTGTTTTTTAGATTTATATAAAGTAATTAAATAATATTAAATAATAGTTATGAAAAAAGTTAATTTAATATTTTTTAAAAAAGCTAGTACAGCTCCAACTGTTACCTTTCCACAATTAAGTTCTACTTTAATTGATGTGGATAATGGTCGAAATGGGTACCAAGTTCAATGTGAAGTAAATGGATCACCAAAACCTAAAATGCTGT
This sequence comes from Hydra vulgaris, assembly GCF_022113875.1. Taxonomy (NCBI): domain Eukaryota; kingdom Metazoa; phylum Cnidaria; class Hydrozoa; order Anthoathecata; family Hydridae; genus Hydra; species Hydra vulgaris. The sequence goes on from NC_061157.1 coordinate 51,224,140, forward strand.
GGAAAAAAAACAATGAAGTGTTTCGAACTTGTGATGATAATGATGATGAAAACAAATTTTGCTACTTGTATTTTCAGGATATTGCATATCCTCGCGATGAAGGGGTATACACATGTATTGCAGAAAATGAAGTTGGTAAAGCAAATAAGTCTATTACAGTTCAAGTTCTTGGTAAGTGAATGTTTTATAAGGAATATTATAATCTAATTGGGGTTTAAAAATGGTTTTTAATTTCTTGAGTTAAAAATTATTTAGATTTTTTTTTTTCAACATTTGGATTTGCTTTTTTTTTTTTTAATTTATTTTATTTACTTTTACCAAACTTTACTAATGAATTAATAATTACATAGAGTTTTTTGATTTCATGAGTTCCTTTTTTAACATAAGTTTAAATGAAATAAAATTTAATAAAGTCAATTATTATTATTAGTATATATTACTTTTTTAAACTTTTAAAATAATATTTTTTTTGGATTACTGATTTTTATATATTAGTTCCTATTGAAATTAAAAAACCTTCACCTATGTTTGTTGCAAGCTTCTATGATGATAAAGAGATTCATTGCGACATTGGGAATGGGAATCCTTTGCCAATTATTAAATGGCAGTTCGCTAGAAACGACTGTAGCTCAGAAACAGAGTGCATTATCTTGGATGAAGACTGGACAGATTTAATGGAGGTTTTTTTTTTTTTTCTAAAATAATTGCAATCTTATGCAATATTAAATATATTTATGAAATGTTTGATTATTGTGTATTTTAAAATTAAATATAAATATTCAATATTAAATATAAATATTCCATTGTGAAAATAAATATTTAACATTTTAAATATTTATTTTCACAATGAATTTATTTACAAAATTATTAAAGTGGTTTATTATTTTAGTTTTTTTTTTTTCTTGTATGCTTCAGAAGCTACTTTAGAGCTTCTTTTAAACTACTTTGATATTTTGTATTTTGCTCAGTTTTTCATTGTGCTTTTCTCTAGCAATGGTCATAGTACCAAATATTTAGTTATCAATAGACTTTCCCATAAAATAATATAATTTAGTATGGCAATTCAAGATAGAAGTAATGGGAGTTATAAACTTGATATTGTTTATGGAGATTAATGAACTTCTTCCACAAATGCAATGTGTAAAGCATTTTGCAGTTACAGTAGAGTTTTAAAGCAACATCACATATTTTATTTGAAATTTTAATATTAATTATACATATTTTATTTGAAAGTTTAATATTAATTATATATATATATATATATATATATATATATATATATATATATATATATATATATATATATATATATATATATTATATATATATATATATATATATACATATATATATATATATATATATATATATATATATATATATATATATATATATATATATATATATATATATATATATATATATATATATATATATATATATATATATATATATATATATATATATATATATATATATATATATAAAGGGGGAATTAAGTGATCGCGAATCGAAAATTCCAAAAAAAATTCTGGTCTTTAAATTTTTAGTTTGCTAAAAAAAATGTGAACTCAGTTTTTATGGATCTTAAAAATCAACTATAACTTATTTCATTAGGACTCTCATAACTTAGTTATGAGACTCTTAATGGAATTAGTTTTAGTTGGTGTTTAAGATCCATAAAAACTGAGTTTACGATTTTTTAGCAAACTAAGAATTTATATTAGGGTGCATCATTTTTCAACAATTTTTTTCAAACTAAATCCCAACCATCTGGATTAGTTGACTGGTTGGATAAAAATTATTTTACACTAAAAAAAAATTTTTGAAACCCATTTTTAAGGTCCTTGCTTTTACAATTAGTGCCCCGAAACCCCAACTTTTTTAACCAAAAAGCGGGAATCTTAAACATTGACATAAAACACCAATTTTTTTTCTATGAACTCTAAAAGGCCTAAATATTAATTTGAAATGGTTGGGAAGTTTACAATAAAAAAATATATACTAATTTAGGTCAAGAAAAATAGCTTAAAACGCACTTAGTATAATTTTTAACTTAGTATAATTTTTAAGTATATTTAAATAGAATGATGCTTGCGATCGAATTTAACACACGTGTGTCACAAACAAAAACAATCTTTCTTTTTCGAACTATTTATTCTAAAAAAATTAGAAAAGAATAAAAAACCAATTCGTGCCATGCTTCTACTTAAGCTAAGAATATTTTTTTTATTATTATAAATTGCAATTTATAACTTTTACTTTATAAATCAAAAATAAAATGGTTTAAAAAAAAGTAAAGACGCTACTAAAAATTACGAGATCACTTTCAAAGAATTTTTATTTAAAGAAAAAAAGTGTTAGAAAAACTTTCTGAAACAAAGTTTGCCACAAATGAGAAAATTATTCTTTTTTTTTTTTTTTTTTTTTTTTAACATCTTCACTCCCAACAAGGCTGCAAGCAACCACTATAAGAGTTGGAAGTTACTGGAAGAGAAAAGACTAAATCTGTAGAGCAAGATAACAATTGACTGATGACTTAAAAGATTGCAAATTATATGAATCAGGAAAGCAAGATGAAGGAAGCGAATTCCAAAGAACTGATGTTCGAGGAAAAAAACTAGAAGAATAAGAGTTTTTGAAGCACTTAGGAACAGTCACAGAAAAAGGATGAGACTTAATTGAATGGCGAGTAACATGAGAATGAGTTTTAGTAGATGGCACAAGGGACGCTAGCTCTTTAGAGCAGTGCCCATTATAGTATTTGTAGAAAAGAGAAAGAGAAGCAACATTACGACGATGTGACAAAGGTTGGAGATTGGCTGCCAGAGCAGGTCCAACTATGTTTACAATTCGTTTTTGCACCTTGTCTAAAAGAGAAAGAGCATCATTAGAAGATCCGCCCCAGATGTGGCAACAGTATTCCATACAGGGACGGATTTGAGATTTATAGAGATAAAGAATAGAATCTGGAGTAAGAAAGTGTCGAGCTCGATAAAGAGATGCAACCTTAGCAGATGCTAATTTTGCAATGGATTCTTCATTTTCATTATAGGTATGATTAAAACATTAAACTGATTAAAAATTATCATTCAATATATTCACCAAGTAATTAAATTTTAGTTTGAAAACGAGATATATAAAATCTAAATTTAATCTTAATAACTCAGGCATCTGTTAGACAAAAATACTCCCACCAAAACTTTGATTGATTGTGCTTGGCAAGAAAAAATGATGTCAGCATGCTCAGAACTACATTATTTTTGCTATAAAGAAACCGTTGAATGATGGAGGATATGACGGCGGCTTATTTTATGACAAACACATCAGGTTTGCTAAATAATCTATAGTTAGAGTTTTTTTATTTTTACCGAATTTTACTTTTGCTTATATTAATTTGTTAACATGACTCTTTTCACTCTGCCTCTCATATCTACATTAAAAAGTTTTAAAGCAATTAGAAAAAAGTTAAATAAATATTATATGTTCTAGGAAACTATTAAATGATCTAGTTAAAAAATGGGCAACGTAATGGGCAAGGCAATCCAGCAGAATTAGCTAGAAACATCTTTAAAAAAAATGCTAAGAAAGTTTTTTGGATTGGAAAACCTGATATTTGCTCCATTTTGAAGAAGAAACATGGAAATAACCTAGATTCATACAATTCAGATAAGCAATTTTTAAATGATCAAATGAAGAAAACGTAAAATGATACTTGGTGCACAGGATTTAGCATAAAGCTGAAAAAAATAGAAGAAAGAAGATTGTGATATATTAACATTTATTGAGCAACAAGAGGATCAAACTGAGAAAATTAAGTTTTTATCATCAGAACAAAGTGAGGTCTTTTTTTGTTAAGATTCTGACTATTCAGCAGGCGAAATTAAATCAGGTACTAGTGCTCCAACAGTATTACCTAAAAATTCGCAAAAGAAGTTGCAATTCATGTGTTTCTAATAATATTTTTTATCTAGAAATATGATGCACTTGCTCTCTGGCAAAGTAGTTACTTCTGGGGGCAGTTTGACAGATTTCTCGCTTTCTGAATCTACTATCAGACGTGCAAAAAAGAAAGCAATAAATACAAGTGCAGCTAAATATTGAGAAGATATAATAAAAGCTGCAAGTCAAAGTAATTTTCCAATAATCGCACTATTTGATAGAAAAATCTTGCAGGATATTACTAACGGTACAAAACAAAAAAAAGCTTGTTTTGCTGTTCTTGTAAATATCGATGGTGATTTAAGACTTCTTGGCATTCCGCCTATGGAAAACGGTACTGGAATATCACATGATACTTTAATAAACATTTTTGATGAATATAACCAAAGAACTTATGTAAAGGGTTTGTGCTTTGACACAAATGCAACTAATACAGAAAAATATTCCAGCACAAACATTAGGTTTTTTCAAACACAGGGTTCAATTTTATTACAGCTTGCATGTCAAAGACATGTTTACGAGCTTCACTGTAAACATTTTTAGTAAAAAGTTCTTATTGGTAAAACTTATGCTCCTGAAAATCTGATGTTCAATGTTTTCTAAACTAATTGGAACGCAACAAAGGAAACTATGGATAAATAAAAGTTCAAAAAGTTTGCAGCTGTTAAAAGCTGCAGTTAAAGGAACGAATCTGGAAAAACAGATCGAAAAAATTTTTCTGTTTTGCAAATATGCACTTGCCAATTTAATACTTCTAAAAGGTGATTATAAAGAACTAGTAGAATTTACACTCACCTACTTATGTCAAGATGTAAGCTTCAATGTTTATGCTCCCGGATGAGTTTTCCATTCTCGTTTTTTTGGCAAAGTCTATATATTTATATATTATCTTAAAATTCAAGTTTTAAGTAATCAGTTGCCCTACCAATTAACAGCTTTTTTATAAAAAGAAATCAGTAAAATGGAAGAATTTTTTTCTATATTTTATATTGTGTGGTTTGTGCACTCCTCTTTAGTTTTCTCTGCACCTTATCAAGATTTAAATGCGTACTGGCAGATGGTCCAGTATAAATGTTGGGTAGAATCTTATGATCCATGAGCTAATGATATACTAGAGGGAATTGAAGAAGTATTGAAATCGATGGAGAGACATACGTGGTATTTGGATAAAACCTTGACTTTATTATGTCTGGCAGATAAAGAACTCGAAAATGATGAAACAAAAAAATTGCAAAAGTTCTTTTCTCACAACCTGTTGCTACTCACTATGAGAAGTCCAAAAATCCAATCCTTATGTAAGATCTAGACTTCACCCAGGAGAAACCACCTAGTTTGTCACAGTTGGTTGGTAGGAATTCGTGGTTTATTTTCAATCTGTTAAATTTGAGTAAAGATGATGATAAACCTTGGCTGAACTGTCCTTTAACTTTTTTGGGGCTTTATCGACCAATTTAAAACTTTCATTGAATTTGTTTGCCAAATATATGTCATCAACAACTGCTCTGAATGAGCAATTAGGCTTGTGTCAACTCTGTTCACAATGAAGAAGACAGGCAAGATTTAATGTTGGCTGTTTAGCATAGTAAGGATCAAATCAGGGAGTTTGAAAAAGTACAAACTGCGGAGAGTTGCAAAAAAAAAATGGCGCTGACAAAGCATAGTTTCAAGAATATTTATTTGATTTTTCACCAAAAACACGAAGAAAAGTTTGTTGAGTTATAGTTTTACAAACCGTTTTTGAAAAAAAAAATTTTCTTAATTATTTTCTAATTTATCACTGTTGATCTTAACAATATCGTTATATTTTTTTTCAGCAGAAAATTTATTATTTTACTTAAATATCCTAGCTACATGATATTCAGCAAAATAAAATTGTTTCATTAAAACGCTTATTTTGCAGCCCCTATATGAAAATCTAATCAAGCTATATGTAAAAATAAAACTTCAAGGCAAATGGTACATAAATATTTTGTAAAAATAAGTAAAACAGATGGAGGAGGAGGTGTAAATGAAACGAACTCTCCGCAGCCCACTGCTAACCCTCCTATATGGGGTCCCCATATTAGAAATTAATTTTAAAATTGAATTTTGGATCAAATTAATCTTTCTAAACAAGAATTTGATAAAATTTGTCATAGAAAATTTGAGAGATAAAAAAATTGGTCAATAGATATATCCATAAAATTACCTAAAATTAGAACATTTTGCCCATTTTTCCAGGGTCAAACCAATACATTTTTAAAAAACTTGTCAGTAAAAGTATGGCACGAATTTGCTTTTTAATCTTTTCTAATTTTTTTTAAAACAAATAGTTCGAAAAAGAAAGATTGTTTTTGTTTGTGACACACGTGTGTTAAATTCAATCGCAAGCATCACTCTATTTAAATATACTTAAAAATTATACTAAGTTAGTGCGTTTAAAGCTATTTTTCTTGACCTAAATTAGTATATATTTTTATTGTAAACTTCCTAACCAATTCCAAATTAATATTTAGGCCTTTTAGAGTTTATAGAAAAAAAATTGGTGTTTTATGTCAATGTTTAAGGTCCCTGCTTTTTGGTTGATAAAGTTGGGGTTTCGGGGCACAAATTGTAAAAGTAGAGACCTTAAAAAGGGTTTCAAAAATTTTTTTTAGTGTAAAATCATTTTTTATCAACCAGTCAACTAATCCAGATGGTTAAGATTTAGTTTGAAAAAATTGTTGAAAAATGACGAAAATGTTGAAAAATGACAAAAATGTTAAAAAAAGACGAAAATGTTGAAAAATGACTTTTGCATGGTGGTTTTTAAGTTTTTACCATAAAATGTCAGTTTTAAGTTTTTTTTTATTTTAATGACCGGAAAAACTTTTTTTTTTTAATTATTTGATAGACTACCTGCCCAAACCCTCAGTCTATGTAGCAGCACTCCGTTGCAAGTCAGGCTATTTGTCAGTCGATGTAGCAGCACTCCGTTGCGAGTTAGGCTATAAGATTGTCAATGTAGCAACACTCTGCGCATGTTTTACAATTAACAGTTAAAAAAAATATTCAGAATGGTTTTATTAAAAAAAAAAAAATTAATAAAATTTAGAATAATTTTATTAAAAAAAAAATTAATAATATGCAGAAATATATATATATATATATATATATATATATATATATATATATATATATATATATATATATATATATATATATATATATATATATATATATATATATATATATATATATATATATATATATATATACACTAATATGAATATAAAGTAAAATTACTCTATTGTAATGTTCTTGTTCTATATTTGATATGTGGAAACAGACTCCTCATATTGATGATTTTGTTATCCACATGAAGAAAAGTCTGTTTTATTTTATGCACCTAGTTACACTTGAACTAAAATTTGTAAACATTTTAAATGACTTTTATTGTTTTACTTTCTTGATTACTAATTTTTACATTCTTTATTATGTGTGATCAATGTTATGGTATCATATCCTTTAAAGTAGTAAGTGACTGGGGTCATTGGCTAAAAATAAGACTTTTTTGAAACCCGCAAAGTTATAACATTTAGCAGAGGTTGAGATATTAATGATAGGCGGGATTTGGAAAAAATTTATACTTTATTATAAATTTTTGCATACATTTACTATTTATTAAATACTTGCATATATATATATATATATATATATATATATATATATATATATATATATATATATATATATATATGTATATATATATGTATATGTATATATATATATATATATATATATATATATATATATATATATATATATATATATATATATATATATATATATATATATATATATATATATATATATATATATATATATATATAAACTAATTCATTTTTGACAGGGTTACAAACAGCCACTGTGAGTTATTAGAAAACAAAGGATATGTTTAAACAGTAAGGATAGACCTAAAATTTGTAGGTTGTATGATAAGGAAAATATAATGGCGAGTGAGAGTTTTGAGGTTTTGTTGATGTGGGAGTAAATAAACTAGATAAATAAAAAATTTTATAGCATGGATGGACAAATTTAGTGAAAGAATCCACCTTTGCTGAATGACAAGCAAAGCGAGATTGAGTTTTGGTTGGTTGAACTAGAGATAATAGCTGGTTTTAGCAATGATAATATTTGTAGAAAAAAGAAAAAGATGATACCTTGCAGCAATTAGAGAGTGACTCAAGCTTGGCAGATAAAGCAGGCTTGGTCGGGAAGCGGGAGCGATCGGTCTCGATTGCTGACCATGTATTAGATTTTTTAGTCGTTTTGAGAACATTTTAAAAAGCAAAAAAAAAAGCGCTAAAGATTATGTGGAACGATGAGAGACAATTACAAAAAAAATTAGGTAAATAAAATATCTTTAAACGCAAAAAAACTTAAAGCTAAATAAATTACGTTTAGAACAAATATTTTCGAAGCACCGCTCTTTTATAATTTTTTTTATAAAATTAAGCGATGTTTTTTATATAAAGTAACAACTTACGATTGTTTAAAAAGGAAACAAATATTCTTTATTTAACAAAGTTTGCAAGTTTTAGTTTTATTTAAGCTCAATTATTTTATATATAAAAAAGTTAATTTTTTTAATACCTATTTTATGTTTCGCGTAGTTTGAAAAGTTTAACATATTTAAAGCAATTCTTTTTAGTAAGATAAACAAATGAAGTAATTAAATCATTGAATTACTATAGAAATTAAATTAACAATATAGAAATTAACTTAAGGTTAAAAATACTTTATGATGAGGAAGCGAAACTGCTTCATAATATCGCTGATAATGTTTAGTGAGTGGGCTTTTTAATTTTAATTAGTATTTAAAGCAGAAAAAAGTATAACGAGTTTTAATGATGGCAACTTAAGCAAAAATAATAAGAGTTAGTAAACCAATATCTAGAAACTTTTCTTTATATCTAATTATTTTCTATATATATTTGTGTTCTGTCGTGACCTCAGACGCGATGCATGTTCATCCGCAAGTTACTTTGTATGCGTTGTTTGTGTTTAGTAACCAGAAACTTCTTATATGTTTGTTACATAACTAGTTTTATTAACTTTCATGATTATAACTTCATTAAAAACACAATTATTTTTGTAAGTCTTTGTTTAAATCATAAAAATTGCTTTAAAAGATATTTTTTTACGATAAAAAACAGATACACGAAATTACATTTACATAAAGAATACATACTTTTTAAATAATAAATAAGAATATACTAATAAAATCTATGATTTATAATAAACTTTTAAAATTTTGACAATTTAATATATATTTAAAACATTTATTTTTGTAAACAAATAATATATTTATTAAAACAATTTATGCTAGAAATCTCAAAACGTAACAAATCGTTTCTAAAACATTTTCTAAAACATTTTAAACAGAATACACTAGAACTTTATTTCTCTAAGTCAGCGTATTTTTTGAACCAATAGAATTTGTTTCTTCGTTAATTTGGCGGGTTTTTAGTGTTCGCAAATATTCTTTTTATTCTTTTGCACAAAGATGTTTTGCACAAAAAGCATTCAAGTTTATTATGTTTCCATGTATGTCCGTAAAACAAAAATTTTTTTTTTCGTACATAAACTTAAATGTTCTCAAAATGACTAAAAAACCTGGCCAGTTTTTCGCAACTAAATATAATTTCCGTGGTGAGTATTCGAGAGCGATCATTCCCGCTTCCTGACCAAGCCTGATAAAGCAGACATATTTACATTTACAGTAAATAACTGAGTTTTGTTGAAGTTAAAATTCACAAGCCATTGCATGCCTCAAGCTGTTATAGAAGAGAGATCAGATGAAAGACAGTCTGCTTGTTCTAAGCAGTTAAAAAGTGAGTACTTTTTGATTTTTGATACGATTTGGTTTTTGAAAACAAGTGTATAAGTTGAGTTGTCAGCAGCTAGAGCCATTTGATAAAATAAAATTTTATCTAAAATGGCTTTAGATAAAATTGTCAGGAGAATTGTTATTGTAGTTAAGAAACAATACAGGAGGAAAGATGGAACCTTGAGTTACTCCTAAAGTTACTGGAAATGAAGAAGAGTGTAAGCCTTAAGGAATGAATTTAATACTGTGGTTAGAAAGAAATGATTTATTTATCTTAAAACTTTTATATGAAGAAACTAGTACTAGAGAGAAGACTAATCGTAGGATAATTGGAAAGTTCAGAGTGTTTACTAGAGTTTTTAAATATTGGGACCAACTATTTAGCATTTAATAATAGTTTAGCAAGGAATAAAGTAAGTTCTGAAAAACACTTTTGCAAAACTATGATGGAAATTATATCTGAACTATAAGCCATAGAAGATTAAAATTGAAACATAGAAGATTTAATTTGACTAGTATTGAAAACCAAAGTGATTTGGATGTTTAACAATGAGTTAACTGAAATCACTGGAAGAGTATGGCCATAAGATTCAAGAGTCTTAATGGAGTAAAGGTTCTATGCAAATAAAACTGCTTTATACTTGGTAGAGGTAATAATATTAGGTTCTTAGATTAGAGATGGAATGTTAGACTTTAGTTATGACTCTGTTAAAGATTTTATAAAAGTTTTAGAACCTGCATCTGTGATAAGATACAAGATTTATTAAACTGAGAATAATGGAGCTTAGCATCAGACAGGACCTTTTTTATATTCTTGCAATAAAAAAAAGAGTTTTTACAATAATAAAAAAACATCGGTTCTTAAGAGATATATTTTTGTAAAAAAGATGAAACAAAAGAATTCAGTTTAGTTCTTTATTTCAAGAAGAAATAAAGCTTCATTTGTTAGGAAGTTAGGTAAAGGCGCATTTATGCATACATAATTTGGATATATATTGGTATAAACATATGTTTGCTATTTATTTCGATGCTGGCATACAATATCTTTGCATATTTCTTTAAACTTTAGTATTTAATTAGTGTATTATTTGCCAAAAGAAAAGATGATTATCAGATGGATGTGTGATGTATGTAAAATATAGCATGTTGTATATAAAGTATAACATAAATTTTGAAAAAAAAAAACAAACTCTAAACTGTATCAATTTTTATGCCCCAGTCACAAACCAGGCCTTGGGTATTTTTTCCCAGTCAAATTTAAAATCACTTATTACTTTGAAGTACTTTAAAAAACTTGTTGTTTGACCTAATTCTGTTGTATTTTATTATTTTTCTAAAGCTTGTTATCTTTTGCTATTCTTTACTGATTTTATGACTTTTTTGAACTTAGTTGAGGTATTAATTGAGTTTCTGGTTGTAAAACCTTATCTATAGTATTTTTTATCTTTAAAAATATGTTTACAACAATGAAAAAACAGATACCAATTTATGAAAACATATATTTTGTATATCTTAAAAGCAAACTATAAATTTCTTAATAAAAACAGATCAGATTAAAATCCAAGACTTAAAAATAAATATTTTTATGATGAATTTCATTTGAATATTTAATGCTTAAACCTTTTCTGTTTTTGTTTTCAGCTTAAACATCTTTTAATTAATAAAAAAAGTTATAAAATTGAGTAAATATTTTAAGTGTAGTTTTTATTGGGATCTGCTAGTTCAACAACTAAAAACCAGTCTCCTTAATTTACAGCTATTTAAATCAGTCTCCTTAATTTACAGTTATTTCAAATCTTAACTAACACAATGTCTTGGGCCTAAATAGTAAAGCAACATTCTTTTGTTAAAAACTTCCTTTATTAAACATCTTTTATTCACCAATATAGTTTCCTTTGGTGTCAATGATTTCAATGGTTTTTAACTTTTCAATGTTGTCTTTGTTACATATGCCAATAATAAAACAGCTTATTATTGGCATATGTAAACAGTATATTATTGGATATGTTAACATATTAAGGCTTGATTCAGGTATTTTTTCCATTGCTAGCTGTTTATAACACAGTAATTTCATTCTTCAAATGCTTTAATATAATATTTGGTGTTGATTATCCATGTTTAAGGTCAATACAAATTATACTCAAATTTTCAAGTAAATGTATAATAGTAAAGACATTGATAACTTTAAGGTGTCAGCAATCTCTTGCAACTTTCCTATGCAATTGATCATATTGATTTTTAGGATTTTTTCTAAGGATGTTTTCAGGATTGACAGACTTATTTGGATGACAAGAGCTGATTGTTTGAAATCAGCAAACCAACATTCATTTGTAGTTATTGATGGAGTAGAGTCTGGATAAGACTTTAATGTTAAGCTGAGTAATGACTAGAAGTCATTACTCAGCGTAAAACTTAAGTTTAATAAAGGTTGTAAATTTTTTTTTAAGTTTAATAAAGGTGTAAATTTTTTTCTATAAAAAAACTATTTCTTTTAAATAACAAAACACAAAGTTGTTTTAAAACAAAACTTTATATGTTTCTAAAACAACAAAAGTCACTTGAGCCAACTTTTAAACCAAAGGTCAGATTGCCATTAAATTTTTACATACTTTTTTGAAGGTTGTCTGATTAAAATATTGTACAAATATTTTATTAAGGCACTAGTGGTTAGGCCTAGACTTATTGACCTTTGTGTTACAGAGCATTTACTAAGCTTAGCACTTTTTACTTTTAGCAAACGCCAAATAGTGAGACACCTACAAATTTTAGTTACATAATTAGCAAAAAGTCAACAACAAACATGATATATAAATGTATAGCTACAAATGGTCGTTCTGAAGATACTTACCAGATTGCATTGATGAGGAGTGGTATGGTTTTACTTAACAATTCTAATTATTTTTTTTAAAATATATATAATTATTATTTTGAATAGTTTTTTTGATTGATTTATTCTTCTAAACAAATTTTTTTAACTGTTTTATAAAAGATTTTATTTGAAATAATATATACATATATATTATTTCAAATAATATATATATATATATATATATATATATATCAGGCCTTGTTACGAGATTTCGCTGCGTAACGGAAAAGCTGAACGTGAATAAAAGTAACTTTACTCAATAAAGATATTTACATTGTTAAAAGTTAATTTACGTCAGTTGCGTTTTTACTTCATTGTAATTAAATTTAAAATGACATTAAAAACTATTGTTAGTCTTTAAAACGAAATAGCTTTAAATTGTACAATGTTGTTATAAAAAAAAAAAAATTCAATGTTGGTTAAAAAAAAGTCTTCTTGTATTAAAATCTTATACTTATTTAAACTTAATTTTTTTGCTTTTAAACATTCGTTTTAAGGTTGTTTTTTTTTTTATTTTTTTTTTTAAATAATTTAAATTTAACACTTGTTTATGGTTGATTTTCTTAAAGGGATTTAAATGTACTTATAACTAAACGCATAGATTGGGTTTTCCCTTTTAAAAAAAACGTTTGTTTTGATAAAATAAATGTTGTAAAGAAACGAAATTTACTGCTTTTTCGGCTTTGTTTTTTTTTATTTCCATTAAACTATTTTATTTTTATGTACAGTGAAACCTAATTTTTTTTTTTCTCAATCCAAAAAAAAATTGTGTTTTCGGTTTTCAGATGTTATAAGCAGAATTTGTTTTTAACAAATATCATTATAATTTTGAAATTTATGTATCTTATATTTATAGCTCAAGTACTAGTTTTGTTTTTAAAATAAAATAAAGATAAGTTGGGCTTTTAAAGAGTTTATTTACTGATCACGGTATTTTTAATAGGTTTGTATTTTAGTTTGTTCAAGGACGTATTGTTAATACGTCCTTGGTTTGATTTATAAAAAAAAATTCTTTGGCAAACGGCAAAGGGAAAACCCAAACATAACATTTATAACTCGAGTTTAAAAGTATTGACGTCATTTATTAACTTGTAGTTATAAAATGAATAATGCGCTTCTGTAAATAATGAATGAAACTGTAAAATAATGGAAAAATAAAAACTGGAAAATAATGCGCTTTTGTAAGCGCATCTTTCAGACCAGTATTTGGAACTTACCTGAAACTTAACTAAAATTAAAATAAAGTTATATGTAATACGAACATTTTAAAGTAACTTGAATTAAATTTATCAAATCTTTTTTTACTTTTGTAATTTTATAAAAAAAATTACTAAAGTAAAAAAAATTTTGATAAATTTAATTCAAGTTTTAATTAAAATTTTAATTAAAATTCTTTCATTTAATTAATGTAAGAATTTTAATTAAATTTAATAAATTTATTTACTAAAAACTATAATTATTAAAAAAATATTTAAATTTTAAAATAAATTGAAAATATTTCTTTTTTTAAATTTGATTGTTTATAAACTTATGAAATCTAATATTTAAAATTAAATATGATGAAAAGTTTAAACTTAAAACACTTTATTTTCTTTAAGTAATTTTTAAAAACAAAAAAAAAAATTATTAAACAAATTGTTTCTTTAACAAAAAATCTATTAGTTTACAATTGCGGTTAAATGCTTTTACTTACGACTTTAATACTTCTGAATGAACGTCACATAAACGATATAAAAAGATAATTTAAATATTCTAAAAGATAAAAGTTTTTGCTGAACGCATAACTGCTGAACGCGTAGGCAAATCGCCTTTTCGCAGGCAAAATGCGAGCTGCGTAACGCTTCTTAACAAGGCCTGATATATATATATATATATATATATATATATATATATATATATATATATATATATATATATATATATATATATATATATATATATATATATATATATATATATATATATATATATAAAGCCTTTCAAATTAGGATCGGCATATTCAGTAATGCTGACCTAACTGCCGACCTCAAAGTGTTTATGGTCTGCAAAATTTTGCCAACATTGTTTCTATGTTTTATGGTAAAACCTTTGTTTCAATTTTTTTTTTGCCAACCTCTAACAGTTTCCTTAATTTTGAGAGTTGTATATATATAGGCTTCGGTAGGAATGGTGGGCTGTTACCTGTGCCTGCCTTTAATCTCATGTAATTCATATAGACAAAATAAAGCCTGCGCAAAGTATGAATTTTTTGGTAAAAAAATGTTAAATATGTTGATATTTTTTTAGTTATTTATTAAAATATTCTCACATGATGTAATTTCGATATGGGTGGCATATTTTTAAAATCAAAAAGTTAAAAAATCTAATTTAGCGTGTACTAAAAGTTTTTTGATTCTCTTATAATTTTTCGGAAACTAAAGAAAGTCTAACAAATTATTAAAAACTTGTTGTTTTTAATAATTATTTTTATTTTGCATAAAATATAAGAAAAAATAATAAACGTTATAACTCTTGAATATTTGTCAATTTTTAGAAAATAATATGAAATAATATATAATATAAAATGATTTTAAGTATTTATTATGAGTGTTTATGCAAAAAAATCTAGTTTATTTGTTATGCACTTTAGAAAATGTTAAGCCAGAGTTTTCTTTTGATGTCACTAATCCAGTGAATGTAGGAGATAGGTTGAACTTTACATGTGAAGCAGTTTTATATGTCTACATTTCATTGACGATGACCAAAGATAAGAAAGTTCTTTCTACTAAGTTAAGTAATAACTCTAGAGCTACTGTTCTAGAATATGATATTTTATCAGCAAATTTATCAGATTCTGGAACATATCAATGTATTGCAAAGTTAAAAAGAGGAGGACAGAAGATAGAGAAGCAAGTTGTTCATGTTAAAAGTTAGATTTTTATTTGTTTGTTTTTAATTTTTTCAATGTTTTTATTTTGAATTTGGTTAAAAGTTTTATTAATAGAAATTTTAATATTTTTATTTAGAACTGTTAATGCCTTCTATTGGAATCTTAAACGACTGGACTATTTCACAAGACATAGATAGAAATATAATGCTGATGTGCAATTCTTCAGGAAACCCACTGCCTCTAATTGAATGGACTCACAACAGCAAACTCCTAAATGAGCTTCCTATTCTTCCTTCCATTGATAGCTGCTATTACTCTACTCCCGGGTTTTACAAACATTCACAGATAGCAAGTGCTTTATTGTTGTGCAAAACTAACTATGAAAAGCACCAGGGTATTTTTCAATGTATTGCTTCAAACAAAGTTGGTTCAGTAAACAAAGCTATGAGGTTGACTATACAAGGTAAAGTTTCCTTCCTTTTTCTAATAATTTTGTTTGTTAATTTTATTTTTAAAAATAAAAATGTGTTGGTTATTTGTTACCAAAAAAAATTTTTATATTTTTGGTTACTTTCATTAAGTTTATGTGTTCAAAATTTTCTTACAAACGATTTTGTATTTAAATTTATAATTTAAGTTTTTATCTGAAAATATGAATGCAGAACCTTTTTGTTTATTTTTTTTTTTGTAAATTTGTTGTATAATTTTTTAAGGATGATTTTATTTGAAAATAACTTTTAAATGCATCTCACACGAGATAAAAGGTTTATAAGTATACACTATTAAAAAATCCCTCATCTTAAAAGTACCATTTATACTTTATGAGTGCTTTCAAATTTTCTGATTAAATATTTTAACTAGTTTTTTTTTTTTTTTTATTTCTGATTCACTCCCAACAAGGCTGCAAGCAATCACTATTAAGTTGAGAGTTACTAGAAAAAAAAATAGAGTTATAGAGCAAGGAAACGATAGACAGAAGACTTTAAAAATTGATGGTTCAGGAATGAATCAGGAAAAAATGAAGATGGGAGGGAGTTCCAAAGGGTTCAAATGCGAGGGAAAAAAACAGTCAAATAAAAGTTTTTAAAGCATGCAGGGTAAAGGTTAAGGGATAGTTAAAGTAAAAGAATGAGACTTAAATTTAGAGTCAAGCAAGAATGTGTTTTGGTTGATGGAACTAGAGATAAAAACTAGTTCTTTTTTGCAGCTACCATGGTACTATTTATAGAAAAAAGAGTGTCAAAAATATCAACTTTGCGATGATGGGAGAGATGCTCAAGCTTGGCAGATAGAGAGGGTCTTACTATGTTTTTGGACCTTGTCTAGAAGAGAAAGAATTTATGACAACAGTATTCCATTCAGGGACGAATAAGAGATTTGTAGAGGTAGAGAATGAAATCAGGAGAGAGCACAATAAACCTTAGCAAATGCTAATTTAGCAATCTATTGTCTATATGGTTTCCATGAAAGGTCATTAGTAAATGATAATCCAAGAAGTAGACTCAGTGAGAGTTTATATAAATAAAAAAAACCCTTAGGAACATTTCTTTATGCAGACTTTTGTAAGTTTTGAAGATTTTAATATTCTCCAAAATATTAAAAATGTATTTGAGAGCATTAGAAAGTATATAATGGAAAACATTAAAAAGTTTAATATGGGAGCAAATTCAATGTTGTAGAGTATACTAGAAAGATGGAGGATATTGGTAATTTTAATATTGTGGAGAAATTACTAAAAGTAAAACTAAAAATTTTCAATTTTTAAAAGTTTTGTTTTTCTTTAGCTAAACCATACTTTCATGTTGAATGGAAATCTGATGTAGAAATGATATCTGGCACTTCCTCAGAGCTGGATTGTTCTCCACGAGGTTATCCACCTAGTAATGTGACATGGTTAAAGTTTATTGCCACTAATAAAACACAAATTTTAAGCTCTAAAATTGGCAAAAATCAATACATCATCTCTAAAGTTAGTAATAAAGATTCTGGCATGTATAAATGTTCAGCTGTAAATGTAAAGGGAAGATTAGAGAAATTTGTCACAGTTACAATAAAAAACTCTGGTATGATTTTTATTTTAGCAACTGGTAGTTGCTATTATTGTATATTGTTTTATTTATTCTTTATTATTTAGAAGTTAATTTTATTTTAATTATTATTATATTAAAGTTATTGTATAACATTACTATTTATTTAATACTTTTATTATATTACAGTTATTATATAATAATCCAAATCGATTTGTTGAAAATGAGCATTTGGTTTATTCCTAGCCATAGAATTAAACTTATATAAGCATACTAAATTCTATTAAGTTATGATGAAATAATTGTTAATGACTTCACATTTAAATGCAAGCCACGCTAGAATTAAATTGTTTTATGTGTGTTAAAAAAAATATTATCTTCAGGCTTGGTCAGGAAGCGGGAGTGATCGCACTCGATTGCTGACCACGTAAATAATATTTAGTTGCGAAAAGCTGGCCAAATTTTTTTGCCGTTTTGAGAACATTTTAAAAAGGCAAAAAAAAAAAGCGACAAAGATTCGTTGGACCAATGAAAGACAATTACAAAAAAATAAAAATAGGCAAATAAAATATCTTTAAACGCGAAAAAACTTAAAGCTAAATAAATTACATTTAGAACAAATATCTCTCTTTTACAATTTTTTTTATAAAATTAAGCGATGTTTTTTATATAAAGTAACAACTTACAATTGTTTAAAAGGGAAACAAATATTCTTTATTTAACTAAGTTTGCAAGTTTTAGTTTTACTTAAGCTAAATTATTTTATAAATAAAAAAGTTAATTTTTTTAATACCTATTTTATATTTCGCGTAGTTTGAAAAGTTTAACATATTTGAAGCGATTCTTCTTAGTAAGATAAACAAATGAAATAATTAAATCATTGAATTACTATAGGAATTAAATTATCAAGATAGAAATCAACTAAAAAGGTTAAAAATGAATGACCAGGAAGCGAAACTGCTTCACAATATCGCTGATGATGTTTAGTGAGTGGGCTTTTTAATTTTAATTAGTATTTAAAGCAGAAAAAAGTATAACGAGTTTTAAGAATGACAACTTAAGCAAAAATAATTAGAGTTAGTAAACCAATATCTAGAAACTTTTCTTTATATCTAATTATTTGCTATATATATTTGTGTTCTGTCGTGACCTCAGGCGCGATGCTTGTTCATCCGCGAGTTACTTTGTATGCGTTGTTTGTGTTTAGTAACCAGCAACTTCTTATATGTTTGTTACATAATTAGTTTTATTAACTTTAACGATTATAACTTCATTGAAAACGCAATTATTAAGTCTTTGTTTAAATCATGAAAATTGCTTTAAAAGATACATTACGATAAAAAACAAATACACAAAATTACATTTACATAAAGAATACAATCTCTTTTAAAATAAAAAATAAGAATATACTAATAAAATCTATGATTTATAATAAACTTTTAAAATTTTAACAATTTAATTAATATATATTTAAAACATTTATTTTCGTAAACAAATAATATATATTCTTAAACAATGCTAGAAATTTCAAAATGTAACAAATAGTGAATAATACAATTTCTAAAACATTTTAACAGAATACTCTAGAACTTTATTTTGCTTAATCAGCGTATTTTTTGAACCAATAGAATTAGTTTGTTCGTTAATTTGGCGGGTTTTTAGTGTTCACAAATATTTTTTTTATTCTTTCGCACAGAGATGTTTTGAGAACATTCAAGTTTTTTATGTTTCCATGTATGTCCATAAAACAAAAATTTTTTGTTTCGTACATAAACTTAAATGTTCTCAAAATGACTAAAAAACCTGGCCAGTTTTACGTAACTAAATATAATTTCCGTGGTCAGTATTCAAGAGCGATTGCTCCCGCTTCCCGACCAACCCTGTATCTTGGATTTTGAGATTTTTAATATAGGTTATTTTTTTAAATTTCAAAATTGTTAGTTATTATTAAATTAAATTAAGGAAATTAATTCTAATCTGCCCTTTTATTAAGATACCGCTCTTCTTTCTTCACTCCAGTTTATTAAATCTGAAATAAAATTCCCACCAACACCCCTCCCTCATTTCGCATTCAGCACACAGGAGTGCTTAAATTTGATTAAAATATGAAAAATTTTATATTTTA
Organism: Hydra vulgaris; assembly: GCF_022113875.1. Lineage (NCBI taxonomy): Eukaryota > Metazoa > Cnidaria > Hydrozoa > Anthoathecata > Hydridae > Hydra > Hydra vulgaris. The sequence continues at coordinate 51,243,823 of NC_061157.1, forward strand.
ATATAAAAGTTTGTATTAAACTTAAAAGATTGAGTCGTATCTTAAAAAAGCTTAAAAAATTAAAATTAAAAAATGTTTTACATAATATTATTGCAATTATGCAACAAACACGAAAAGCAAAAAGAAAATGTTTTTTATTGATATTAAAAATCTGTTTTTAAAGAATATTTCATCTTTTGTTTGTAAATTATTCCTGACATTTATTTAAACCTAAGAAGTTGTTATGAGCTTATCGAATTTGTTAAAATTAAATATGAATTCATTTAAAACAAATTCAATAAAATTTTTTGCTTGTGACTGAATTTCTTTCAATAAATTCATGTATATAACTTGTAAATAAAGTTTTTTTACACCACTTATTTTCTTTTTATTGTCTCATTTAAAATAATGCTTACGGTCATTTTTCAAATAAAAAAGTGCGACTAAAAAAGAAGTGTAAATATATAAACAATTTTTTTTTTTGTAAACTCTTGAAAAATTTTTAGTTTCATATTTTTAATTCAGCTTTTTAGAAAGAAAATTATTATTAAATAAATTTATGAAAACATTTTTTGTACAAATATATTTTTAAAACTGAAGAAGTTTTTAATTACTATGAATATGCAGTTTGCATTTTTTACTTTGTTAGTTTGCATATATAAAATACAACTTAACTAACCTAAAAACTTGAGTTAAAATACATTGTATTGAATTTATTAATTTATTCAAATTGCAAATTCTATGACAAAAGTCAACTAAAATGCAATTTTGAAACTTACTTGGCTTGTATTGATATGCAACTTACTTCAAAACAATTCAGATACTTAAAAACAAATTGAAGATAGATAAAGATGAAACTGCAAAGATGTAAGAAGAAATAGAAGCAAATTAAAGATAGAGATACAAACCTTCGTCATTATTTATATATTTCACTATTACCTTTACTATCAATAATAATTGTTTGCATCTTTAATAATAAAAAAATTAAAATTTATTTAAAGACAGACATATATAGCAAACAGAAATCTAATGAAGCAAACAGAAAAACTAAAAAAAATAAATTAAAAAGATCAAACAATAAGGAGTGCTTACTTGGTTACTGTAAAATAATTTAAAGAAAAGTTTAAAAAAAAAAGCATATATAAACAACATAGCTAAAAAAAATTAAATAAATATAAACCAAAATGTCAAAATCTAAAACAAAAAATATAAATATTTTACAAAAGAAAACACAACCCACAAAACTTGTTGAAAGACCTATTGGTCTTTTTCAAATAATGTTCTTTCTCAAACAACGCTCGTAATTTAGAAAAAGATCTATAAAACAGAAATATGACTTTAAATGTTCATTAACGTTTAACTTTTATTAAATAATAGCGTGTTGCATTTAGAAAAAGAAAAGTTTTTAGAAATTTTTTCAGTAACTCAGTAGCTAATGGCAACGATAAGCATTAATTGGACTAATTATAACTAGAGTACTATTTAATTGTATTATTATATTATAGTTATTATGTAACATTACTATTTAACTGTATTATTTTATATTTTACATATTTTTATTAGCAAATTCTATACCTTCTAAGGAATCCTAGAAAACCAAACATTAATATATTGTATATAGTATTGCATTAGTTTATTATTAATAATGATCACTAATTTGCAAGTTAAACACCAACTATTTTGGTTTTTTTTAAAATCAAATCATTGTAATTAATTTATATAATAATTGTTTTATTTTAAGGCTATCATTTGCAGATTATTTACCATTTTTTTGATAAGACATTGGAATTATTATGGATTTGTTTAATATTTATGCGTTTATTAAAACACTTACTATATTTATTACCTTAATCATTTTATCTAATTAAATGTTCTTTATAGAAAATTAAAACCACCTTTTTTAAATTTTTGTCAAGAAATAACATACTAGTTGATATAGATAATATTATTATCTTTTGTTATCATTTTTATTATCATTGATTTTCATTTTTATTTCATTTCATTTTTATTTTATTTCATTTCATTGATTATCATTTTTATTATCATAGATTTTATACTAAAGTATTCTGTTTCTATTCAATAAAGAAAGGTTATTGTTGGTGTTTGTGTCAAATTTGAAGCAATACATTTCTTTTTTGACTTTTGATTTTTGTTTTTCTATTTTTAAATAAAAATATTTTTTTATTTCTATGAATATTAGGTTTTAACTGTTATTTTTTAGCAGTTTCTTAAAAATATTGTTTCTATATTATTATTTACAAAAACCTTATTATCAAAAGAGATATTGATAAACAAATTTAGAATCTTTCTAAAGTTCTTAAAAAAAAAGAAAAGGAATCTAGTCAAAATTCTTTTTTGAAAAAACCTCTAATTCAACTAGTTTTTGTCTACCTCATGCTTGCTTTTTGATGCTATCTAGCATATCACATGATTGATGCCCATCTTATTCATCACATCATCAGTGCACATCTCATCCATCACATCATCAGTGCACATCTCATCCATCACATCATCAGTGCACATCTCATCCATCACATCATCAGTGCACATCTCATCCATCACATCATCAGTGCACATCTCATCCATCACATCATCGATGCACTTCTCATCCATCACATCATCAGTGTACTTCTCGTCTACAATTGTAAAACATTTTTACTATAGTTTTAGAGCAATCATTTTTATTGAATCCAAACTGATAATCCAACTGATACAAAGTATGATTTATTTCCAGTTGTTAAAAGAAAATATTTTAAATAACTTTCATCCAGCATCATTGAATTTTAATAAATCATTAAAACTAGGTGTCCACCATCATCAAAAAGAAATAGTGTGCTATAGAATAATTGTTTTATTTTTATTTTTTAATGTTTTCTAAATCCAATTTTAATATTGTTGAAATTTTCAGCTTATATTGGTGCTCTAAAGAAAGAAGCGCTGCTAGCTGTTGTTGTCCCTGCAGTAATTATCTTGATTATCGCTCTTATTGCTGTTTTCTTGTATAGAAGACACCTGAAGAATAAATATGCACGTTATCTTGCTCCTGACAAAGAATTTGTTGTGAGTATCTGAGTATGAGTAAATTTTAAAATTTAAAATATTTAATAATCAACTTTCTCATTATTTAAAATAATGAGAAAGTTGATGTGTTCAAAAGTTAAATAGCCATTGCCTCCAGGGTATGACATGACACATGTCATGTCATACTCTGGAGAAACACATAGATATGTTTTCACTACTTATGTTATGTCATGCTCTCAGAAACACTTCCCAGCCAGCACAACCATGTCTTTTTAGAATCTAAAATGTTAATACCTTTTAGACGTCTAAATTCAAATAACTATAAGACATCTAATACAAGTCATCTTTGAGACAATGAACATGAACTCATATTTGTTGCCTCAAAGATGTGGCCTTAAAGTATTAGATGTTTTATAGTTATCTGAATTTAGATGCGTTTGTGCTGGCTGGGTTAGATACATCAATTGTTTGGGTTTGTTACCAAAATTTTTTTTTTCATTTTTCTCTTTTCCAACTTTGTTCAAAATACTGTCTAAATTAAAGTTGGCATTTCAAAAATTAAAGTTAGCATATTTTGGTACAGTATATACCAAAATTTTCAATTTTCAGATTAAATATTAAAATTTTCCAATTTTAGATTAATTATTAAAAGTTTATGTTATTATCATCACTTTACAAAATAAACTCATAACTTAACAAATTTAAATATTTAATATACTAAACAAATTTAAATTTTAAGTTTGTTTTTTAATAAAAAGTTTAATTTTTTGTTTTTTAAAAAAAATTACTTATTTTTTTAAAAAAGCAAAAAATCATAATCTTAATGTTAAATGGAGACTCTTAAGTTGCCATTGGTGTGGATTCAACAAATTTAAACACTGATTGGAAAGGAAGAGTTATCCACTAACTTGAACATAAATTGAATAAAAATCTAATGTGGATAATTTTTGCTCCTTGTACAAATGAATTACCTTTCCGACATCTTATGATTTATCTTGACAGAAAAACTGCATCGAAAAATAAGTTTTCTGGTTCTCTTGGAAAACTTATAGGTAAGGTTACTAGCTTCAAAATCAAAGATGGAAAAACAAAAATTGAATTTCCTAATGCTTAAAATGGCACTGACATAAAAAGTAAAAGAATTTAATTTAAAAAGAAATAAAAGTTTTTGTTTTTTAAATTTTTAATTAGATTGATCCTGATAGAACCATATTTGAACAAAGTAGCGAGTTACCTTATGATTTAGCATGGGAGTTCCCTAGAGAAAAACTCACGTTTATAAAGGCATTAGGATCAGGTGCATTTGGTCAAGTATGGCTAGCTGAAGCCGAAGGAATTAACAGTAAGTGTTTTTGTCTTGTTTTTTGGTTTTGTTTTGTTCAATTGCCAATTTATGGTTATCCGTTTTTTTATTTTCAGGTTTTAGACCTCGTGATCATAGTCCAAATGCAGTAAAACTAAGAAAACAACTGCGAAAACAAACAAAGCGTTACCATTCATTATCAATTCGGTATCAAAAACAGCACGAAATATCAAATATAGTATTAGAAAAAACAATGGTTGCTGTAAAAACATTAAAAGGTTTGCTTTAAATATTCAGTGCATTTTTTGATGCAAGAAGAAATTGTAGTTTTGTTGTTGTTCTTTGTTTAATTTATTGTAGTAATTATTTTAATTTATTTCACTAATATGTAAATTTTTTCTTCAAGCATAATTAGAATGTTTCTTAGTTTGTTTACTATATTATTATATATTTGTTATAGATTTAACTTGTTTTTCTATTTCGATTAGTTTTATATGATAAAATTTTATTTTAGATGGAGCATCAGAATCTGAGTACAAAGATTTGGCTTCTGAATTAAAGATTCTAATACATTTAGGAGAGCATAAAAATATTGTCAATTTGCTTGGTGCATGTACAACTAAAGGGGAAAAGTTGCATGTCATCTTGGAATGTTGTCCTGGGGGGGATTTGTTGAATTTTTTAAGATCCAAAAAAGCAATCTTCCAACCAATTTGGTTCAAAAAAGAAACAAGCATGGAAAATGAATTTACATATATTGATTTAATGTTGATAGCTTATCAGGTTGCAAGTGGAATGGAATTCTTGCAGTCAAAAAAGGTTTTATTATTTATAATTTTTTTTTCAAATTTCAGTCAACATTCAGAGAGTTTTGTTTTTGATAGGAAACAAATTTTTTCATGGGAGTTTTTTCATTAGATAAAGAATTTTACAGGGATTATCTTTTTCCGGATATTTCCGAAATTCCAGATATTTTTTTCAACTTAAAGTTTTTCTGGATATCCAAAGCATTTGCTATACATACAAGTTTAGGTATACATTTTTGTAATATATTTGTTTTTTAAGCCATTTCAGTTATCACTTATAGAAAATTATGAAGAAAAAATAAAAGCAACTCAGCTAAAAACAAATTAAAAGGAAAATAAGGAAAAACATATTCCGGAATTTTTGCGGATATTTTATCCAAATAATTTTCAGGACTTTAAAAATACAACCTGAATGATCTATGATTTTTTATTTTCTACAAAAGAATGTAAAATAAGATAATAGATTTTATAAAATATTTATTTCCTAAAATTGGTTTTACAAGTAGCTATTTTGTTTGGATTTATTTTTTTAAAACTAAAGTTGGTCACCCTTATAATTTGATATAATACAACTAACCATTTATATTATAAAAAAACCATTTAAATAATTGAGCAAACTAATTAACTTTTATTGATTTTTAAAAAACCACAAAAACATAACTTAATTACTTAAATTTTGTTTTTATTATTTTATTTGTTTATCTTATTTATTTTTCATTTTTGTTTTATTAACCAATTTATTTAGGAATTAGCTCAGCAGAGTGTACATACTTTAACTAAATAGGGTTGGGTTCATAATGTGTACATACATTGACTGACTTAAATAGGGAGAACATGAAGAGAGTGTACAAACATTTATATAGACTTATATAAATATATAATATATATATACACATTATATTAACACTTATATAGATAGAACATGCATGAACTGTACACACATTGACTGACTTAAATAGGTAGAACATGCAAAGAGTTTACATACATTGACCAGCTTAAAGGTAGGTTATAACATGCAAAGAGTGCATGGTACAATCACTCAATACCTTTAAAGAATGAAGGGGACATTAACTGAGGGTTTTGGTTCGGTCAGACAAAATAATCTATCAAAGTAATTTTTTTTTGGAGGTTTTTAAACATTTTTCTGTCTTCCATATTAATTTAAAAAAAAGAAAACATGTTTACATTTTATGGGGAAAATTAAAAATGGCTAATCAATGGTATATTTATATATTTTTTGCTATATGTGGATTTGAACCAAATTATTACAGCTTTTATTAATACAGCTTTTGTTTGCTTCCATTTCTTCATATTCTTCCAAATCTAAATTGTGAACGCATCAGGCTCTTGCTCTTTGATATTGCCATATGATGGTCTTAATATTTTATGAACAGAATTTAGATGCCAAAGATTATGGGCAGGTTATGGTTAAATTTGTTTTCTAAAAATTATGTTGAACTCCAAACATGAAAAATTTGTCAAATAACGAAGCCATCAAAGTGAAAATGTGCTTCATGGGTTATGATGGTTTTGCTAATAATCCATTCAACAATTTCTCTTTGCTATCCAGGGTCATTAGGCTTTAGTTATTGTGTTTTTAGTTAGCATGGAGACACAGATTTTTCAAAAAAATTTGCTTTATAGAGCTTTTTGAAATATTCATATCCACTCTTATTACTTTAGTTTTAAATGTGACCAGAGTGTTAGCTAGGAAAAAAATTCATACAGTGTTTTTGCGAAATTGGGATTTTAGGTGCAGCTTAAAAAAAAAAGTTCATTGCATTCTGACATTTCAAAAAGTAGATAAATTTGACATTTTTTTAGATACAAATTTTTCTAAAATAAATCAAAATAATTTTTGCTGGAATATATTCAAAGCTATTTCTATTTTATAAATGTTTAATTATAATTATTAAACTTGTTTCATTTTGAGCAATCGTTTTAGGTTGTTTTTTTTTAAACCGCTTCTCTGTTTGATATAGTAGAGAAAAAACAAGAACAAAAGCAATTGTTTGCAGTTAAATTTTTAATGAATCAATTATTAAATTTATTCATTGAAACTTTGATCTATTTTAATTGCGTACATCACTTTAAATCAAAAGGTTTAATCAATAAGTTACATATATTGTCTTCTTTTATTTTTATTTTTAAATTATAAATGTAAAAAAAATAAAAAATAATTTTTTTTTTTTTAAATTAAATAGTATTTAATTTTAAAAAAAAAACATTTCTGACAATTTCCACGATCTTCTTGTAACTTTTTAAATAGCTAAAACAACTTTTAATTGACAACTGTTGATAAACCACTATACATTATATGAAGGATTGCCAGAATTCTAACTTTTACAAAGGAAAAACACTGTAAAAAAAATTATTTTTACAGGTTTATATTCTCTATAAAACCCAGACATCTGGTAACCGTAATTATATGGAAAGTTTTTGAATATTTAAGTTTTTAAATAATTTAGTATTTTAAAACTGAAAATTTTAAAATACTTAAAAAAAAAGTTTAAACTTTTTTACATAGGTATTCGTATTATTGTTCATCATATTTTATATCATTATAATTTTTATCATTAGATAAATTTAAAATATAATATTAGTTATCTTCTTTTATGTTTTACGCAAATATAACATAAATAATACAAGTTTTATTTTTGATTTTTTTGTTATTATTTTTGGTTTACTTTATTAACTAATTTATTTTACTGAAAAAATTAATAATTCTTTTATTATAAAAACGTTATAAACTTATTTTCAAGTATATTATTTATTAGTATGAAAAGATCTCTGTAACTTTCCTAACTGTAAAAATGTAAATAAAGAGTTTTGAATAATAAAAATAAGTTAAAAAAAATAATTTATTAAACATATTGAAAAATTTTAACTAGAGAATATTTGTTGTCAATTGAAAAATAAAAAGTTTTTTTTTAACTTTTGAATGAATGATCTTTTTAATGACAAGTTTTTACACATTAAAAAGACCAATCGACTTAATTCATTTCCTCGTTGTGCGTATTAATTGCCTTTTTTACTTGTCTTGCGCAACACTTTATATCTGAGGCTGATTTAATTTTTTTTTTTTTTTTAATGATCATATGAACCATAATCATATGAACCTTTGGGAAATTTAAACCAATTGGGAATACCACATTACAATGTGTCACCAGGGTGGTGCCATCAGGCTGGCTAACAACCTGGTGACATGTCTTTAACTGCTTATATGTTGAACTTGAAAAGCAATAAATTTATGTTCTAAGATGTTTTAATATACTAGCTGTCATGACCCATAAAATACGGGTCTTTGTAAATTTATCCCACATTGCCCTTTTTTATACTTTAATACTTATATATATGTATACTTATATATATATTACCCTGTATATTTATTTGGAATGAAAAATTCTGAAGTCAACTACTAAAAAAAATTTAGTGAGAAAATCGCCTCTTCACGGTGTTAGATGCCCAGATTTACCTAATGTAATAAGTTAGGCACTTGAAATAAATAGTTTAAAATAGTCAATTGCAAAACATTTATCGAATAAGAGTCTGTAGTAAAACTTTTACCTTCTCATTAAAATAATATTTATTTGCAAAGCAATTGAGGAACAATAAAATAGGCCATGGGGAGCTAGGTGTGTCAAATAAATTAAACTGATCTGTTTTTTTGCATAAAACAATAAGAGAAAAAACTCATATATATGAATTGAAAAAAGAAATTTATTAACAATAACAAAGAAGCTAACTTGTATAGTACAGAATAACTAAAAACCTCAAAACTAAAAAAATAATATATTTAAACTTAGTTGAACAATTAAATCTTCCAAAGTTTCTAAACAAAATAAAAAAGCTTATAAACATTAAAATAGAAATTAACTTGCCGAAAATAGAATATATGTTACTTTAGAAAAACTAAAAAATGTATAAATATGTTTTCACACAAAAAAAAGCAAATACAACAAAAAACATACTGACTTAGTTTGTCCATTACTTCCACTAAACATAACAAAAAGTTATAATTAACAAAAATTGCAGATGGTGAAATATATTTTTATATATATATATATAATTTTCATAAAAAGGATATCTTACATGAGGATAACTCTTTTACTCTGATCTCTTTAACATCTAATATATATTTATAAAATTTATCTACTTTATATATTTATCTACTTTATATAAAAAAATATTTGTTTATATTCTTATTTAGTTGAAAATGTTTTAATTTAATTGTTTAACATTTTCACGAAATTCATTAATTAACAAAAATTTTTATTTTACTCCAAAGTTTAGTATTTAAAAAACTTGAAAGTCAATTTTAGCTTAAACACGTTTTTTAAAATTATAGCTTAAACATGTTAAATAAAGCTTATACGCGCTTTACAAAAACATCAATTAAAATAGCGGAATAAACAAAAACTGAGTTTCGGGTCCATCCTTTTAAAGTCCTAAAAACTATTTTATATATTTTTAATTTTAGTTAAATTTTAGGCTGGAAGTGTGCTTGATTCACGGGGTTAGGGAAAGGCATATCTTGGTTGATTTCAATTAAAAAATGGCTAAAATAAATTATTGTTTTATTCACACATGAATCAAGTACACCTTCGCTAATTTTAGAACATATTCAACTGTTACTATATATAGTACAATAAGTGGCTTACTTCAAAAAAATTATAAAACTTCTTCATCGCATAAAGATATACAAAATTATCTCAATGTAATCTCTTAATTCAGTATTATTGACGTATCATCTCTTTTTATCTCTTTAATTAATTAATGTTATATAAAATAAAAAGAATACTTTAATCTTCTGTATTTTGGCTGCTCATTTCTGAAATATAATATTAATATTTATTCTTGGGTCAAAAACATATTAACTTCAAACATATTAACATGTTAATTCTAAATTAAGATTAATTTTCAAAATAAAGATTACAGTAATTAAACTTGTAGATGAAACTTACTTGTTGTCCCTCGTTGCTTTATGTTATAATCAATATGAAGAGAAAGAGACTATATGGCTGAGTTTTATTGGTTTTAGAGTACAGTTGGGGCACATATCATAATACAAAAATCAGATGATTTTAAATCCAATAATTAAGCTTTTTTTATTAACGGATTTGGTGGATTTAATTAGATAACCACAAGGTAGTTTTACAGTCGTTTAAGAGTTGGAGTATATTTCGTAATACAAAAATCATTTAATACTTATATCTTATAATTGAGCTTTTTTTTTACCAGATTAGGCGAAACTAAAATTATGATGTAATTTTAGCATTTTTAGGTTTTCTGTAAACATAAGTATCTCTATTATGATATATGCAATGCATATAATATCTATAGGCCTTTAAATATGTTTTTCTTTGTTTTCTAGACATTAAAAAAAAAATTGTGTAAGCAAAAGGATTTGAACCCAAACAAAGCACTATAACCACTTTGGCATGCTATATCATCTTTTAATACTTTTTAATAAACAGAAGACTTATTAAACTTTATAAAACGGAATATAAATGCTTTAAAATAAGGAGATATTGCCGCAATGAAATTTTTAAGTAAAAATAAATCGGTAAAATTTGATGTTATCTACTTTATAATAATACTGATTACTAATTAAAGGACTTAAAGTTAACATATTTAGATATTTGCATAGACTTTCATTCACATAGATAAAATACAAATCATTATAGATTGTGGTTCCGAAAAAAAAGGTTAATACACTACCATCTATAATTATTGGAAAGGTCATTTTTAATATCAAAGATATCAAAGTTTGGCGAAAAACTGAAAACAATATCTACCTGAATTATATGTTATCTTCCTATTTATTAGCTTTACAAATAAAATTATCCTGATTAGTTAATAATTTATTCAAAACCCTGATTAGCTTATAATTTACTTGCCTATTAATCACCCTTAACAACAATAACCGCCATAAATATATTCTTAGCATTCTACTTAACAACTTATCTAATTAGTCTATTTTATGTTACTAGGTTTTTTCGAAAAAAAAAATACACATGTATTAACTGTATATCAATTTATTTATCTTTGTAATTTAATATATGTAATTTAATCTAATTAATATAATTGAAATACTACAAATCAATTTGCTGATATTTTTTCTATAGCATTGTTAAAAATGGTCATATTCTGAAAGTTAAAGGAATTTATTGCAAAGAAAGTTGCACAAAAGAAAAAAAAACTAAATAAAAATTTTTTGTTTCAAAAAACGTTTTACAAAGAGTTTCTTCTAACAAATTTATTTTAAATTGTGTTTTCTTGAAATACGTAATAAGCTTATACATATCATTTTAAAAAAGGGTTTACAAAGAGTTTCTTCAAATAATTTTTTTTTAATTGCATTTTTCTTGAAATACTTAATAAACGTATTAAGGCTTTTTAAAAAACAGTTGCAGCATATATTTATAGTAAAAAAGTAAATGTAGCAAAATAAACTTTTAATTGTCAAAAAAAAATTTTAAAGTTTTATCTATCTAAAAGCGTTTTTTTTTTTTTTTGCCTCCACAGCAGCATCTTCTGGAATAGCAGGGCTGTCTTGTCAAGTTTTTTCTTCATTAAGTTTCAGACAACTTTTTTTTCAGATCATCCGCAGCTTATTAGGACTAATTACCTGAGCACATTGATAACATAAGTGTCTCAATCGTCATACATACGCAACAAATTTTTTCTTCCGGTGATGAGTTTTTTTAATGTTTTGTAAAATTTTAGCTTTTTTTAAATCTTCTCTTTGTTCAGAAGCTCAGCGCCTTATCCACTCGACCAAACTGGCACATACTCAAGCGAATATTTTTAAAACAATGTAACGATTTTTTTAAGGGAAAAACTTTTATAGAAGAAAATTAAAGAAAGCTTGACACGATGCAGTTTTCAAGTGAAAGTCAAACTGTAAAACTTGATAAATGTTTCAGTATGTTTTAACATTTAATTTAACATTACTTAATTTATGTTTGTTAGATATTTGGATTTGCGTTCGTTCACGTTTTCTTATAAAACAAAGTGCTGCAACTCTTTTTAGCTACTACCTTGGCTGCAATGGCTGTCAAACAGGCTCGAAAGCACACTACTACTAACACTACTATTAAGTTTAGTATTGTTAATTAAATAAAGTTCTTTTAACAATTTAGAGTTGAAAATTTTCACCTAAATTTAATCCTTTATTTAATGATCCAACTTTATGCATTGTCAATGCATGTTTACAATAGGGTTAAAGTAACAGTAATTTTTTCTATTAATGAAATTATTTGGAGTTTTTTTTTAAACTTTTTTTCTTTATCAAATAGTTAAATTTTGATTGGTCTTACAACTTGAATATTTAGATATAAAAAAAATTGGAACAAATGGAGATTTATTTTTGTTTTATTTATAAAGTTATTATTATTCTTTTTTTTTTTTTTTTTTAGTGTGTCCATCGTGATTTAGCAGCTAGAAATGTACTTATTGGTGTTGATTATATAATGAAAATTGCTGATTTTGGTTTGGCACGTGATATTTTCAAAAATGATGTTTACATGAAAGACACTCAAGGTTTAGTTCCAGTCAAATGGATGGCACCTGAATCTTTGTTTGATAAAATTTATACTAGCAGCAGTGATGTGTAAATATTATACATTTATATGTTAGAGTATTTATAATGGCTGGCCTTACTTTTAGTTGATTTTATATTTTGACTAGAAAAGAAAGTTCTTGTTGATCAAGTTTGGTAGTCAAACTTATAAATAACAAAAAATTAATTAAAATTATGTATATATATGTGTGTGTGTGTGTGTTTGTGTGTGTTTATATATATATATATATATATATATATATATATATATATATATATATATATATATATATATATATACATATATATATAAAATTTTGATTCTAGTGTTATTTTATGATCTAGAAAACATTAAGGTGCATGCTTTGAATATTTTTCAAAAATGTTGTTTTTTGAAACAGTATCTTGATTTTGCTAAGGTATTTGACATGGTACCTCATAGGTATTTAGTTTTAAAACTGAATGCATTTGGTGTAAGCAGATAAAAGGTTTTATAAGTAACAGGTGTCAATGAGTCAAACAAGGTGATTTTACCTCTACATGGAAAAATGGTTCAAGTGGTGTTCCTCAGGGATCGCTGCATGGATCATTGTTATTTTTGATATTTATTATTGATTATGCCTGATTGCCTTCAAAATGTATCAAAACTTTATGTTGATGATACAAAGATTTTATTAACGGTCAAAAATAAAGAAAAAGTAGAAACGGTTCAAACTGACTTGGATAAAGCTATCAATTGGTCAAAAAAAATGGTTAATTTCTTTTAATTTTGACAAATGTTTAATATGTATTATGGAGAAAAAAATAAGTTATACCTATCTAATAGATGTCAGAGAAGTTAAAAAAACTTATCTAATAGATGTCAGAGATGTTAAAAAAACTTATCTAATAGATGTCAGAGATGTTAAAAAAACTTATCTAATAGATGTCAGAGATGTTAAAAAAACTTATCTAATAGATGTCAGAGAAGTTAAAAAAACTATTTTAGTGACAGACTTATAAGTAAAATTTTCAAAGGATTTTAAGTGGAAACAACAGATTATATTATCTACTTTTAAAGCAATTCAATTTTATGACAAATCAAAAAAAATTTGCGCATCACAACGTTAATTTAATAAAGTTATTATTACAAAGTATTTGTACAATTGCATATTAAATTTGCTGCCACAGTATGTTCTTTAAATATAAAACAACTTTTTAGAAAAAAGTGAAAGACAAGCAACTAAAATAATTCTCAATCTAAAAAACTTAGCATATCGTCTTACCAAACTTTATTTAACTTACCAAAATCGTCATCAACTTAGCAAGATCTTCTTGCCAAACTTAATTTAACAACCCTGGAGCAGAGAAGATCCAGAGGAGAGATGATACAGGTGTACAAAATGTTTAAAGAATTTTTTGTCGGAAGAAGCTGTCATTGCAAAATGATACAATACATAAGTGACACATTTTCGAAAACTTTTATTGATATTTGATAAAGCTGTCAAAGTGTGCAATTAAAAACTGCTGGTTAGTATAATGTGTATGTACATATATATATATATATATATATATATATATATATATATATATATATATATATATATATATATATATATATATATATATATATTATGGTGGTTCAAAGAACAACATTTTTGAAAAATATCTGCAGCATGCAACTTTATTAGTATTATTGTTGTTATAAGTTAAAGGTTATACTTTACTATTATTATTATTTATATATAGTATATAACTATATATTATATTATATATATTTGGTTGGGTAGATTAGGTTAATATGAGCACCTTTAGCAATAATGGGAATAATTATTTTTGAGTGATCCCTACTTATGATCCACTTAGATATTTGGGCACCTGAAATATTTTCTTAAAAACACAGAGGTTTTAAAAAAGTAGCAAAAATGCTCGTATTACCCAGACCACTTGGTAATATGAGCACTTGAAATTAGCTCCAAAAAAAATCATTAATTAATTTAAAAAATACCAACCTGACAATTAAAACTAACTTTTGGAATATTATGATTTGTTATTGATAAAACTTAACATTTAATAATCAAAATTCAAGCCACTTTTCGTTTAAACAGTACTGTGTTTTCCACAAAAAAAAAAAAAATTGTTTATTATTTTTTCATTTTTATTAACTCAAACCTTTGAACAATAAAAGTTCAAATTTTTTGAATTTAAATTACAGAAAAATATTTAGTATTGTTAAATTATTAAAAATTTTTACTATGTTTTGTTTTTATTCAAAAAGCAATTAACTGCTATTTTAAGGCTTTAAACCAGGTAATTTCAATTAATTACACAAAAATGGCATCTTTAAATAAATTCAAAACTAAATGTTTCTATGCATTGTTTTTCAAACAAAAATGAATTGGATTTTTAGTGATTTTTTTCTAGCCCTGGTTGATAGCCAGAGCTATAAATAAATTTATAATATTTTTTATATTATAATTTCATACTTACATTCACTATTTATTAAATACTGGCATATATTTATATATTTTTAAACTCTAATTTACTTCTAACAAAGTTGCAACAGGGCCGACGACACAGGTTTCGAAGTAGGGGTGGGGGTGGGTGGGGTGCACAATCAGCAATTTTTCAAAGAAGTCTTCTAGTCTTCTATATTTAGAATTTTCTGAGAAGAAAAAAAAAGTAAGGGGGGGAGTACATGCCACCCCTCCTACCCCGTTGTTGTTTGCTCTGATTAAGTCATGATATACTTAAAAATAGAGGATAGGTTAAAAAGCTTGGAAACAATTAACTGAAGACTTAAAAGGTTGTAGATTGTATAAAAAAAAAAAACATAAAAATGGGCAAGAGTTATAAGGTTTTTTGTATGTGTAAGGAAAAAAACTGGATTAATAAAAGTTTTTATAGCATGAAGGGACAGATACAGTAAAAAGATGCAACTTGTTGAATCAGAAGCTAAGCAAGAATGAGTTTTGGTTTATTGTAATAAAGATGATAGCTTGTTTGAGCAATGACCATACTTAGAGAAGCAGCATAAAAGAGGAAGGCTAAAGCCTGGTGATAATGATCATGATGATGATGATTGTAGTCATCATGATCATGATGACAATAATAATGATCATGATGACAATAATAATGATCATGATGACAATAATAATGATCATGATGACAAGGATGATGATCATGATCATGATGATGGTAATGGTGACTATGATGATCATGTTGATCATAATGATGTTTATACAAAATATAACATGAAATTTGATGATCATGATGATGATCATGATGATATTCATCATGATCATCATGATCATGGTGGTAATAGTGACTATAATGATCATGTTGATCATAATGATGTTTATATATGCATATATGTTAAAAATATAACATGAAATTTATTCAAATTTCATGTTATACTTTGTATAAATGCGTACAATACACAAACATTTTGCTATAAATATTGTGGGTGGTTGGATTATGTGATCATAACTGCAGATATAATTAAATTAATATACAGTTACTTTTGAGTGTCTAAATGGATTTTTTTAGTTGAACAATTTTTGCAACAAAAAAAAAACAGGAAAATATGGTTTTGTAATTTTTTCCCCTGGTAAATAGAAAATCCTTTAGTTATTTATATTGTGACTTAACTAAAAATTACAAACATAAAATTTAAAAGTAGCTAAGTTATAATGAAGTAATGATGAACTAAACATTTGTTTCACCAAAACACAAGCCTGCATAACTTATCAATTAGTTTATTGTAACTGTTCCTTTTATTCTCAAAAAACATTTGTCTAGTTTTTTTAAACATGAATGCTTTGGAATTCTTTCCTGTTTTCATTTTTTCATGACTTATACAATTTATTTTTAAATAATCTATCAACTGATCTATTCTTAACTCTCTTTTTTACTTTTAAGTCACTTCTAATAGTGGTTGTTTAAATAAGTTGGCTTTAAAAAAAACATAATTTTTATTAACTTCTTCAAATTATGGTTGATTTATATTGAAACTAAAAATCTGGGCATTATCAAAATACCATGCATGGAAAATCATATATGTTTGGCCTATTATTTTCATAACAAAACTGGCAACTTCCAATTTATTCACATTTAATTTTAATCCATACAAATATACAAATATTATGTAAACTAAGAATGGTAAATAAATAAAAAATAAAAATTCCTGGGAAAATACAAGTTTTAGAAGTACACTTTTTTTTTTAATAATATTTTACATATTAGTAAAGATTCTCAGAAAGTTACCGGGTTGTACTATGTATCATAGAGTCAAACCAATCTTTAAATGCAGTTCATGTACACACAAAAGTTATCAAGTTGTCAAGTTAGTGTAGTTAGTTTTATGCAAATAAATTGTTTGTGAGTATTTCAAATTTAATATTTTATCCCTACAGCTCATATTAAATATGTTTTTGATGAGAAATAGCAATTTCTGAACTTTCTACTAAATAGATAAAAATAGCATTTTATCTATTTTAGCAGAAATTTCAGATTGTAATTAGAATTTATTATTTATTATTGTAAATAGAATTGGTAAGTTTCATAAATCAAATGGGGAAAAAAGATTTCAAAAGGGGTAAAAAAAGGGAATCAGTGAAAGCAAAGTAGAAATTAGTTGGTTTCTTATAAAAAGTAACCAGGGTAAATGAATAAAAAACGATTAACAGGGCGCAAATGAAAAATAAAGACAAATATGTAAAATAGTTAGAAAATTAAAGAAATGAGTGAGAAAAAAAATAAAATCTTCTTTATGAAACGGCAAAACATTTAAATTATATTTATATAGAAAATATCTCAAAAACACTATAGAAGTACTATTTTCATATTATTTGATTTTTTTTTGAAAAATATGTTTACTACATTTACATTATGTGAGATACTTCCCTAGATCTGGAATATAGGAAAATATTTCTTGTTAAGATACTGAATGTTGCAACATGTACCAATTCATTTTCTATGATACACATAACTGCAATTTTACCATCTGCAAGCTTTTTTCTCTATAACACAAGCTATGCCTGAAAAACTATAGCATGTTGTATAATTTCATACCAGAGTGAATAGTTTTACCTGACCATAACCTAGTTAAAACCATATTGGCTAGGATTGACAAAAAAATGCCAACCACTCATAAGCCTTAAGTTCTGTAATCCTCAAGGATAAGTTGCAGAAAACTTGTTTGATTATCTTCAAGCAAATTATGCCTGATATCTGTTGAGTCTTTTGGCATTTACTTGATTATGTTATAAATCTAATGGGGTCATATTAAATACATTTTATTGAATATTTTTAATTGCTATTATTAACTATTTTGCAGTATCCATTGTAATTATTTTTTGAAAATAAATTAAATTAACATTTATTTTTTGCAAATATTGTTATTACAAAATACTTATATTATTAAGTACTATATACCAGTTTTTTGTGTACATAAAGCATAAATAATTAAAAAGGATATGCACAAAGCAAAACCTCTAGTCGACAAGATTCTCTTATAAAAATGAAATCAACAAGATTCTCTTATAAAAATGAAATCAAAAAGGTTTTCTTATAAAAATGAACATTTGAAAAAATAGTAAGTTAAAACAAAAGTGGATTTTTTTCAATGGGAAAATTTTGATTTTTCTAAGATTAGAGAAAAAAAGTAAAAAAATGCTCAAAGAATATCGTCAACAAAGCTACATTAGCATATACTTTACATATAAACTATTATATACTAATATTTGATATCTTCAAATGTTCATGTGCTTTTCAATAAATGCGCTCAAGCATATCCGAAATAACTGTATAAATGTGAGTCAGTGTGTGACTTTTGGTTGCATTTAAGATTTTATAAAGTTTTAGTTTATTTTGTTTAATTTTTTAGATGGTCATATGGAGTTCTTTTATGGGAAATTTTTTCACTTGGTGCTGCCCCATATCCTGGTTTACCTTTGGAAGAGTTGTTTTCATTTTTAGAAGATGGACATAGAATGGCAAGTCCGGAGTATTGCCCAGAATCTGTTTATGAAATTATGCTAGATTGCTGGCGGAAAAGCCCATATGATAGGCCATTGTTTTCACAGATTGGAGAACGTTTGTCTAATATTTTAAAACAAAATGTATCAGGGGTAAAAACTTATTTTCTTATTTTAAAATATTCGTAAAAAAGTGTATGGTATATAAGCAACATAAGCAGTTAATATTTTTATATATTTTAATTTTTTTATATGCATATATTTTTTATATAGGATAACGACTATATTGATACTAAAGATGTACAAGACGACAGTGATTATTTAATTGCTGATGAGTTACCACACAAAGAACAAAGGTAGTTTTTTTTTTTTTTTTTTTTATAAGGTTATAAGTTGAAACTATTTTATATATCTATTTATATTATTTATAGTGTACTATTCTCACCTTGTTGTCAGATAAGTATAGTACCTCTAGTAAAAAATTTTAATAAAAGTATCTTTTTGTGAAACAAATTTTTTATTTGTGATGAAAAGTGATTCTAATTGTGATGAATATATTAGGCTGAAATATATTGGCTTTTTGACGCGTATCGCTAGTCAAAAAGTTCTATATGACGGAACAAAAAAGGTGTCAGGTTTGACACCCATTAAGTTGTAAGGAACGTGTAAAACAGGTTCAATACACGTTATACAACTTTTTAGTTATTAACTTAAAAACGATTTAGTTTTTTTCTTCAAAAAAAATCTATAAGATTTTTTAAAAAAGGATGATGATTACCACGCGTATATTTGGATAAAAATGTCTCTAATTGTGATGCAAGAGACGTATTTTTGTTATTCATGTTTCCACTCTTCTCTTTATACTTGCCTAAACATTATGACAATAAATAGTTTCATCTTTAGTTTCTCCAGCGTGTAAACTAAACTCGGTCCAGTTCTGTTTACCGAGTACTTATGTGTTATGAATTTTTTTAAGTGCTTATGTCTTCATTTTTATTTATTTCCGAAATTAGGGGTGTACAAGGTAATTATACTCAAAATTAAATTTATTATTTAAAATTATTAAATTAAAAAAAATATATAAATATACATTTTGTGTGTGAAATATATATGTTTATTATATAATATATTTATATAATAATATATATATATATATATATATATATATATATATATATATATATATATATATATATATATATATATATATATATATATATATATATATATATAGCATACCTCAATAAACATTTGCTAGTCATGTTAACATAAAACATTTAATTTAGTTTAACTGAAAATGAAGAAGATGATGCAGATTTGGCATTTGTTGAGACACCATTAATTGATGGACCTGGCCATCGCTATAGTAATCAATTTAATACTGTGCTCTGAGCAATTAAGATACATGCACGTTGTGTTATGATAAAATTGCGAGTTTTAGGATGTGCTAGAATGACGCTTTGTTGAAGCTTATTCTGTTTGCAAAAATCGGAAGATTTTCAACTAGAAATTTATTTCAATTAAACTCACCTGCGTAGACTGCTTTATGTTTTTATATTGCCGTTGTTATGTATATACGTTTTAGATAATGGTTTTAACACTTAACGGAGATAATGCTCCAAAATAAACCTGGACCTATTTATTTTTACAAAAGAAATATTTATTTCTCTAAATGCTTAACTCGCATTTAAATTTAGAGTTTTGATTTAGAAGTAATTAAACCTGTTATTAATGAATATTATATATTAAACCTCGACTTTTTTTTTTAATCTTGTTTTTGATATCATGAATTTGTATTTATTTATTTTTTTTTCTTGCTGTTTAATGTATAGCAAAATTGATATTTTTGTTAATGAAAAAAAGTAATTCTGTAACTTTTTCGGTAACTATTAAATTTTGATTAAACGGGCTAGGTATCGAGGCTGACTTAATCTAGATAAAAGGGTTGTCAAAATTAGGTTATTTATGAAGGTGAGTGTAGTGAAAAGCTTTTTTTTAATTAAAATTGGTCCTGCGCCCTCATATAAATAACCGGATTTTGACATACGAAAAACACGACTACTACGTTAGTCGTGTTTTTCTGGTTGTTGTTTTTTTTTTATATTTGTATATATATTAATTTAGGTGCCCTAGAAAGTCCTAACGGTTTTATCACAGAGCACCGCGGATGAGCATTTAATAGAAAGATCACGCCTCCTTCTTAACCAATGTCGCAAAAAACATCGGTTAAGAAGGAGGCATGAACATCCTATTAAATAAATCATGATGTAGTTTATAGTGGTCCAAAACTTAACCGAATTGTTTAAGATTCTAAGCTCCTATGCTCTTTGCGATAAACACTTGTGTTTATCGCAATTTTTTATAATTTAAAGTTATTGTAAAGTAATTTTAAGGTGATTAATTGATGGCATTATTGATACTAACTCGTTATACAATACTAACATCGAATAAAATAGAAAAGAAAATTTCTTTATAATCATGACCAATGTGAAGTTAAGTGTTGTTTCAAGTCAGCAAAGTGAATTTTCGTAAAATTAAAAAAAAAAAACGTGGTTGGTTTGTTGCATACATTTTTTTTAAACTTTAAGAGTTTTTTTCGAGCTAAAAGTGGTTTGTTGTTTTTAATACATTTTATAAAGTTACAATAAATAGCGGGAATTAATATATAGTACCGTTTTATTAATATTTTTTGTGTAATAGGTTATTGAACTTTTTGATAAAAAATAAATATGGGTAAGTGTAAAAACATAAGTCCAAGCAAAATTTTAGAAATAAAAACACTTTTACAGCATTCAGAGGATTCACAACGGGAAGTTGCTAAAATGTGTAAAATTTCGTAATCTTTTGTCATTAAAATCAAACACAAAATGAAAAACGACATCACTCTTTCTCCAAAAAGAAAAAGACGTGGGTCAAAACGTAAAACCACTCCCGGGACAGACAGAATTATAATAAATATTTGTCTGGAAAATAGAAAATGTCATTCCTCTTCCTGACAAAAATTTCTCAAGATTCTTGAATACAATTTTTGGAGCGCATAGTAAGGAGACGTCTGGCTATAGTTGATTTTAACTCACACAAACCGGCTAAAAAATCAAGGCTAACTCCAGCAAGGATAAAGAAAGAGATTGCAATGGGCAAAAAATCATAAGCATATAACTGTTGGAGATTAGGAACGTGTAAGTTTAGCAATTTTGAATGAAATAGTTTTGAAAAAGTATTTTCAACTTTTGTGAAAAACAAAGTGAATCAACTTTTGATATCTTAATAGACGAAGCCACCTTTGTCCGAAGAAGACCAAATAAATATCACCCAGATTGAATTGTACAAACTCTTAATCATTCAACTAAAGTTTTTGTGTGGTCACTTATCAACGGTAGAGGCACAGGAAGACTATATATTGTCAATGGGATGATAAACCAAATACAGTATCAAGATGCTGGAGAGACAACTTATCCCCCAAATACAAGAATGGTTTCCAAATGACAATACATTTACGTTTATGCATGATAGTGCGCCATCCCGTATAGCTGAAAACATCACTTTCTTAAAACAAAAATATTCCCGTTTTAGACTGGCCAGGGAACTCTCCTAACCTAAATCTAATTAAGAATTTGTGGGACATTCTCAAGAAAGAAATCTTTATCGAGGTTTCAACAAGCGAAAGGGATTTGATTGAAAAAAAGTCTATCATTAGAACCACAACGAAAAAAACAGACAACAGCAATAAACTGTATTAAAAGTATGCCAGATCTAGGGTAACAGAAATAGAGTCGAAAAATGAACTTCAGAGTAGTGTCCAATATATTAAAAAGACCTCACGTCGCAAAAAAGAAAAGGAATAATATCGCAAATTAATTTAAATAGTGTCAAAAACAAAAATAGGAATAGTGTCGCAAATAGCTAATTTCAGCAATTGCTTACTCGTTTTACCTATCTTTATAGCATACGGCTTTTACAGAAAAAAATAGTAATAATGAAAGAAAGAAAAAATACCAAACTCCAAACCTGTGGCAGCAGGCTATAAGATAGCCTGCTGCCACAGGTTTTTCTGCCAAGATTTTCGGATGATTCTTTGAATCATCCGAAAGAACGCCATTTTGCTGCTCTATGAAGTGTAATGTATTTCTATAAGACTTATGACTGTAATATAAGTTTATATTAGTATTGGAAAAAAATTTGAACGACGTTTTTTGTTGGAAAAAATGATTCTAAAGCATTTTTAAAAAATGTTTTTTTTTTTTTAATTTAATGTCGACGAGATAAAATGATGTATTAAGGAGATAAAATGATGTATTAAGGAGATAAAATGATGTATTAAGTGTCATCGACATAAAAAAGGTGGAAAAAGATTTTGATTTAAGTATAACTTCAACTAATAAAACTAAGCCTTCTTAAGAAAGGACAAAAAATTTTGACCTGTTGCATTAAAAATATTCAAGATAATATCACTTTAACTTTGAATACTATAAATAACCATTCCAGACAATTTTTTTTTGTTAATTTATTTATATATGTTTAACATAGTTGAATAGAGCTTAAAAAAGCTTAAAAAATGAGGAGTCTTTTAACTTTAGAAGTTAAGTAGATCCAAAGTTATTGCCTTTTTTATGCTGCAAAAACTGATGATTTTTTGACAAAATCTTGTCCTTAAGTATGGAAAATTTGGAAATGGCACTGAAATGAAAAAAAAAAAAAAACCATCAGAAATCTAGTGCAAAAATCAAAACAAATGATACGCAAAAGAATAAAAATATTATATATATAATTTCTAAACAAAATTCCTATGTAGCATTTCTTCAAGAAAACACAAATAAATACTTGTTTTAAATTGAGGAAAGGCTGTAATTGCCATTTTAATTGCCAATGCAGACATGAAAATAAGTTTCTTTTCAAAAATTATAAAAACAAATAACCAGTCTAAAATTATCCTAATTCTAAAGAATTCTTTTCATGATTTTATAATTATCTAATGTAGTTGTTGGTTAAAAAATACTACAGTTATTACATTATTAATTATAACAATTCCCAAATTCCTGTGAAACAATTTTTCTATACCACTGGTCAACAATGAATTTGCACCAGTTTTAATTTTAGGCTTACTAGATGTAGTTTTTCACGCTGATTCCAAATCTGTGTTTAGTTTTTCTCCAGCACGTCTGAATCTTGAGATAATGTATATGTTTTTTCTAATATATAGTTTCAGTGTGAAATATACTAATGTTTCTTTATTTTCAGGGTAATTATTTCAACAAAATTCACCACGCCTTTTGCTACATTTGTGGGCAATTTACATTGTCAGGACAACGAAAGAAAAATGGTGTAATTTATTTCGCTATTAAAGAATGTTTACATTGCATATACATATATCAAAATTAATGGCAGGAGCAAGAAGGAGCCACAGTTTGCCTTATCGCCGAGCCCCACATATAAAAAAAACTCTACATAAAAAAACTCTATATAACCGTAACATACAAATATATAAAATATAGATCAGAATTAAAAACAGAAAATAACTGAGAAAATTAAGAAGTTCAAAATAGCAAATAATTAAGAATTGTTGAAATGCTAACAACCATTAAAATATTTAAAAATTATTTAAACAAAAAGTTTTAAATAAAAAAATAAAATTTTATAATTAACATTATCACAAAATGAATTTTTAACATCATTACTTAAATTTCATTGATATAAATAAATTTGTTTTTATTTGATTAAACTTAAAAATAAACATTTGAAGTCAGATAAATTAAGATCCCTGAATAGTAATAACTGTTTTGATTCATTTTTAAATTGCTCTAATGCAGTCATTTTTTTGTTGCCAATATCTGGGAATTTTTTCCACAGATAAGGTCCCCGATATTTAATTGAATAGGAGATTAATTTTAAATTAAACTTGAGAAGAACAAAGTTGTTATCAGAAAACTTTGTTGAATATTTATGATTAATTTTATTAAAATAGGTTTGAAAAATTATTGGGGACAATCCCATTTTTGTTTTAAACATAAACAAAATGTTTTCTGATTAATTTACTTTATGGAAAAGTATATATTGTGTTTTATCCACATTTAATGAAAGTTTGTTCCTTACAAACCATTCATTAACTTTACATAACTGTTCATTAACTATTTTAAAAAGTATTTTAATATCTCTGTGAGAATAAAAAAGATTGGAATCATCAGCAAACAAAATTAGGTCTAAAAGATTTGTTGCAAGAGCAAGGAAACGGTTGTTTCCATATTCCTTAAGTTGCGGGTTTTCCTGAGGAAACCCGCAAGTTAAGGAATATGGAGTTGTGTTATTTTGATTATATTATAAAAATTGCTTTCGGTTTGTCAGATACCCTTTGAACCAAAGTAAGTTTTTATTTTCACTCCGTAGGTTTCAAGTTTTTTTATTAGAATATTGTGATTTACGGTATCAAATGCTTTTGACAGATCAATGAAAAGTCCTAATGTATAACAGTCATTATCAAAGGCATTAGATATTTGATTGAAAAGTTCAACTATTGCATGTTCAGTGGAATTTTTTTTTTTAAACCAAAATGCTTGCAATACAACATGTTGTTCTCAGTTAGATAATTATATAACCTATTATATATTATTCTCTCTAGCAATTTTGAAAAGCAAGGTAGTATGGATATAGGCCTGTAGTTTAAGTTATTTGACTTATCATCAGATTTAAAAATAAGTGTTATACGGGCAATTTTTAGTTTGTCAGGAACAATACCTGTTTTAAATGAAAGATCAAAAACATGAAATAATGAAGGTTCAATAATATCAAATACTGATTTGACAATTGGGTAATTGTGTACCCGAAATTGGGTAATTGTGTACCCAAATTTAGATTCGGCTATGAGGCTTTTTCGTCATGACAGCACCCTGTTCATTCCAGTACCACCAGCTGATGGGTTAGACTCTATTGAAGACGAATGTGTTGTTGACGTTGAACGTCAAGATACGGCTGATATTGACTTTGATCCACATATTGACGGCAAAGAGCCCAAAGTTTTCACACAAGGTGAACTGAATGATTTGGTTAGAGACTTGTCCCTTTCCAAAGAAAAAGCTGAACTTTTGGCGTCAAGATTGAAAGAAAAGAATTTGTTAACAGTTGGTGTCAAAGTATTCCACTTTCGAAAGCGCAACAATGATTTATCTAGGTTTTTCGCCATTGATAGACCCTTGTGCTACTGCAATAATGTCAATGATCTTTTCGAAAATTTATCCCAAGTGCATTCGTCTTGTGATTGGTGTCTCTTTATTGATTCATCCAAGAGGAGTTTGAAGGCCGTGTTGTTGCATTTTGGCAATCAGAAGCTATGTATTCCAATCGCTCATTCCGTACACTTGAATGAAACTCACAAAAATATGAAAATATTACTAGATGCTATTGATTACAAAACTCATCAGTGGAACATTTGTGGTGATTTGAAAGTGACTGATGTGTTAATGGGTATGCAAAAAGGGTTTACCAAGTTCTGCTGCTTTCTTTATTTATGGGATAGTTGTGCTGTAAACGAACATTACGTAAAACGTGATAGAATATTGAGAACTGAATGCGAACCCGGTGTAAGCAGCGCTCACCTTATTCTGCTGGTTGATCCAGACAAAATATTTTTGCCACAGCTTCACATCAAGCTTGGTTTGATGAAAAACTTTGTAAAAGCATTAGTTAAAACTGAATCAGCGGGTTTTCAATACTTGGTTGAAAAATTTCCCAAAATGAGTGCAGCGAAACTCAAAGAAGGCGTTTTTGTGGGACCCCAAATTCGAGAGATTTTGAAAGACCATGGATTTGAAGAGTCACTTACACGACAAAAAAGAAGCGTGGGAAGCGTTTGTATGGGTTTTTAAGAACTTCTTGGGAAATCACAAATTGTGTGAATATGAAAATTGTATTCAAAAGCTACTCGATTCGTTCCAAAAAGTGGGCTGTCGTATGTCATTGAAAATGCATTTTCTGCATTCGCATTTGGCATTTTTTCCTGAAAATTTGGGCGCTGTAAGTGATGAACAAGGTGAACAATTCCACCAAGATATTCAAGTGATGGAAAAGCGTTACCAAGGATTCTAGAATGAAAGCATGTTAGCTGACTACTGTTAGATGCTTTATCGTAATGAACCAGAAAAAGTCTACAAAAGGAAGTTATATTTACAGAGATTAGAAGTGATTTACATGCTTTAGTCAACAGTCTTTAAACTAATATATGTGTATAAATGTTTAAGAATAAACCTAGACACAGAGACTTTGATTTATTTGTATAGAAACATAAGTGGTACTTGAAATACTGAATGTTTATCAATGTTTATGTATAGTAGGGTGTGTCAATTTGATGACTAAAACCCAAAATTTTCAAAAAAAGAAATTTTATAGTGAAATTATGGTAGAATTTCATAAATGAAATGGAGTAATACTTTTAAAAAATAATTAAATTAGGCGATAGCTACATTTTTTTGGGTTATTATGTATTTAATTTGCTAATATTTTAAAAATCGTTAAAACAATGACGTATTTCGTTTAAAACTATATAAATATTTTGTTTTTAAAAATTTAATTTTAAGTGCAAGAAATTTATTTCGGTCCTATTAGGAGATATTTTCAAAACTTAAACGCTTAGCTTGATAAAAATAAATTAAAAATAAAATTACTTGGATTATTGAAAAATTATATTTTAATAAAAATAATGTCACCAAAAATAACAAAAAATTTATCCAACATATTTACTTAAGTAGATATGTTGGAAAAGGAAAATCCCTTTTACCATCTGATCTCACAACTGCAAGGGGCATTTTAAGATATGGATTATTTTTAAGAGAGACCAATGACCTTAATAAAAGAAACTATACTGTTGATAAACTAGTTAATGATATGAATCTTGCTTTATCTGCTCAATGGAAAAAAGCTAATTGTAAGTTTTTACATCCAGTAATAATAAAAGAATGTAGTATGAAAGCTAAATTGAAGTATCTGTGGGAAACTGCAGTTAAAATTAGCCTTGGAAATGCAAAAAAATCAAAAAAGGATAGTTTTATTTCGAAAATTGACAAATTTGTTGATATTTTATCCTGTAAATGTTTAATAATGACATGTTCAGAGTATGGTTGTGATCAAGGCTGTAAAAAGCAGGTGCATATTAAATGTATGTGTGTAAGCGAAAACAAAATTCCTCTTATAGAATTCAGCTTTATCAAGTCACAGAGAGCCAAAATCGGAAGTTTTGCCCATTACTATATTGGTGGTGTTGATACAATAGAATCAAAAAAAATAAAACAAGTTGTAAGGAGAAAAGAGGAGTATTGGCAGCAATTTGAAATGAGAGTTAAAAAATTTAAAAAAGAAGAAAACCTCAACCAAATGATTCCAGAAGATTATAATTCCCTTGCACAGATTAATCAAGTAATAATAAAATATATTTGTCAGTAAATAATTCTAATATGGGTGGAAAGAAAATTGAGAAAGAGATTAGTGGGGGTTGTGTGCGATCTTCACACAAACGAGTTAGGGTTAAGACATTTAATTATAAACTTAGACGGTCCAACAAAATGTGGAAATAAGTGGTCAGGACTACTGGGGAAAATGTTAAATACAGTAACAAGTCTTGAAATTAATCCCAGATTTACAAAAATTGATGTTGGGCCTACATTAATTGTTCTAAGTCCTAAAGTAATAAAGAGTTTAAGTTCTGATCAGAGCTATGCTTACAGAATAACAAAAGCAATAAGGTCTGGTGATTTACCTCAGCAGTTAGCAATGCTAGAGATAGGACCTGTTTGCCATAGTAGGTGGCTCACAACAGCTTTAAGATTTTGCAGGATATGGGTTTCTCAGCATGACCTATATGGCACGAACCTTCAAAATCTTACATGGATTGTTGAATTTATTGTAGGTGTTTATATTCCAAACTGGTTTAACATAAAAGTTAAATCATGTTGGGTTGAGGGGCCAAGACATGTTTTATACCAATTAGCTTGGTATGCGCATTCAGAAGCTGTTTTACAAGCTATGATATGCAGTGAGAGTAAAGTAGAAAGAGTTCAAGCTGTGGAAATTATTCTTAAGCTTCGTGAAAAAAATCACGAGCAAACTAATACTTGTGTTTATAGCCATAGACATCGAAGAACACCGGATATTAACATTGATGCTAAAAATCTTTTTAGTTTGATAGACTGGAGTAATATTATAACAGAACCACCTTTGACATGCAATTTTACATCTTCTGATATTAAAGATTTAGTTAATAATCCAATGGTTGTTCCCCATTGGAGTTCACACACACAATCAGTTGAGAAGTGTGTACAGCTTGTCACAGAAGCTGCAGGACACACATCAGAAAGAAGAGAAGCTTACATAAGAGCCTAATTCATTAGCAGAGAGTTGATGTCTGCTAATAGGAGCAAGAAAGACATGATGGAACTTCTTAGCTTTACTTAAATAATATAGTGACTTTTTAATTATTATTTTTTGTTAAGCATAAAAAGTATAACATTCTGTTGTTGTTTTAATATTAAACCTATATGTTTTATATTATTATATTTAATAAACATATATTTAATAGATTACTTATTATTTTAATAAAATAGTAGTTTTTTTTTAAAACAATATTAATTGTCATAACAATTTTTATTTTTATAGACAAAAACATGTGCCTAAAATTTATTTTATGAGAAAGCTCGTGTTATAAGAATTACAAAAACTATAGGGCTATCTAACAATAGGGTGCCAAACCGCCTCAAGTGTAAAAAGCCCAACAAAGTACTTTGTAAAAATTACTATATAAATAATAATAAAAAGTATTATATATTTTGTAAAAAATATAAGGGTTTTTATAATGATATTCTTACATATTTAACACATATAAGCAGAATATTTCAATTTTTTTTTTTGACTTTCGCAATAAATAGAATACTTAAAGAAATTAAAAGTAAAACTGTTCGACTCTAGGCAGAAAAAAGTTATTCAAAACAGCTAAACATTTTTCTGTGGGTGCTCACCAAGTAGTTTGTAGAATAGTCATAAAGAGTAAAATTAAAAATTAAAAAAAATGTAGCTAGCGCTAAAATTCAACCAAACTTAAAGTTATTTTTCTTATTTATATATAAAATCCTAATATTTTTTAAATATAACTTTTTTGAAATCAATTTTTTTTTTTAATGACACACCCTAATGTATAGGGATAAAGTACATAATGTCTGAAAATTAAAATTTCTAATATCTCAAGAACTAGACGTGCTGAAAGAAAACTGAAAGCAGATTTGAAATCAGCGCAAAAATCTGGTTTAGAAAAAGCTATTTAAATTCATAGTGCATTCAATAAGTATTTTTTTGTTGACCAGTGTAATTTGAACTTTTTGACGTTTAGACAATCTTCCTGATGAACATACTGATGGAGAAACATGTTGTTGAAGACAACTAAAAATTAGATAAGTGTTTTTACTAATTTATTTTTTTACATACATACATACATACATACATACATACATACATACATACATACATACATACATACATACATACATACATACATACATACGTACATACATACATACATACATACATACATATATGTATGGATATATATATATATATATATATATACATATATAGTTTCATTTTACATATCATTTTATATATATATATATATATATGTGTGTGTGTGTGTGTGTGTGTGTGTGTGTGTGTGTGTGTGTGTGTGTGTGTGTGTGTGCGTATGTGTGTGTAGTTTAGAGGGAATATAATTTATTTTTTTTTAAGTTCTATAAAACACATTTTGATATAACACATTACATACAAGATATACACATTTCACGGCGATCTATGGTTGGAAGTGTAACATTAATTACCGAAGCTTGAAATATTTTTACAATTTATTTCGCAAGTTACACATGTTCTTAGTTCCACAATATTGCGTAAAGTGTTAAGAATAAATTTCGCAACCGTGGCGCAGTGGTTAAAGTTCTAGTTCAGAACCAAGAGTTTTATAATATTGGTAAGGAAGAATGCGTAAAATTTTTTTTTTTTTTAAAATACTCTTCCGCGGTGCCTTGTGATAATTCCGGACTTCTAGGGGCACCTAAAACAAAATTAAACGTGTCAGATAGTCAGACCTACAAGTTCTCAACCTACTAAGTTGTTCTACAATAAGAACATCTACTCAAAAGTGAAACTAATTTTTAGATAACCTACTGTCTGCACATCAACTTTTAAGGATTAATTTTTAAGGATTGATTTTACGCCATTTTCAAAATTTATTTTTACGCACTAATTTCTCAAAAGTAATTATTAGTCACTTCATTTATATTTAAATATCATTCATTCAGTCATTCACGTTTGTTTTTAGCAGCAGCAGCAGTCGTTCGAACATTATATCACTTAGACAATTACGCCTAGGTGTTTGTATTTGTCCCGCTGTGCTAAATAGTCGTTCAACTGTAGCCGACGATGGTACAGTGGTATTGAATTTGACAGTAACCAAATACTCTTATACTTATTCAGAGCATTCAAACTTATATCTTTGTCAATCAGATACAACATGCATTCTTGCTAAGCGCCATTTGCTTCACCAGCATTTGGAGTGTCATCATTTTATACAACAATATTTTTAATTGTGCTGTCAGTGTTCACATTGAGATTGGTCGCTGTCAATGGTTCACAGGCTGCTAGTATTACATTTTCAAATATTTTTCTGCAGATAACTCATTTATTTGTTGGCATCCAACGTGACTATAACAGTGGGTGCTGCAAAAATCCTGTATAAATTATTCACATCAAATCTCCGTTCCTTTTTTAAAATGAATTTTCATGCTTGCTAACAATGCTGCAGCAAATAGTTTAGCATATTTTAACTGGCAACTTTGAAGCCCTTCCAATTTCACCTGTAAGCTATGCAAATGTGGAAACACATAGCCATAATACACATTATCCCTTTGCAAAGTATCCAATTTTGTTGCAACAGGTTTCATGACCAAGACATATTCTTGCAGGCATTCTAATTCTTGCTTTTTAAACTTTGGCGCATTCAAAGCATTACATATATCATTAAGTTTGTCACGTAATTCAAGTAATCGCTTGATAGCATCGTGCTGAGAATTCAAACTTGTTGCCACGGGGCAGAGTATTGCTTTACCTATAATGTTTGACACAGCATCTGATGCTTTACTACTTTGTCGAGTTGCACTCCATATTGAAGTGCATTTTGCCAAACCTGTACTGTAGGTACACATAAACGTATTGTCTGATTCACATACCTTCTTAACATCATTAGTTGCCAATAGATTCAGATACAGATGCTGAATCATCTAGTGGCATTTCAATATGATGCGCAGTCATGCCAAGATAACATTTTCTATTGACTGACCAGATAACAGCAGTAGTGCAAACAAATGAGACTATTTTCAGTTTGTTTTTTATTTTTTCATGCATACTAGAAAGCTTTGAATTTAAAATTTGTTAAGAGTTTTGCAACACATGATACTTACGTTAGGATTAAACCCACGAAGCAGTCGACAAAAAGACAACAGTTAGTTTAGTTGTTCGTGTGCAGTGACACAATGACACAATGACAACAGTTAGTTTAGTTGTTCGTGTGCAGTGTTGTGAATGTTTAAAGCTGTATTTTTATTTGTACAAAATACAAAATACAAGTCAAAAGTATTTTAAGTACAAATACTAAATACTTTTAACAAAAGTATTCAAAACACAAATACAAAGAAAGTATTTAAAATAGTATTTTAAATACTTAGTATTTCAAATACTCCAAGCACTTGTCACATTGTAGGAATTTATGGTTTTTAGCAATATTTCTTTTGCATAATTTACAAGGAAAACTTTCCATTGTTACATCTACAGATGGTATAAAATAAGATTAGCTTGATATGGTTTCTATTTTATACATTTTAGTGAGTTTATGTTAAAGTATGAAACGTTATTTTTGACTCAACCAATGTAGAGGGTACAGATTTCATAGAAGAGTAGATAGATAGTAAAAACTGTGTATGTAAAGATAAATGTGTAACAATTTAGAGGGTACAGATTTAGTAAAAAGATAAATAGTATAAGCTGTGGACAACAAAGACAGACAAAAGAAACTTTAAATAATAAAATTTTAGGGAAATTAAAGAAAAGTTAAAGAACAGTTAACAATAACATATTTAATATCATATGAGATAGGGTTTATAAACTATTTATAAGATCTTAAAGTAATATAGAATTT
This sequence comes from Hydra vulgaris, assembly GCF_022113875.1. Taxonomy (NCBI): domain Eukaryota; kingdom Metazoa; phylum Cnidaria; class Hydrozoa; order Anthoathecata; family Hydridae; genus Hydra; species Hydra vulgaris. The sequence continues at coordinate 51,276,665 of NC_061157.1, forward strand.
GATAAATAGAATATAGAGTTTTAGATAAAAATAAAAGTATATTAGTATTATATATAAATATATGTGATAAATAAAGTGTATATGACAAATAATATATATTTACATAACGCGCACATATAATACAGACCTATGACATGTAAACAATTTATGTAATATGGAGTAATATATAAATGAAATTAAGTGTCTTATAGTAAAAAACTTACAATAGTTACTTAAGAACAAAAATCAAATTTAAAAAATAATATTAAATACTCTAATAATTTTCCTTGAACGGTAGATTTATATCGATTCATCGCCACACTAATAACTCTTTGATTGATCGAATGGGACTTTAAAATAAAAGATTCAGCATAATAAAATTGTTGTGAAACCAGTTGATCAGGGAAATGAAACAATAAATAAATTATCTAAGTTATAATGCTAATTAATAATACGTCAAAAGTATACTTTACGTCAAAATAATGCTGTGCGTCAAACAAATCATCTATTTTTTGAAAGATTTCTAATAACAATAATAATAACACCAATAATAATAATAACAAAAGCAACAATAGCAATAATAATAAGAATAATAATAAGGTAAGCTGTGACAATTGACTAAAAAAATCGATTGCAGAGCACAATAACTGAAGATGCTGTAAAACTTATTTAATTTAATGTTATAATAATAGATAATATTAGCAATAATGTTATAATAATAGATAATATTAGCAATAATGTTGTAATAATAGATAATATTAGCAATAATGTTATAATAATAGATAATATTAGCAATAATGTTATAATAATAGATAATATTAGCAATAATGTTATAATAATAGATAATATTAGCAATAATGATATAATAATAGATAATATTAGCAACAATGTTATAATAATATATAATATTAGCAATAGTCTGATTTATCAAGTTTCTTTTTAAATTGATCGACTTAATAATATGAGGTGGTAAAACATTTCAAATATCTACAACTCTATTTAGGAAAAAATTGTATCTAGCATAACTCTTACAGCATGCCTTTGTTAACTTTTGACCAAAAAAAATTATTAATTTTAAGTCACTTAAAGGTTAGCACTATTTTTGCAGTTTTTTTTTTATTTTTATTCTTTTCTAACTTTATGATATCTTGTTTCAAATAAGGGCATTATGTTTGGATCGCAAATAAGGACATTATGTTTTGATCGCAAATAAGGACATAACGCTTGGATCGCAAATAAGGACATTATGCTTGGATCGCAAACTTATAATATAGTTTGAGGAGTATCTAGAAATGTAGTAATCGTATAAACTTTTTTTATAATCTTGTTCAATTGCCTCTTCTCTATTTTCCTTGTTAAAAGTCAATATGATTTTAGGAAGTCATAAACTTTATATGATGGCAATTTTGAATACTCCCAGTGGGAAAAAAGACATCTTTAGTCGAATAAAAGGCGTCTTTTTTATGACTTGTTATGTCTTTTTGTAATCAGCCTAAATAAAGACATGGAAAAACGTCTTTTAAAAAGACGTCTTCAAAAAAGAGGTCAAAAAGACGTCAATTGGTTGTTTTATATATATATATATATATATATATATATATATATATATATATATATATATATATATATATATATATATATAATTTTAGTATATATATATATATATATATATATATATATATAATTTTAGTATATTATATATATATATATATATATATATATATATATATATATATATATATATATATATATATATATATATATATATATATATATATATATATATATATATATATATATATATACTAAAATAAATATATAGTTGCAGCTGTTTAGCTAGAAAAGAGGAAGCATTTAGTAGGCTTGCAGTTTTTTTTTTACACATTTTAAAGTGATCTGAATAATTTTTAAAGTGATCTGAAAAGTTGTTATTTCCTTGTTAACTGTTGTCTGTCATTAACAACCAAGTAAAAAATTGTATATAATGACAACAGATTTATCTTTAGAACTCTTTTCAAAAATTTTGGTATGAATACAAAAGACCAAGTGAAAATGATACTGGAAAGGTACACTTTCCTAAATCTAAACATCATTGCAGCTTTCTAGTCTTCATTTTTGTTTATGTGTATTTCATCTGTGTTGCTAATGATATCGCCAGTTTTTATGATTTTATGTTGTTAGGTAAAGCATCATTATCTTTCAGGTTAAAATAGAGCTTTGATTAATACTTTTATCTAGTTTAAATGAATAACAACTCTCAAGGTGTATTAGCTGAATTATCTTTTTGTTTTGATAGTCTTTAGTCAATTTTGTTTTGATAGTCTTTAGTCAATCAACGGATTTTTAAATTGTTATGAATCTACAACACTTAATTTCAGGGAAATTCAATTAAAAAGTCATGTCATAGAAGACAGAAAAATATCAGTATCTGTCTTCAATAACTTGGCTTTCATAGCAAATCTGAGAGGTGCAAATGTTTAGTTTGATTTAAGTACTACCAAATAAAATACATCGTTGTATAGTCATTTTGATGGTCGTAAATTTCTTTGGCACACTCATTTTTATTTATTTTTAGACTGTTTACCGTTTGACTCCTGTCCCAATCCTACCAAGTTGGTTCAAAAAGAAAGGACTGCGTTGAAAACATGAGGGGGTTAAAAGAATCAGCCCTTTTTGAATTAATAGTCGGTAAGTCTAATGTGTTCCACTCTGTTAATCAAGTTTCATTTGCTTTTTTGTATTACATTCAAGAAATTGACTGTTTTTTATGTTCACTCGTTATTTAGATGTCGTAACCAGCTAGAAGTCGTAACCAGCTCGTATGAAAGGATTTCTCGACGTGAAATAGTTAATTTTATTCAACAACTCCAAGAAACAGAGCTCACTCAAGAAACAGAAAAGAAAGCGAAAGATGAAAAAATATTCTGTTTAACAATACTGTTGTTTTATTTATAAATTATTCTCCTATGTTTAAACATATAAAAGATGTAGAAAATGCATCCTCTTTTATATTGACATCTAAAAGAAGTTTTTCTCGGCATCGGAAAGAGCTTTTTGTCATACTTTGTATGAAGAGCTATTATCATTTAATAAAAACAGCTTTTCATATATGAAAAAAAGGAATACTATAGTGTATAGGATACTATAATATACTAATAAGTAGGAAAAATAAGTCGTTCCGACCCCGAGCAAAAAACACTTTTTTAGAAGTGCATAATTGATAAACAAAAACGTCTTAAAGACGCATTTTTAATCTCTTTTTATGACAAGATAAAGACAAAAAAGACGCCTTTTCGATGTCGAAAAAAGATGTCTTTTAGATTTGGATATTCGACTAAAAAACGGCGTCTTAAAGACGCAATTTTTATATCTTTTCATGACAAGATTAAGATAAAAAAAGACGTCTTTTCGATGTCGAAAAAATATGTCTTTTAGATTCGCATAACCGATTGAAAAAAGACGTCTTAAAGACATCGTAAATAAGACTTTTAAAGACGTACAAAATTATACGCTATAAAATTGCCTTAATTACATCGAGTGGTCAAAAGTTTAGAATACTAAATGGCTGTTCGATGAAATTTAAAATCTTTCGATGTTTTAAGTAGAAGATAGTAAAAAAATAATTGATTATTGTCCTCGTATTTAAAGAATGGTGAGGAATGGGGTGACTTTTTTTTGGGTATTTTGGTTCACAGGCTCAAATTACCGCATCTATTATCAATCGCCGCACCGCAATTGTCACTCCATTTACCGCAGTTTGATAGCCCGAAAATCCTGTTATAGATTCAGTGGCCCTCAAAGCATTGTCTACCCTCTCTACTCTATCGTGACACCTCTCATTAAGAAACTAATATTAAATGTTTTGTTAGAAAAAAAATATTTATTAAATTAAATCTATTAGGCTGTTTACTAAAGGTCCATAAAGTACGTACATTCGGTAGGCTGTTTACTTATTCAAAATAGATAAAAAAACAAACAAAAAAAACGACATTCATAAAAAAGCAACCCTTTATCGGCGAATAAAGACATTTTTTTTTTTCTAGAAAAAAGATTGTCTTTTTTTAAATTGTCTTTATTGTATGTAATATATATTCTTATGTAACTGTCATTATTTATAAATTCTTGCGAATCCTTTTATAATTCTGATTTAAGTAGGAAACATGCTATTTATTTTATACACTATTCAAAATATGTGGTTTTTAAAAACAATTCAAAATACGTATTTTAACAATAAAAAAAAAAAATCTAATTTTTGCACAATTAATACTCGTCTAATTATGAAACTTTTCTGTTTTATTTAAATCTAAAATTAATTTTTTTTTTCTCGATTTATCCAAAGAAAAACTTTCGATACATTCAAAGAATTTATGTCTTCGAGAAATCCTTATATGTTATTAAGTCTCCGAGAGAGAGAGCCAGTTTTA
>NC_061157.1:51282067-51304567 GCF_022113875.1 Hydra vulgaris
TGGCAATAATTCAGCATTACCACCAATGAAGTTTATGGATAAAGATGATTCCTTAATAATTAGTTGTGAAACAAATGATCCAGATGCAAAAGTAAATTTATGGCGTAAGAAATCTGGATCTAGTCCAGCTGTTTCAGCGCAAGAATTTTTTAAGGACCGTCTCTCAGAGAAGAATCAGACATTCATTATTAAATATTTAACTGTTACTGATAGTGGAATTTACTATTGCAAAGCATCTAATGATCAAACTCAAAATCTTGAATTAAAACTTGGAGACTTGGTTGTGTCCAATTGTAAGTATTTTTTAATTAAGAAGTTTTTTATAATTTAACATTAAGTAACAACTACAACAAAGTACATCATTAACTGCGAAAAATAATCAAAACATGTTTTTAGAAATAATATTATATACAAGTTATAATCAAAATTAAAGTTAGTTATTTATAATAAGTTGCAATGTGAGCTTATCGTCTCACATTGCAACTTATTATAAATAAGTAAGCCACTGTAGCAACTATGCTGGAGTTTGTCCAGCTGATTCTTGAAGCATTGACTGTTTCTGCATTTATATTATTGTCGTATAGCTAGTTTTAACAGTTCATGATTCTGTTAGTGAAAAAATTTCTTCGCAGTATTATTGTATTATTAGTATTTACTATTATTGTATCATACTTGCTCAATTTTTCAATGCTGTACTAAAACAAATGAACATGAAAAGTCAAGAAATACGATATATATAGTGATGTTTTCTTAGCCATTGTTTTAGTGACTCAATTCATAGTTTCTAAAAGGTCATACATTTTACTATTAATTTATACTATTAATCTTTCTATTTTCTTCAAAAAAGGCTTTGAACAAATCAGTCACGTTGTTGCTTGAATTAAGCTTTTGAGATACTGCTTGTGGGCAACTGGAGTTACTTTTGGCAGTAGTATCACCATCAGGAATCCTTATACTTCCAAGTACCAAGCTTCTTATTTGACATTTTCAGTCCTAAAAATTTATTACTTAAGGATTTTCAACTTATTATAGTACCACACAAACAATATGAGGTAACAAAAGCCACCTTTATGATAGGGCTTTAGTTACTTCATAATGTAAAAAAACCATCACAACAAAAGAATCAAGTTATAGGTTATAACCTTTAAAGGTGTGATAAAACATAAGTTAAGGTTATGTTTGTTGAGAGTTGTGAGAATTAAAGATTAAAACAACTTGTTCAGAGTAGAAGTTATGCAAGGTAACTTTTTTATTGATATTTCAGGATAACTATATAGTTTTACTGTACACTTACCTTGTATTTGGAAAAGGCTTCTAAGTTCCTGTTAGAAGAATACAAAATCAGCTATTAATTCCAAAAATTTTGTCGCTATTACTATCCAAAAATTACCTGCTATAATGGCATTAGTTTCCCTGCAGGCTTTAGTTACCCCTATCTATGGGATTTTGTTGTCCAATGCTAGAATCGAATTTGTTGAAGTGTTCTAAAACCGAATTGCTAAAAAAATTCTTATAATCCATAAAAGAACTTTTTTTATATAATGTAGAGCATTTTAGAATAATATTTTCATAGATAATATTTTCATTTAATTAACAAATTTGTTTTTAGAATATTCGGTTTTCAAAAATTTAGTTCTAGAAGATTCATTTGTAGATGGAGATTCTATATTATTTGACTGAAACAAGTCGAATAATATAGAATCTCCTTTTTTAATAATTTAATTTTAAAAATTTGATTGTAAATGATTCTATCAAAACAAGGAATTGTAATATTTTATTCTAAATGGTTTGGATCAATAAAAAAACGATTGTCTCATTTTATTCTATTTTTATTTGGTTACAGCATGTGACACACGTCAAATTCTGAGTAAAACAGTTTTGAGAAATGTTAACAAATTCGAATTTGAATTTAATCTTAGTAGCTTTTAGTAGCTTGTAGATTTTCCTGCCATTTGCAAAATCATTGCAATGAATAAATTATTTTTAAATAAGTTTAAAATTATCTATTGTGCTTTTGTAAATTTTTTCCCCATTAATCAAGGACTCAGACGAAACATTTATTTGAACATACATTTTTAGTAAAAACTTTATTTTATGTAACATTAGTAATTGTTATAGTAGCATTTCACAAAACATTTTCTTATAGTATTTCGTTTCTTAATACTTTATAAAAATTGTTTTAAGATTAAAAAAAATTCAAAATTAAATTACTTGAATGTTATGAAACTTCCTTTTTTAATTGAATAAAAATCTGTGTGCCCAAGAGTTATTTAAAACTATTAACATCAGCTGGTAATGTGAATGTTAGTTATTTGTCTTTCCCTTTAAAAAATGTATTCATTTTCTTCAAAGTCATTTTATTTTCTTTAAAGTTTCTTTATTTTCTTTGAAGTTATTGGAATACAAATAGGTTATTTTTCAACTTTTAAGTTATTTTTTCATATATAAAATTCAGTCACGAAGAACTATTTCAAGATAAAAATTTAAACATAGAAAATATTAAAAATTTTGACTGTCTAAAAAAAGCAATTTCATATGCTAACTGGTCGAATTGACCGCTCGCCTTAGATTTCTTATTTTCCATGCTGATATATATATATATATATATATATATATATATATATATATATATATATATATATATATATGTATGTATATATATACATATATTAGGTTAATTTATAAATAAATTGTTTTTTTTTTATTCATTTATATATTGAGATATGAAAAAAGTTAAAACTAATTTAAAATATATGTTATTTTATATGACTTGCGGCTATCTTATTTTTTTTAGCATATCCTCTTCTCATAAATTTTTACCAGGTTTGACTAAAAAAATTTAAAGACGGCCTCATTTTCCTTCTGTTTTTAAAATAAATATTTTTCTTATCATAAAATTATGTAAAGAACAGAAAAGGTTTTAATTAGTTGAAGCAAGGTCTGAAGAGCTAACTAACTCTAACCCTGACCCTAACCCTAACCCTATTGGCAAAACAGACCAGCCAAGTTCCAAAAACTTTTTTTCGAGTCACCCTTCTTTATGTGGTCTCGCATTATCATGCAACAAAATGACTTTCTTATGGTTGACAAGTGCAGGGCACTTTTCCAACTGTTTTTCTAGGACTCTTTGAAACTGCTAAACATACATGTTTCCAGTCACCATGTCATTCCTATTAAACAGTTCAGAATTAACCCTTGTCAATCACACCATAGACACAACAAAATTTTCTTGTCGTAGATGTTTACTTTAAGATCTGGAAGAGAAAGTTGATCTTTTTCCAGAAAGAAGAAGCTTCTTTACAAAGAACCAAATAAATCTTCGTAAAAAGAAAAAATAATAATACAATAATACAATAAATAAAATAAAACAAAATAAACTTAACTAAAACTAAAATAGCAAAAATAAAATTAAAACTTAACTAACAAAAACAAAAGTAAAAATAATTAAATCGTTTATTTAAAAAATTGAAATGATTTTTTTCTACTTAAAAACATTTGTAATAAAAAATAAATACTTATATTAATGTAAAAAAATATATATTATTCATTAATGTTTTTATAAAAAATCATTAGCAGTGATTTGTGACTTTATTTAAAAGTGTTTCAATTATATAAAAACATAAGTAAAGATCAAATTCAAACTGCTTTTTTTTTCTTCTTCTCAACAAAAACTTTTATGATTCTAATATAAAGTTTATTAAATTTATTTTACTTATAAAATAATTTTATATAATTAAATAATATAAATAAAATATTATACAACTTTCCATGATACTCTAATTAAAATCATTAGCTACTTTATTTAAAAGCGTTTTGCTAATATAAAAGCATAAGTAAAGATATCTAACTTCCAGACATGGAGCAAACTCTAAACATTTATATGTTTGTACTTATGTCAAATAAGGGTGCTTTGTAAAAAATTGCAATGATTAGAGCCTGGGAACAAAAAAGCCCTAAAATTTTACCCCCTCCCTCCTGCTCCAAATGTGAGAGCAACAAGTTGATGAAATATTTTTTGTACTATTTTTAACTAGACTTATATTCATTGAGAATTTTTAAGTTTCATAGTATAATTTCTCAGCGTTTTAAAATTATGACCATATAAAATTTGCAATACCCTCAAATTGAGGGGGGTTTAAACTTTATATGGTCATTTTTTTTGAACGCTAAAATATTTTACTATGAAATTTAAAATTTATAGATGAATATAAGTCTAGTTAAAAATAGTTCACCTATTTTAAAATAAAGCACATGGGCTGCAAAATAAATCTTGCTGCGCAACCTAGATGCTATTCTAGGGCTATTCTAGAAAAAAGTTTGGGTGGCAGTACCATCCCCCTGTCTCGGAAAAATTTAGCGTAAATATTGCCAAAAATCTGTGTTTTTTGCCATTAAAAAAAAAGTCCTCAATTTTTTAATTTGGTGCCCAAGTTAACGCCTAAATACGGTCAACGCTGTTGAAAACAGTCTAGAATAGCCCCTAACAACAGAATAGCATGCCTAATTAATATTCACTCATCCATTTGTTCTAATATTTTTTGGCAAGTCTGTTGGTATATCATGTTTTGTGATATATTGAATTTTTATTTCAGGTGACTGAAAAATTTTTTATCCTCAACTTTAAGTGATACTACATTATTTCATTCAATGTCCTCATTGCAATTTACTTTATGCAAAGTCAATGCAGACTGGTTTAACTTGCCTTCAGTCAAAAATTTTTGGTATTGTTGAACCCTTGTTCGTATTTGAAGTTTTGTTTCATCGACTTAATTAAATAGGTTCATGGGGTACTGTTGCGTGGTAATTTTGATTTATTTTTAGACATTAATTGCGTTTTTAAGTTGGCATTTGATTTAAAAACAGTTTTGTAACCAGCTTTTCTGAATATTCTTCTAAGTCTGGGAAATATTGTTATATTAATTATAATAATTTGTAATATTAATTATTATCTGGGAGATATGATATTAATTAAAAAGTTCAAAATACTTCAAAGTGAATTCAATTACAACAAAAATAATAAGAAATCAACAAAATACACTAAAAACGCAATTTTAAATTTTTGTGATACCAAGATACCTGAAAATCAAATTGATCTTTTGAATCTTGAATTTTGAATTTTGAATCAAAGTCCACACTTTGTACCTTTCTTGAGATCTATACCTTACATAGATATTATTACAACAACTGAATTGTCTGACTTAAAACTCGAATTTAATAAAGAAATTGAAAAAGCGCAAATCGTAAGGAAAAGTGTACTGAGAGAACTTAAAATAGGCAAAAAAAATTAATCGTAATCTAACAAGAGATCAAAGAAAAGCATTTAAAGAAATTATTCAAGACAAGAAAATTAATATTTATCCGTTTGATAATGGAATAAGATTCGTAAGAATAGAACATGATAAAGCAATTGAAAAAATTAGAGAACAGATTGGTCCAACAAAAATTATTAGTATTGATCCCACTCTAAGTTATGCAGCTAAAATAAAGTTTTTTCTTTCAAAATTTAACAAAAAGCAACGTTTTTCTAATAATGAATATGAAAGCATATAACTGAGTGATCCTGTCCCTCCACATTTGTATGGGCTAATTAAAGCTCATAAACAAGAAAAATCTTATCAGATGAGAGTCATTGTATCAACTATTGGCATACCTTGTTATAAAATTTTGAGTTAATTGGTTAAAAGAATACAACTGGTTTTAAATGAAAATCCTATTAGGTTAAAAAATTCAAAAGACTTTATTAACAAAACTAAGCTGTGGTTAATTGACAAGGATGAAATACAGGTATCCTTTGATATTGTGAGCTTATAACCATCAATACCATTAAAATAAGCACAACAACTAAACAAAATAAACTAATTGAACTTTGTTTGCTTCGTTGTTATTTCTTGTGGAACAGTGAGATTCATGAGTTGGAGAATTCAGGCCCAATTGGATTGTCTTATATGGTTGTTTTGGCTGAATCTTTTTTACAACACCATGAGGAAAAGGCAATAAAAATGGTAACGACAATGATTCCTTCAATTGATATTAAATCCATTCATAGATATGTAGACAATAGTTACGCTAGGTTTTCTAAAAGCAAGCGGAACAGTTCCAAACAACGGGAAGCGGGTGCGATCGCACTTGATATTTGACCACGAAAATAATATTTAGTTGCAAAACACCAGCCAGATTTTTTAATCATTTTGAGAACATTAAAGTTTATGTATGTTTCCTTGTTTGTCCGCAAAATAATTAAGTTCATTATTTTATCAGAAATTTTAAAATATTTTGTTTTACGGACTTACATACATAAACTCAAATGTTCTTAAACATCTTTGTGCGGAAAAATAAAAAAAAAATATTTGCAAAAACAAAAACCCGCCAAATCTATGAACAACTAATTCTATTGGTTCAAAAAATACTAGCCGCTATTTCTAGAGTATTCAAAAAATACCGAATGTATGTAATTTTATGTTTGTGTATTTATTCAAATGTAATCTTTTAAAGTAATTTATGCGATTGATTTTGTAAACAAAAATACTTTCAATAATAACTGCGTTTTTAATGAAATTATTTATAATCATCAAAGTTTTTTTCCTTTATTTTTTTTCATTTTTTTGTTAGTTTCTGTCATTTTTTCATTTTTTTCTTGAATTTTTTACACTTTAAAGTTTTTTTATAAAAAAAATACTTAGAATTGCTGTTTTTGATATTTTTAAGTTGTTTTAGACATGTTACTTAGTTTTTTATTTAATTTTCAAAACTATTTTATAATAACAGTTACAATATTTTATATCCACACTTTAATTTTAATTATCCATTTGTATTGCTAAATTGGTGTTATTAAACACCAATTTAGCAAAACAAAAACTCTATTGGGGGAGAAAAAGTTATACAATTAGAGTTCTCTATAAATGAAAAAATTTCTGCTGCAGAAGCCATGTGGCCTTTTAAAGTGGCAAATAATGATCCTGCCTTAAGACATTGTGACAACACACCAATATTGTTCCAAAGACTGTTTCCAGATAGTAAAATAAGTCAAGGTTTTACTATGAGTTGGCAAAAAGCTTCATATATTTTGCAAGATAGCCTTGGGCCGTTGTTGGAAAAGCGTTTATGTAATAGTATCATGTTAAGTCAAGGTGCATTCACTTTAATGTTTGATGAAACAACTACTTCACAACAAAGAAAACAAATGGATCTTTTATGTTGCTTTTGGTCAGAAGACGAAAACCAAGTTGTCACAAAATACTTAACATCGCTGTTCTTTGGCAGAGCAACAGCAGAAGATGTCAAAACAATGCTAGCAGATTTACGTCATAATGAAAGGTTTTATTTACCATGGGATCGTCTTTTTAATATTTCAGCAGATGGTCCTAATATTAACAAAGCCATTTGGAGATTGTTAAATGCTGATCTTCATAGTAATGGTTTTAATGGCTTGTTACCATTTGTAAGTTGCACTTTGCACACAGTGCATAATGCTTTTCAAAAAGCAATTAATGTTGTCGGTGAGGATGCTGAGCAGCTTGCATTTGCTTTACATACCTGGTTCAAGGTAATGATTTGAGTAATTTTATACAGTAGAATCCCATTAATTCGGACCCTGGATAAGTTGGATTTGTACTAAGTCGGACAGATTTTCAATTCCCCTTGAGGTTTCTATACATACAAAAAGCTTAGCTTATTTGGACATTCGCTGGAAGTCGGACTATTTATCTATTCCCTGTAAGAGTCTAACTTAACGGGATTTTACTGCAGTTAATCCTAAAAGAGAATTTTTTATTTTACCTATGAAGTTATTTTTCTTACATTATTATTATTTTTTATTCTAATAGTCTATTATACGACTAGCTAATAAAGTGTAGTGTCTCTATATAATTTTTTTTTTCTGTTTTAGAATGCACCCTGTAAAATAGAAGATTTTAAACAATTATCAGATTGCATTTTTATTGACGATGAAACATTGTTTCTTCGTTTTATCAATACTAGATAATATAATATTAATACTTACTCTTTCTTCTTCACTTATAAAGGTTCTATTAAGGTGGTAAGACACCAAGAAATGTTTTTTGGAATATGTTCCAAAACAAAAGGAGTATAAAAGACACTGACAAACAACAAGCGTTATATTTGTTTTCAAAGAAGTCTTAAGGAAACTGAAAATGTAATTAAAGTTATTCTTATTATTTTTTCTGAATTATTACATATAATAGAGAATTGATTATTTTAGGAGTTACTTGTGTCCATCAAATTCCTTATTGGTTTAGCTCCCTTGTTTGAGAAATACTTGACAAAATTTCAAGATGAAGGACCACTTGTTCATATTTTATTTTATAAAGTGAAAAATCTTTTAATATCTTTAATGAAACATTTTCTTTAGCCAACTGCAGTTAATGGAAAGTTTACCAAAGATCTTTTAAAAACTGATTCTTCCGATTCAACTATCCACCTTGATTTGAATAAAATGGACTTTGGCGAGGAAGCTAAAAACCAGGTAATTTTTGATAGGTACACACTTGCTACATTTACCAGTTGCACATTAGCTACCTGGTAAATGTGTACTTGGTAAATATGTATAAGTAAGTGTACTAGGCAATATAAACTATTTTGTTTATTGTAATAATCATTAGATATTATATTATTGAAAATTAAGTTTTTTTATTCATTTTCATTGATGTAGGTTTTCAATATAAATATGTTTTAGGTGAACAAAATATCATGTGAAAAAAAAAGATGTCTGCTTACAGTAAATAAGAGATATATCTGTAATGGATATATATCTGTTGTAAAACACTTGCAAAAAAAACTTTCACTTGATTCGCAGATATTAAAAGATATGACTTGTTTGGGTGCTCAAATGAGATCAGAACTTTGGACTGTTAATGCAATTGGGAAAATAGCAGTTTTGATGCCACATGTAATTACGGAAAGGGCGGTGAATATTTAAATAAATTTATATTAAATAATTGTAATATATATATATATATATATATATATATATATATATATATATATATATATATATAATCATAATTTCTGATTTGTAAATTAAACTAATAATAAGTAAATTTTGAACATTTTAAATAATATAAGTATATATATTGTTAACATAATCTACTATATAATTAAAATAGCAGAGTACGTTAACCATATAAATATATTATTTAACATTTTCAAAATTTACTAATTATTAGTTTAATTTACAAATCAGAAATTGTTGTTTGTAAATTATTAGTTAACGAACTATTTTGATTTTAATATAATTAAATTTTCCTTTAATTTTAAATGTTAACACTTTCTCCATAACAATTTTATCTTAATTTTTGTACAGGTATCATTTGTGAAAGATGAATTGAAATTATACCAAGCAGCTAATATATCAAAAGACTGGTATATAGATTCTGATACAAAAAAACTAAAAAGAGTAGACCATTATTGGGCTAAAGTTTTTGAAAGTAACAATGAATATGGAAAAACAAAGAATGGGTATCTCAGTAAAGTTGTTAAGAGCTGTTTAACAATTCAGAATGGAAATGCCAGTGCTGAGCAAAGTTTATCTGATAACAAAAATACATTGACTCCTGGGAGAGTAAATCTAAATGATGAATTATTAATGGCTTTGAGAATATCAAAAGAATATGCAAGAAGTTGCAAAGGAGCATATAATGTTGATGCACTCTCCAAAGACGTTGTTCAAGCTGTTCAAAATGCTCATAAAATATATAAAAAAAGAAAAGCTGAAGAAGATGAAGAAAAAAGAAAAAATTATATTCATGAGCAAGAACTAATGAATAAAGAAAAAAAACCAGAAAGAAATGCTTGAAAAAGTTGAAAATCAAAATAAAAATTTAGATCAACAGAAAAAAAGTCTAAAGAATGATGAAAAAAATGCAGATTTTTAGTTTCAGCTTGCTCAGAGAATGCTCGATGAAGCAGCTATGCAAAGTGTATGCAATCTATGCAAATATAATAATCTATGCAAAGTGCCATTATTAAGGAAGACATGATGGGTATAAAAATTGCCCATGAAATGATAAATAGCGCAAAAAGAAGTCTTGAAAAATCTCATAGAAATGAACAGAAAAAGTTGAGAGAAAATATTGGTTTAAAACGTAAAAGTGAAATGGATAGAATAATTAAGCGTTGCAAAAAATTAAAGTAGTCGTTAAAAGTTTGAAAGTTTTTGTAAATATAATAGAGCTTAAACTGTTGGTTCAGTTATAATTAGTTAGCAAAATTTATTTATTTATGTTAATTATTTTAGACTTTAGAAAAACGTTTTATTGCGTGTTAAGCAACAAAAAGATGTTGAGATTTTCATTTTTAAAAGAAATTAGTGATGGCGGATGATTTTGTTTGTTATTTTGTTTGTTATTTTCAAAATAAAATTATTGAACTTTTCATTTTTATAATAAAATCAGTCATTTTTTTTCATTTTTTGTCATTTTTATTCTCAAAATACCGCCATTTTTTTCGAAAGTTGCTGCTTAACAGCCTGTATTTTGCAGCACCTAACATTGTGAGTCTTGGGGCTATAGCCCTTCTACCCCCCCCCCCACCTTCTTAATCTAGCGCTGGAAATAAGACATAAGTATATAAATAAAAATTATATATACTCTTCGATAAATCGAAGAACATTTGTTTCCTTATTAAACAATCATTAATAGTAAGTTGTTCCTTTATATAAAAAATGTCGCTTAATTTTATTAAAAAAAAATTGTAAAAGAGCGACGTTTCAAAAATATTTGCTCTAATCGTATTTATTTTGCTTGAAGTTATTTCCCATTAAAAGCTTTTAACTGTCTCTCATCGGTCCAGTTAATCTTATTGCGCTTTTTTGTTTGTTTTTGATATGTTCTCAAAACAACTAAAAAATCTGGCTGGTTTTACCCAACTAAATATTATTTCCGTGGTCAATTATCAAGTGCGATTGCACCCGCCTCCCGACCAAGCCTGCAGAACATACTCAATATGCAGTGAAAACCATTTAAAAGATGAGATAAATTTTTTAATTCAAGTATTACTGAAAATGGATACAATGAAAAAATGCTTAAAGATATTTCTTATCAGGTTCAAAAAAAACTTTTAGCGAACAAAAATGAAATTCTATCAAACTCTAATAAACTTTCGACAATCTCTTTACCATAAATACCGATTTTATCTCCCAGACTTGGAAGAATATTCAGAAAAGCTGGTTACAGAACTGTTTTTAAATCAAATGCCAACCTATAAACGCGATTAATGTCTAAAAATAAATCAAAATTACCACGCAACAGCACCCCAGGAACCTATTTATTATTTAAGTACATATGCTCCAAAGTGTATGTCACTATAATCCGGCAAAAATTTCAAATAAATTATTTAGTATTGAGAGAATTTGTATTATCTGATGTTTTAAATTAGTTTATATATATATATATATATATATATATATATATATATATATATATATATATATATATATATATATATATATATATATATATATATATATATATATATATATATATATATATATGTATGTATGTATGTATATATATATTATATATATATATATATGTGTGTATGTATGTATGTATGTATATATATATATTATATATATATATATATATATATATATATATATATATATATATATATATATATATATATATATATATATGTATGTATATATATATATATATCTACTATAGCATATTTATATGCGCAATTGCTCACTTTTTTCGCTAGCCTTAATTAAGTGAGCGTTTTTAGAAAACGATGAGGAAAAACGAAGAATAATTAATGAAAATGTTACTGACCCATACCAAACCCTCAATCGATGTAGCAGCACTCCACTGCGAGTCAGGCTATTTGTCAGTCGATGTATGTACTGAAGCCCTCGGCAGCAGGGTTGGCAAAAAAACCCAACTCAAAAAAACCCAACCCAAAAAAACCCAAAAAAACCCACCTTAAAAAAACCCAAAAAAACCCAAAATATATTTGGGTTTTTTTAAAAATGTCCTATTTTACAACTGATAACTTTGATTTTAACACTTATAAATGCTTTATTATCAGCAAGTGCAACCTTTATACTGTAATTACTCTTGTAAACACTGTATTTATATACATAATGGTATTTAGAATATACCCAAAACCGATCTGTTTTTGTAGCAAGTTGGTTATTTATTATTTTTTTTAAACATTTAGCAAGTTATTATAAATGTTATTGAAATATGTATTAAAACATTAAATTAGTTAAATACTTATAAAGGAAATAAAAATCATTCTATTAACTAAATTTCAAGACATTACTAGTTATTTAGTATCTTTATTCTCCTCTCGAATATCTATATTCCTTTATATTGGTATTTGCTCTTTTATTTTTTAAAGCTTATGTTGTAAACTGCAAATTTCAGTAGAAAGCCACAAGCAAAATACTATATATAAAAATTATTAAACTTTATTTACAGTTTAGAAATGGAAAGTTGTCAGGCAAAAAAAAAATGTTACAGTTTACTAGATTTGTCCTTAAGTACATACAACTTTAAAACTTAAAAAAATTAAGTTATGTGCAAGCAAGTTTGCAACATGTTTGCTCATTTAATGAGAGAACATGTTGAAAACTTGTATGCATTTCACAAAGACAAGACTTGTTGGTAAAAATGACAATCGTGCTCATCTGTCTTTTGATAGGTTTTGAATATTTTGCATCAGCTACAAGTTTACAACATGTACCACCAACAAGGGTGACTATGAACAGCGGGTTGAAAATTAACATCAGTATCAAGTTGCTAAAAGGTGAAGAAACACACACAATAGAGCTGTATAATGTGTTACTTTGATTCAGTTTGCAATTTGCATTGCAAAACTGAGCCTGTAAAACATCTTCAAGGAAAAAAAAAAAACTTGGTGGCAAAGACACTGTAATGGTTCTTAACAAATTTATTTTAGATATTTTAAGAACAACTAAAGTTTAGGCAAAAATCCATTTTTTGCCAGTCCAGTTGATCATGTGGATAACTTTTTCAGGAAGCTGGACAGTATAATGTTCTGATAAAAAAAAATGTAGTGATTAGGCTAGCAGTTTTCTTCTATGATACAAAAATGTTTAAAAAGTGTTCATAGTCAACTTGATTCATGATAACTTATAAGGTTGCAACATTAGCTGTGGTCATTGCTCCAATGACCACTTCAGTCAAGGGAGCAACTCATTTTTTAAAAATATTATGTCTCAAACCTTAACATTACCATTTTTACTAACAAACAAGTGGTCATTGCTCCAATGACCACTTCAGTCAAGGGAGCAACTCATTTTTAAAAAATATTTTGTCTCAAACCTTAACATTACCATTTTTACTAACAAACAACATTAACAACTAAAATTTTTAAAAAAAGGCGCACAGCGCCTTTTTTTAAAAATTTTATTGGAGCAATAGGAAGGTGAATTTATGAAATTAAAAAAAAAATTATTGTTCTCATACAATTATAAAAATTTGGTATTTTGATCAGTTTTTAAAAAAACCCATAAAACCCAAAAAAAACCCAATAAAACCCAAAAAAACCCATTTGGGTTGGCTTTTTTTAAAAAACCCTGGGTTTTTTCCAACCCTGCCCGGCAGCAGGCTATTTGACGTTATGTGAGTATGACATCATCATGCTCACCTAACTCAGCAGTATAAGATATATATGTATATATATGTATATATATATATATATATATATATATATATATATATATATTATATATATATATATATATATATATATATATATATATATATATATATATATATATATATATATATATATATATATATATGTATGTATATATATGTGTATATATATATATATATATATATATATGTATATATATATATATATACATGTATGTATGTATATATATATATATGTATATATATATACATACATATATGTACGTATATATATATATGTATATATATGTATATGTATATATATATATATATATATATATATATATATATATATATATATATATTGTTGTTTATTATTGTATCTGGTTGAGATACAAATCCTCTTGTTTTCTTGAGAGTGATCAATATAATGTAAAAATAATTTTTACAAAATAGATCAATATATATATATATAAATAAAGTGTAATAAAATAGAAAAATACAACTTTATAATGGAACTAAAAGTTTCATGCCTATCGGCAATCTTCAGCCATATATATACAGCCGTATATATATGGCTGAAGATTGCCGATAGGCATGAAACTTTTAGTTCCATTATAAAGTTGTATTTTTCTATTTTATTACACTTTATATATATATATATATATATATATATATATATATATATATATATATATATATATATATATATATGTATATATATATATATATATATATATATATATATATATATATATATATATATATATATATATATATATATATATATATATATATATGTATATATATATCAATTAGGTTAATTATAAAAAAATAATAAATTCTGTTGTTTTTTTTCATAAATTAATAAATTTTTTATAAATTTATAAATAAATTCTGTTGTTTTTTTTTCATACATTTATATTTTGATGACATAAAAAAAGTTAAAACTAATTTGAAATATATTCTCCGTTATTTTATATGACTTGCTGCCATCTTTTTTTTTTAGCATATGCTCTTCTCATAAAATTTAACCAGTTTTGACTGAAAAAGTTTAAGGACAGCCTCAATTTCCCCCTGTTTTTAAAATGTTTTTATAATCATAAAATTATGTAAAGAACAGAAAAGGTTGTAATTAGTTGAAGCAAGGTCTGAAGAGTATGAAGGATATTGCAAAACAGACCAGCCAAGTTAAAAAAACTTTTTTTCGAGTCACCCTTTCTGTATGTGGTTTTGAATTCTCATGCAACAGAATGACGTTCTTATGGTTGACAAATGCTGGGCACTTTTCCAACAGTTTTTCTAGGACTTTGAAGCTGCTGAGCATACATGTCTCCAGTCACTGTTTCATTCCTATTTGATAGTTCAGAATTAACCCTTGTCAATCACACCATACACACAACAAAATTTTCTTGTCGTAGATGTTTACTTTAGGATCTGGAAGAGAAAGTTGATCTTTATCCAGCCACTGTCTTTTGCGAACAATGTTCTCATATATTACTCATATGTTATCCATTTTTCATCACTAATAATAATCTTTTTGTAAATTCATTTATTTCACATGAGAGCAGATTTATAGCATTTAACATCCTACCTGCCTTGTTGTTTTCACTTAAATTATGGAGTACCCATACTCCTAATTTGTTTACTTTCCCCAAACTTTTCAAACAGCGAAAAACAGTTGATTGGGATGCATTGAGCTTCTCTGCTTTATATACAATATTTTGAAGTCCATTTTGAAACAAAATCCATGCTAATTAACTAGAGAGTTGATTAGCGTAGATTTTCTTCCAAAACTGACTTCAAAATATTCTCAACAAAGTAAGAGGGACAACCCATCCATGGCTCGCTTTTCAGGGTTGTGACTCTATAATAGAATTTGACAAACTATTTTTTTACTACCTGATCAGTTATCACCCTTTCCCCATAAACACTGCACATTTTTTGAGCCATAGGTGAAGCACTATTGTCTTGTCTAAATTCCCAAAGCATCACATGTCAAACTGTATTTTTTGGTTATTCATTATGAAACAAACAATTTATCCAAATTATTATCATTTATGAAACAAACGATTTATCCATATATATATATATGTATATATATATATATATATATATATATATATATATATATATATATATATATATATATATATATATATATATATATATATAGCCAAGATGGGTACATGTTTCTTTGAAATACTTTAAAGAGATCATTTACGTCAGAGTGAAACCCTACTATTAATTTTAAACGTTCTATCGATTAAGCGTTTGATTAGACTAACTCTGCATGAAAATAGAGTGAGATATGAAAATTAGTGTGAAGGCCAGAATAGGTTTTTAATCAAAAACGATAATTGAAGAATTAGTTTTATGTAGAGTCTGAAAAAGATATTTTTGAGTTTACTTCTTTTTTCGTAGTAAAAGAAATAGAATTGTATCTACTTTTTATATATCTAAAATAAAACTAAGAAAAAGATGTGCATCATTTATAGTTATAGGGGTCAGAATGTTCTCTAGAGTTTTTGAATAATGGAACCATGCTATTTTCTAGCTGGCTTGCTCTAGTATTATTTGTTAATAAACTACTTTTTAGAAAATATTTTAAAATAATAAAAACATACATTTGTTCACAATTGAAATAAACCAAATTATATGGCATTTTAATTGTTCACATCAAACATGACATGTTATATAAAAATTGAGTTTAAAAACATAATATAAATTTGTAAATCAAAAATTAGGAAAAAAAAAACTTAAAATAACTTGAAAAATAAGTTAATTATATATATATATAAATTAAATTTATAATAACATAACAATATCAACATTATTCTCATGTGTAGCACTACTTAAAAATACTGTACTAATGGTTTTTATTTAACTTAAATTAACATTTATTTCAATATAAAATAATAAAAATTTATAATTAAAAAAAAATGTCAAGGTAATTTTTGTGTAGTTGAGTTTTTGTATTAATAAATGTGTTTTATCACAGTATATCAAAATTTCACAATATATTAAAAACTTTCCAAACACACACAAAACTATCACAGTCAAAATATCTGCTAGATAATCAAAGTGATAAGTTGAGATTATTTCAACACAGATTAAGCATTTTATTCAAAAAATAAGTTTATAATACATAAATTGGTTTCTTCTAAAAAACATTCCCCAAACATATTTAAAGTTTGGTTTTAAACCACTAGAGCTCTATTTTGACAAAACATATCATTTGATATCATACCTTATCAACATACCTTAAAAACTAGCAACTTTAAAAACTAATCACAAAGTGATTAGTTTTTAAAGTTGCTAGTTTTTAAGGTATGTTGTTCAATATGTCAATCAGTAAGTAGCATTATTTGTAAACTACAATCCATAAGCTCTTTATTTCATTAAAAAAAAGTATTGAAAACACAAGTTAATACTAAAAATAATGTAATTGTTTTCTATTAGCAAGTATGGGTTGATACAGCATCTGAGGGAGGGGGCCTAAAAATAATTGTATTCCATTGAAGATATTGTAGAATAGTACTCTATTATGTCATAAACAATTCTAAAATAATTTCTTATAATATTTACAGTCAATTTTTAAGAGATTTATGTAAATATAATACTATATATAAATATAGTAACATGGTGCCCCACTCTCCCCTATTTTGTTAACTGCTAAGTAAAGATCAGAGTCAAATAAAAAAAACATAGACATTGGCTGACCTAAGTATGCTTAAATAGATGCACTTGCATCTACTGATAATTTGGAATGGGTGTTAGTTTACAACAAGTTTTGATTAAGTTTACAATTTTCTGCAGTAGTGGTTAAGCGCTTCATAATTTACTAATAAACTTCATATGCAAGAAGTTTTGAGTTTGATTCTTACCACGTTTCTAGTAGTACCGCATTCAACTTATTTCTCTGCATAGCAGCCTTGTTTGTCAAGGTTCATGTTTTGAAGTTAAAGAGTTAAGGGAGGGTTGTAACCACAAAAAGTAGCTTCAACTGTAATGGCCTTCTTGGCCTTAGGGAGGTGAATAACTTTAAAAAACAAATATAATTAAAAGAATTTGAAAAAAAACTTTCTCTTTGAACTTTTTTTACTATCTGTTGTTTAATTACTTTGTCCAACTCTGTATTGGTACTTTATATTTTTATTTTTGCGTTGACATTTTATTTTTATACATGCACAAATAAAACATCAATGTATAAAAATTATTTTTTATTTTTGGTAGCATATTCTGACCGCATTCCAGAAATTTTCCCGCAACCTGAAAACAATACATTGGCTATAGAATCCAATGGCAACAAAAATATAACATGCAAAACAATTGGTGCTGCTGGATTAGATGCATCATATTTAACATGGTATAAAATAGTTGATAATGTTCCTGTTCCTGTTGACAAATCTCAAGTTGTTCGTCAAGAAGATTCTATTCAATCTCAAGTTATTGATATTGAGATTTTGATGTTTAAAAATTATCAAGCCTCTGATGGAGGAAAATTTGTCTGTGAGAGAAAAGTCCGCGACAAAAAAGCTACGTCAACTTTTATTAACATTGTTCTGGAACGTAAGTTGCTTTTAATAATTTTTCTTTGTTTTTTAATATGCACTGATTGATTCATAGTTTTTCACTGATTGATTTATAGTTTCACTGATTGATTCATAGTTTCACTGTTTTTAATTAAAATTTTATATTATGGATTATATAGATTTTCATAAAACCTATTAAAAATGAGAAAAAAATAAGTGGCAGTATTATTAAGACGTCCATCATTATTAGAGATGAAGCTTACTTATGTTAATCGTCTTTATTAAAGTTATTTTCTTATGCTTTTAACTTAAAAGTAGTAATTTTTACGCAAGTATATTAGTTTATTGAAATTTGAATATATATATATATATATATATATATATATATATATATATATATATATATATATATATATATATATATATATATATATATATATATATATATATATATATATATATATTAGGGTGATCCTGCCGCCCTCATGTTCTCTGATTGAGCCTGACTTTTTTTTGTGGGTGAGGTTCATTATAAATAGTAAAAATCTGAAATTTTAAGAAAAATGGACAACGTTTAGCAACGGTAGCAGATTTCAATTGAAATTTCAAGATTCTCAAAATTTTTCAAAATTTTATTGATAATCAGGAGGAAAAACTTAAAATTATCAGCATTAAACTACTGGAATGTTAATAGGAGTATTATATTAATAAATGTACCTTATTATTACAAAAAATCTTAAAATATATTTAATTTAATAAAAAATGCACTTCAACAGTTTTATCCAAAATTTTATTTGATTTTTCATTTGTGTTGTTGTTTGTTGTTATTTTACAGATACATTAATAAATTATTTTAATCTTTTTTTAGATAAAAATAAAAGTATTGACAAATTAGGTGGGTAAAAATGGCTAAATTTGAAGACCCAAGATATTTTATACTTGAAACCATCCCTATTGAATCTGATAAGAATATACAAGGATCTAGGCTACCAACTGTTCATCAGGTGCTTTTATGTTTTCTTGCACACTTCACCACAAAATCTAAAAGAGGTGCTGCAAATGAAACAGTTAAATCAGTTCTACTATTTTATAATTGGGGCAAAAATAAAAAACATTAAGTCAAATAAAATGGCAGAAAAAATCATGACATTATTTGAGGAGTTGAAAAGTCTGTAAACTAATTATGCCCATAGAAACACTGACAAGAATACCCAAAGAATTATTGGATTTAAAGACAAGCTAACAAAAACAATAAGGTTCTGGTCACGAGATGTGCTAGATAAATTGGTTAATGCAGAAGATTAACATTTTCTGATCAGCATGATGACTGATAGGAAAGCATCCATGAGCTGAGTTGATCTTAAACTTAGCCTTGTTGAAAAAAAAAATGACAGAAAGTTTGCTGAATAAGAAAGAATCTATAAAGAAATAGAAAGACAATCAAATATCTTGAGATATTCTAAGAACAATTTAATGGAGATAGACAAAGGTTGTCTTGATCATGAACATGGATGTGTTTATGAAACTAAGCAGCGTTCTCACAAAAGAAGCGTCAAAACTGGCACAACTGTGTTTATACCACATAATAATCTGAAATCACCTAAAGTTATTAAAACAGCTGTTAGGAACAAGATTACACCTATTGCACTCAGTTCTTTATTCAACTCAATAATTTGTGCCACCTCTGGCAATTCTTCTAAAGTTGACTTGAGCTACACAACAGCATACAAGTATATATATATATATATATATATATATATATATAATATATATATATATATATATATATATATATATATATA
The DNA here is from genome assembly GCF_022113875.1 of Hydra vulgaris. NCBI lineage: Eukaryota > Metazoa > Cnidaria > Hydrozoa > Anthoathecata > Hydridae > Hydra > Hydra vulgaris. The sequence goes on from NC_061157.1 coordinate 51,302,027, forward strand.
TATATATATATATATATATATATATATATATATATATATATATATATATATATGTGTATATATATATATATATATATATATATATTATTATTATTATTATTATTATTGTTATTATATATATATATTATTATTGTTATATATTATTATTATTATTATTATTAATTATAATAGAAATAGATTAAAGTAGAAATTTCTTGTTTTGTTTGAAATATTACTTTCTATTGTAATAAAAATATTTTACTTTAGATACTTTTAATTTTTGGTTAATTTTACTTTGGATGGATCTAAAAGTATAATTCAATCATCAATATTTTTACTTTTGCATTTTTTACATTAAACCTATTATAAACAAAATGGAGTGTGCGCAGACAACTGCTACCAAGATAAAGAGCTCCTGGAAATTTCCAAAAGTTGGCGTAGTGGGATAATAAGATAATGGATTCACTTGACAACAAAAATGTTAGGGAAGAAAGGCTTTCTATTCTTCTTTCAGGCAGCTTTAAAATAAAACTTGGGCAAGCTAATTCATGTAATATTAGGAACTAATGAACAATTTACATATTAGTTAATAGACTTGTTACTAAGTCAGTTAAAATTGGTTCTATTTCATAAATATATATTTTTAAGTTGTTCAGGTGTAGAATTACTGGGTATACCAGCACTGCTATATAAGTCCACAGAGAAGATGGATCCAGTGATTGCTAAGGCAACATATGAATTACTAAAAAATTGGAACTGCACAGATTGTGTAGCTGGCATGGCTTTTGACACAATAGCATCAAATACTCGGGATATAACAGCAAGCTGTGTTTCAATGCCGACATCACATAGGAGAGATTATACTAACTCATGTAGGGAACAGTTTGGAGATAGAGGTTTCAAAAGGTCCTAATATCAGTCTATTTTTAAGGTAATCATATTTATTCAAATGTTTTATTATTATTTATCATTTTAAATTAAAATAACATCAGTATTATAAGCAACAAAATAATGACATTGTTTGGTTTTTGAATTGCCAAATCTGGATGGATTTTGAATTGCAAAATCTGAATTGCCAAACTATTGAAGACATTGACATCCCTCAAATTTCATAGTCTTTGATTAACAAAAAAGATACCATTACCAATCTTTGCCAAGAAGCAATGAGGCAAAACTTCAACAGAGATGATAATAGAGAACTTGTTCAACTAACATTGTTTTATCTAAGCAATGGGCAAAATGTGGTATTCTCTGGGTTTAATAGGCCAGGCGCTTAACACAATGCAAGGTGGATGGCAAAATTGTTATATTCTATAAAACTTGCACTGTTGAACAAAAAAATCAGCCAGCTCCCTAAAGGAACAATTTTTGCTCTGCAACAATTCCCTAAGCTACAAAGGATTATTCAGTTTGTTGTATTTTGTTATATTCCATGGTGACTTAGTGCACCTATATCTTCAGCAGCTCCTACTAACGATATAAATCTTATTAATTTGTTATCAGAGTATAAAGTTATTGATTTATCTATTGCTAATGCTGCTCTGAAAGCTTTCACATGTGGTATCTCACTGAGGAGTTAGCTCCACTGTCTCTATTTAATAATAACCTAGAGGACAAGCAGAAACAAAAGATTGCAAATAAAATACTATCACTAAAAAATTATAAGACATAGAATGAAATAACATGTGAATAAGCAGAATATCAGATTCTGGGGCACCGAAAATCCACACCAAGTTCATGCGAGTCTATTACACCCAGTTAAAGTAACAACCTGGTGTGAAGTAACATCAGAAAGGGTTATTGGGCCCTTCTTCTTTGAAAATGTAAATGAAAATGCTGTGACTGTAACTGCTGAGAAATATCAAGACATGCTAGCGAATTTTGATCAACCTCAGTTAGCAAACATAGCATGGTATTGGTGGCAACAAGATGGAGCAACTGCACATACCGCTAGAGCCACAATGCAGCTGTTAACTGCAATGTTTCAGGATCAGATAATCTCTCTTAAATCCGATTTTTAATGACCTCCACGTTCTCCTGATTTGACAGCACCAGACTTTTGGCTTTAGGGATATCTTAAAGACAAAGTGTATGCAAATAAGCCCCAAACTATTCAAGATCTTAAGGCAAACATACGACAGGAAATTCTTTCCCTACAACCTCAGAATTTAAGAAGTGTCATGGAAAATAGCTTAAAAAGAGCTCGACTTTGTGAAGACAAGAATGGAGGCTATTTAAGAGACATTATCTTTCGTAACTAAGTCAGAACTAACGTACAGACTCGTACGTTAGTTCTGACTTAGTAACTAAGTCAGAACTAACGTACAGAAAAAGTTATTTAATTTTGAAAATGTAAAGTGACTTATGGGCCACCCTGTAGTTTATGTGTTGTAAACGATTCTGCTGAACGTGGAGTAAATCTTTGTAGTGACTTTGCGGGAACTGCTAAGAAAGTAAATAAGTGTTAAAACATTATGCAAGTTGTAGAAAACAACAGAAATATGTTGCCCAACAATAGAAAAAGGCACTTAGAACCAATCAGATGATACATAAAATTCTGAT
>NC_061157.1:51307067-51347067 GCF_022113875.1 Hydra vulgaris
CTAAAATACTGAGTACAAACAGATTTTTTAAGATTCTGTTATATATACTTCTTAAATGTATTCTTTTTATATAATATAGGCATGTATAAAAAAAAGGGTTATATGAATTAAAAAAATATATATATTTTTTTTACATTTTTTAATGAATGGAACTAATAAAAGGGTATTAAATCCAGTATTATTTTATATATCAAGTTTATTGCTGTAAAATATATTTAAATGTTTTAAATATAGTGCAAGTATTAAAACAAAAATAAAATACGAAGAAATCATATAGTATTATTTTTATCATGCATAAGAAATATATATATTTATAAATTATTTATAAATTATTTATAAATATTCATTTTCAATAAATTAGCCAAAAATATCTTTAATTTCAAAATTGAACACAGTTTCTTCACTTTCACTCAATTTAGGTGTTTCCCATTCACTTTCACTGCTTAAAGTATCATAATCAATGTTGTCTTTTTCATCAATTACTATTGTATCAGGTTGAATTATTGAATCAAAAATAGCTGTTTGCCGTTTTTGTAAAAATACATCAGAAAACTGTTCGATTACATTTTCCCTATTATTATCACTAAACTTTGGATCATTGATTTTAATGGCCATGAGTGTTAAGTGTTTTGTGGTTGATTCTGAGTCTTTGGTCTGACGTAATCATTGTCAGAAGACAAAATGCTCGTTCCACTGAGTTTGACCCAGTAAAACATGATTAAACTTGCTATTTTGCATAAATTTGGGTACTCGGTTTGTTGACTTTTTAAAGTATGGCTCCATATATTGTGGGCTGGTTTACCAAGGTAATTTACCTTTACAAAGTTTTTGAATTTTTTGAATTCTTTTAAACAATTTGTAATTAAAAATCCTGCTTTATCCAAAACAACATTAAAATGGGCATAAAATTCTTCAATTCGTTTTGATTCGTTTTCTAATTCCCATTGGTTCAGATCAAACCACCATACTAACCAAAACCAACATTTTACGTTCGTAGTACCATCTATAAATGTCAATGCTGAAGTCTTCGCTTGACCTTTTAACTCATGAAGCAGTTCTTTTTTATACTGAATACATTCATAAATACATTCATAAATAGATGAATACATTCATAAATAGACACGGAATTCATAAATAGACACGAAATTCATAAATAGACACAGAATTCATAAATAGAAACGGAATTCATAAATAGACACGGAATTCATAAATAGACACGGAATCCATAAATAGACACAGAATTCATAAATAGACACTGAATACATTCATAAATAGACACAGAAGTGAACAGACGTGTTTTTCCTGCGTAAAAAAAAAAAAAAAAAATTATTTTTTTAAGTTAACTTGTTATTTCTTTTATCATTGTAATTATTTTGAATATCAAAATGAATAAAATTAAAGATTCCGAAATCTCAATACAGCTAGTAAAGGAAATTTTTCAGGAGATGTTTCAGAAACAACAAAAGGACATTTTGAAATTGATAAGTGGAAACTTAAAAATTACTAATGAACAAATCGACGGATTACAAAAAGACATTACTTTGATTAAAGCCACTTGCGAATCCTTAAAAAAAGAAAACGAAAAGAGAAAAGTCAACCAAGCAAAGTCAAACAATCAGTTACTGAATTACGAAAAAGTTTTAAAGGACATTGAAGAAAGTCTATCGTTCCATCAAGATAATCACGATAAAAAGGTTAGTGACTTAGAGAAAAAAATTTGTTCAAAATCTAGTTTAGCAAGCGAAGACAAAGAAAAAATTCGACAACCAAAAGATTGGCAAAGAAGAAATAACTTAAGATTTGAAGGAATAGCTGAAAACAAGTCGGAAAGTTGGGATGATTCGGAAATTAAAATAATGAATATACTTGAAAATAATTTAAAAGTAAATGGAGTAAAAATAGAAAGAGCACATCGGACAGGAAAGCGTAATACAGAAAAGCCAAGAACTATCGTGATCAAGTTACTTGATTATAAAGAGAAAGTAAAAATTCTGAAAAATGCAAACAAACTTAAAGGTTCGGGAATATTTATAAACGAAGATTATTCGGTAGAAACAGCAATAATACGAAAAAAATTATTTGAAGAAAGAAAAATTCACAGGAACAACGGTAAGTATTGTACTGTTATTTACGATAAATTAATTGTAAAGGATTTTAAGAAATCAATTTGAATAATCATATTTTATTTTTTTATTAAAACTACTCTTATTTAAAATGGCTAACGAAACTGACAGATCCGATTTTGAGTTTAAAACATTTGAAATTAATAGTTCAACACTTTTACATCAAAGTTCGGATCCTGATTTTAATTTTTATAATAATAATGAAGTAATTAAACATATTAACCCATTATATTATAACTCAAACTCAAAAAATATAACGGAAGGAATGGATGATAACTCATTTTCAATTCTCCATATTAATATTAGGAGTATTCAAAAAAACTTTGAATCATTAAAACAGTTTTTATATAAAATCAAAATTAGTTTTAACATTATTTGCCTTAGCGAAACATGGTGTCATGATAAAAAATATTGAAAACGATTCAAATTTCCAAACACCTAATTACAATGTGGTTCACTAAGTTAGAGGTTGGGGCAAGGAAGGTGGGGGTTTGTATATGTATATTTATTATTAATTCATTATCATACAAGTTAATGCAAAACTTAAACTCAACCACTAATGACTATGAATCGTTATGCGTAGAAATCATTAGCGAAACCTCAAGAAATATAATTGTGCATGCGTTAATTAGACCGCCTACATGAAAAATTAATGCGTTCAAAAATCACATTAAAAGTATAATTAAAAATAAATCAAGTTGTAATAAAAGTGTGTATTTTATTGGTGATATTAACATCAACATTTTTGAATATGACGTTAATAAGCACATTAATAATTTCTTTAATGTCTTTTTTCAATCTGGTTACATTCCATTAATAAATAAACCCACGCGTGTAAGTATAGTGCAACATCAATAGATCAAATTTTTACAAATGAATTTCTCACAACAAAAATAAAAACTGGAATATTTAAAACGGATATTTCTGACCATTTTCCAATTTTTATTATATCAAATAAATGTGATAAGTCTTATTCTCAAATAAAGGAAAGTAACAAAACGACTAATTAACGATACCTCCATTAAATCTTTTCATGATGTTATATCATTCGAAAAATGGGACGAAACTCTAATAAATTTAAATGCTGATGAGGCCTATGATATCTTCTTAAATAAGTTTCTTCAATATTATAACAAAGCATTTCCCATAGTTACAAAATTATTAAAAGAAAAAACCCTTATGAGCCCTTGGATAACAAAGGTAATTATTAAATCTTCAAAAATAAAACAGAGATTATATTGTAAATATCTTTAAAAAAAAACATTACAAAATGAAACTAACTATAAAAATTATAAACGTTTATTTGAGTCAACTTTGAGACGTTCAAAAGCTAATTACTATTCAGATCAAATAATATAAAATTAATGGTTCGCAAAACACATGGCGCATTATTAGGGAAGTTATTGGCAAAAAAGATTTAGATAGAAATGCTTTGCCAAAAAATCTCAAATTAAATAATAAATTAGTTTTTAATAAATCAATGGTGGCTGAAACGCTAAATAACTTTTTTGTTAATGTTGGTAAAAGTTTAGCTGAAAAAATTGAACCATCTCAAATAAGTTTTAAATCATACTTGACATCAACTAATGCTGCTATGCCAAATCATGAACTTAAGGAGGAAGAATTATTAAATTCAGTTTCTTTGTTAAAAATTAACAAAAGTTCCGGTTAAGATGATATCAGCAGTATGGTCATTATTAAGTCACTAAAATATATAACAATACCACTTTTACATATTTTTAATTTATCTTTAAATCATGGAATTTTTCCTGAAAAACTAAAGGGTGCAAAAGTTACACCAATTTTTAAAACAGGTGGTCCTTCTGATGTTTCCAAATACAGACCGATCTCTGTTCTTAATTGTTTTTCAAAGATTTTGGAGCGTATAATGTATAATAGACTTTATTCTTTCTTAAATGTAAATAATATTCTTTACAATAAACAATTCGGGTTTAAATACGGTCATTCGACTGATCACGCAATAATTAATCTTGTGCATGAAATTTTTAAAGCGTTTGAAGAAAAAAAATTTACTTTAGGTGTCTTTATTGATCTGAGCAAAGCGTTTGATACCGTAGATCATAATATTCTTCTTTATAAACTTAAAAATTATGGTATCATAAATTCTAACTTAGGCTGGTTTAAGAGTTATTTAAAGAATAGGAAACAATGCATTTTATATGATGGCGAGAAAACAGACTTGATGACAATTACCTGCGGAGTCCCCCAAGAATCAATTCTAGGACCGCTTTTATTTCTCATTTATATAAATGACTTGAGTAAATTTTTCAATATCTTAAATTCAATTTTATTTGCCGACGATACTAACGTATTTTATTCAAGTAAAGATATTAATTTTTTATTTACAACAGTGAACGAAGAGCTTGTGAAACTAAGGGAATGGTTTATATCAAATAAATTGTCCATAAATATTAAAAAAACAAAATATACTTTCTTCCATTGTCTTCATGATAAAGACAACATACCCTTACAACTTCCTAAGCTTTTTATTAATAACTCTTATGTCAAAAGAGAGAGTTCTTTGTTGTTTCTAGGCGTTGTTTTAGATGAAAACGTAACATGGAAGGAGCACATATGAATAATCCAAAATAAAATCTCAAAAAATATAGGCCTTTTATACAAAGCAAAACAGTTGTTGAACCAAACTTGTTTGAAACTTATTTACTTTTCTTTTATTCATTGCTATCTAAATTACGCTAACATTGCTTGGTGCAGCACTAATGTATCTAAAAATAAAGGGCTTCTAATTAAACAAAAACACGCTCTAAGAATTATTGGAAATGTGAATTACTTTTCGCACACTAAATTACTTTTTAATAAATTCAAAATACTTAACGTATTTTAACTTAACCAATATCATATTTTTATATTTATGTTCAAAGTAGATAATAAAATGGCACCCATTTTATTTAATTCATTTTTCGAAAAAATAAATCATTTATACCCAACAAGATTTTCAAACAACAATTATATTCAACCAAAAAAATATTATTCTGCGACTAGGTTCTCGATAGCAATCAGAGGACCTAAATTATGGAACACCCTATTGGATAATGAGTTTAAAAAAATTTCTTCCCTTGATCAATTTAAAAAAAAAATAAAAAGTAAACTTTTGATAATTGACAATGAACTTGACTTCTTCTGAAACTTTTAAATAGGAGTAATCACTTGTTTTTTACTTGATATTTAATTTATTTTTAACATATTAATTTTTGATTTTAATTTGAATCTTTACCTTCTTAAATTATCATGTTTTATCTCATTTTTATTTACTATTAAAATTTGAAATCCTAATAAAAAAAAAACTAAAAAAAAATATTAAATTTTAATGAAATATTTAATTATTCATTAAAATATTAAATTTTAATGAAAAATATTTAGATATTTGTATTTATATATGTACCTTACGCATATATTATATTGTGATAACGGATTTTTTTGGTTTTTTGGTTTTTTGTTTTGTTTGTTACTTATATTCTTGTTTGAAGGGGCTTGGCGATAAGACTGAATTTGTCTTCTTTTTGCCCCAGCCGTGTATATACAGTTTTTAAAGTCTAATTTTGTAAATATTTTCTTTATGGCAAAATATATATTGTATTATTAATACAGACTTTACACCATAGCTTTACAACAAATATTGTTCCATTTTCCATGATTGTTTCCTTTCCACAAACTTCATCTTTACCCAAACTCAAATATCTTGCTAGTGTAACTCTGTTACCAGAAAATGCCATTTTCTTTACTGAAACTTTACTTTTTAACTTGAAAATTTGAATAACTTGAAAACTTGAATAACTTAATAACTTTATATCAGTCAATTTATACTATAAAAATTGGTTAAAAGTCTGTTGATTATAAATGAGATATTTTTAATAATGAGTTATATATTAGCATATTAAATAGACAGCTGCCTTTTTGAAAAAAAAAACAAGAAGTTAACGCGGATGTACAACAGGGAAATATGTAAGACTTTAAACATCTTTTAAGTATGACAAACTAATCAATTAATTAAGCAAAGTGTGTGATTATACAACAAAAAAAAATTGTATTTATTATCTAACGGTTCTTATTGTATAAGTTTACAAATTTCCAAAAAATACTGAAAACCCGAACTACTATGTTAAATTCTTTTGTAACACATGTATATTTTGCCTGCTTTTTAATATACTAATTATTTATCTTTTAAAATAACACAGAATATAATGGAACAGCTATAGCTGTTTGAAATAACTTGTTTGACTTTTATTTTTTATTTTTACATCAGAATATATTTACATCAGAAAGTTATTTTTTCATTTTTTTTTTTTTTTTTGCATATCCTGAATGAAATAGTTTTGTTTTTTAAGTAGTAAAACAGTTTTACAAAATTACATCATTTGAGAAGTTTTTAAAAGAATAATTAGATAAAAATATAAAAATATTTAACTTTATTTTTACCATAAATTTATATTTTGCGCGGGCATTATTTTGCCCATGTGAATTGATTTGCACAGGTGTGGATTCCTTCCCAAGCCTGTATATATATGTGTATACATATATATATATGTTTACATATATATATGTTTACATATATATATGTTTACATATATATATATATATATATATATATATATATATATATATATATATATATATATATATATATATATATATATATATATATATATATATATATATATATATGTATATATATATATATATATATATATATATATATATATATTTAAATATATATATATATATATATATATATATATATATATATATATATATATATGTATATATATATATATATATATTTATTTAAATATATATATATATATATATATATATATATATATATATATATATATATATATATATATATATATATATATATATTTATTTAAATATATATATATATATATATATATATATATATATATATATATATATATATATATATATATATATGTATATATATATATATATATATATATTTATTTAAATATATATTTATATATATATATATATATATATATATATATATATATATATATTTATATATATATATATTTATATATATATATAAACTATGTGCTATAATAAATATTATAATAATGTTTTGATGTCATACAAGTTATATGCGTCTTTAAAAGTCACATATAGCATATAACTAATTTATCCAAATTCACATATAAGGAGATTTGCATCCTGACACTTTTTGCAAAAAAAATTTTTTTAACTTTTGAATACATTGATGGTTTTTCTTTTACCCATTTAGACAATTTAACTTAACCAACTTTTTTTCATTTATCATTTATAGTGCCTGTTTTAAGCATTTAGCTTTTAGCTTGATACTTAATGAATTTAATTGAAGTAAAGTGAAGTGTCTGTAAAGTTGTTTAGCTTGATGAATTATATTTGATGCAATTACATTTAATTTTTGAACATTAAGATTAAAAAAAAAAAAATTTATTGGAGTTTTTGAATTTTTTTAAAAGTTTTATTATTCTATTTTATGCATTTATATGCAATTTGAAACAGTCTTAGTGACTTGATCTAAAGTTTTTTTTAAAGTTTAAACCTTTGCTTAACTAAAGTTTTTAAAAAATTTAAACCTTTGCTTGACTAAAGTTTTTTTAAAGTTTAAACCTTTGCTTAACATAACCTTTGCTTAACATAACCTTTGCTTAACAAAACCTTTGCTTAACATAACCTTTGCTTAACTTTGATTAAATTTTTTAGCTATGACTAAATAGTTATACATTATTTTAAAAAATATGATGTAAATTTAATGAAATAATAAAAATTACTTTTCCAATTTTATCTATTCAATTAATTTATTCAATTAAAAAAACTAACATTTTATATTTGTCAAAAAAATAACAACAACTGAATGTTGTGTATAGATAAAACAAACATAATAAATTAAAAGTTATGAAAACATTAAAATACTGATTATTTTTTTAGTTCCTATCAAGCTAAAGAAGCAACAACAAACTGCTATTGCAAATACCCATGATTTGAAAGCAATATATTGTGAGGTTCAAAAAGGAAATCCACTTCCTGTCTTTAGATGGGAAGTAAAATCTAAATCATGTGATACTACTAACCCAAGGTGTGATATAGCTGCAGAATGGTCAAGCGTTTTAGAGGTAATAATTCCGAAAAATTGAAGAATAAATTGTTTATAAAATTTTTATTATGAACAAAAAAAAAACAAAAAACACTATACATTATTTTGCCTATGTGATTCTGTGGCTGATTTAACATAGTGTGATATGACTGAATCAAAATATGCTTGTGGTTGCTTGTAATCTTGTTAAGAGTGACTTTGTTTACATGCAGTTGAATGACATAACAATTTGAGAAGTTCTCTGTTTATTGCAAGGGAAATATGAAGAACTGTTATAATCAAAAACCAAAAATAAATAAAAAAATCAGCAATAACTGTCTCTAAACTGTGCTACTAAATCATCATTCTTTCAAAAACCTGTAGAAAATTGTTTTGAATTCATTAAACTTTAAAAATTTAAAAACAAACTCAGTGAGAAACAAATGAAGTCATTGTTGGACTTAAAGAACCCACATTACAGTCTGACTCTCAACTTAATACAGAGTTTTTAAGAGTCGTTTTTTATAAGAACAAGGCAAAACTAGCAACTTGAAATAGTTTAGTTATTGGATTTTCTTAAAAATCTTAGAGATATCTTTAAATCCTTTCATTAGAAAATCCTGAAAATTTGAGACCACAATTCAAAGTGGTTCAAAAGTTATTGTGGTTTGAAGTTTCATAAAATGTTGACTTTGTCATTTTTCAAAATTTTACAATTTCATTACAATTTCATGCAGCTAAAAATGAGAGGAAGTGCTTGAAATGAGAGGAAGTGCTGAATTTTTATGAACAAATTTAATATAAATTCTTATACATTAAAGAAAAAAATTGAACTTTTAAAATAACTGAAACACACTTTTTCTTGTTAGCCAAAACTACTCCAGCGGCGTTCAATAATGCAAGTTCTGTACTTTTGATCACTAAGTCTCTAGTTAATCTAGGTTTATATTTGAATGTTATAAGTTTTTAAGAAAGAACATCTGGTTTTGCACTGTAAATACAGTTAAACTTATTCAAAACTCAATATTTGTCTAAAAATCATCTCAAAGCCTAACCTGCTTTAAAAACGATAAAATTTATGCTAACTTTGAGAAGCAAAAAATCAATGTGCCAATTAGCTATTGACATATAGTTTTTCGAAAATGGTTTATACACCTATATACTTTTAATAAATTAAAAGATTTCAATGGGTGGTATAATCTAAATAAGGGTTTTTTAAATTCAAAATCGCTTTCAATAGAAAAAAAAACTGCTTTTAGAATCAGTAGTTAATAAATGAAATTCTTAAAGCAATTTAAATGATTTTTTTTTTTTCAACATTTTTACTTCCAACAAAGCTGCGAGCAACCACTATTAGAGTTAGAAGTTACTGGAAGAGAAGTTTTTAGAGTAAGACAACGATTGACAGACAACTTAAAAGATTGCAAATTATATGAATTAGGAAGGCAAGAATAAGGAAGCGAATTCCAAAGAACTTATGTTTGAAGAAAAAAACTACACAATAAGAGTTTTTGGAGTCCAATAGTCACATGCTTGGCCTGGGCATTTGTATTCATAAGAATTTGTCAGAAAATTATGTCCACAAACTATTCTTTTATGTGCTTTTAGTTTAGCACCTAAACACATTTCACTCTATCGCCTTACTATTTGTTCTATATCGCTCTCCTTTATCTCAATACAACACTTTTTTCAATGTTATTTTTTATCTAGTTGACCAAACCCTTTCTCTTTATCTTTCATCCAATATTGTTGTTGATACTTTGAATCATTAATCTTCTATACTCTTTTTTCTAATCGTAGTCAGTGCTCTGTTTCTCTACGTTCACCTTTAGATTTTTATGATGACAGTTTGATCTTTCTAAAACTATTATCTCATTTTTCTTCATCTTCAGAAGCACCCTATCATCTTACCTCTTAAAACCACTATACAGTAGTGTGCAAAAAATTAAGGCCACCTTTAAAAAACAACAAATTATCACTTTTTCATTGTCTTTGGATGACGTCATCAAAACATGTTGTATTGCGTGGTCAAATTTTGTTATCAACACAAAGCACATTAAGCGTTTTCCATTTCATAACAATAGTTTCATTTTTTTGGGCATTTGAAGTATAACTTGATGCATTTTTAACATGGTAAGAAAATCAGGTATTTCAAGTTTTATTAAAGGAAAAATTAATGCACTGCATGTAGTAGGACAAAGTCAGCGCGCTATATCAAGACAGTTAAAGATTTCAAGATGTGCTGTTCGAAATGCATTAAAGGAGGAGACAGGTAGGCGTTTAAATTGCAGCCGTCCCTGCAAAACAACCAGTCGTGAGGATTGATTTATGAAAGCTGTAGTAGTACATAGTCCGACTGCATCCTCTGCTCGCATAGCTCAAGCACTTCATGAGAAAGAGACAGTTATTAATTCTTGCACAGTAAGATGATGCCTAACTACAGATTTATAAACTATTTAGAAGACGACCAGCAAAAAAAGGATCAAGTTCTGTAAGGCCTTTAAAGGTAAACCTGTGGAATGGTGGGACACAGTAATGTTTAGCGACGAAAGCACATTCCAGCAGGTCAGGGGATCAGGTTACAATTATGTAAGACGTCCAGCTGGACAGCGCATGAATCCAAAGTATACGCTGAAAACAATTAAGCACCCCCCAAGTGTTATGGTTTGGGGGTGTATCTCCAGTCAAGGATGTGGGCCCCTTGAGCTTATGGATGATACAACCAGACTGAATGCTCAGTCGTATATTGATATTTTGAATAGAAAGTTAAAGGTACACATGAATATTTCATATGCTACAATATTCCAACAAGACAACACAGAACTGATTTATGACAAACGGCATTATGAACTTAAACAACTGGCTATCAAGTTCACCGGACTTAAACGTAATAGAAAATTGCTAGAATTTAATGAAAAAGAATTAATTAAGTTGCCAAACATTTACGTTAAAAAGTATAATTATTCTCTGTTGTGTTGAAGAAAACTTATGAAATTTCATGTGGCCTTTGCACACTACTGTAAAGCTGACTGGGACTCTTTCTGTGATTTTCTTCGTGATGGCCCTTGGGTAGATATCTTTCGTCTTCCTGCTGAAAAATGTGCTTCTTAAGTAACTTTTTAGATTCAGACTGGCGTGGGAATCATTTATTATCTTTCGGCAATTCCAAGTCAAGTCTTACTCATCTCCATGGTTTTCCTCTCATTATGCTGCTGGAATTTCCAATTGCAACCATTACTTCCTTATCTATCAGCAAAACAATTCTCCAGAAAACAGATATCCGTTTACTATTGCTAGAAACTATTGTTAAAAGGCTTTGTCTAACGCCAAAGCCCTCTATTCTTAGGCCATGATATCTCCTATTTTATAAAATAAATTAGGTTCCTGAGACTTCTGAAGAATCTTTAACAGTGTCTATAATAAGGGAAAATCTGTTATTCCACATGTCTTGCATGGCTCAGATTTTGTTACCTCACCTAAAGACAAAGCTGAATTGTTTACTAAGAAATAGTTTACTAATTGTTTAACTAATCTCATCTCTTGACTCCACGAGTTCTGTTCTACCTGATATAGCCAATAAACAGGATGATATATATATATATATATATATATATATATATATATATATATATATATATATATATATATATATATATATATATTAAGAAAACAAGGTGAAGAAAGCAAATTCAAAAAAAAATGTTTAAGGTAAAAAGCAGGAAATCACTTTAGATACAGAGGCTGGAGTGATACATATATATATATATATATATATATATATATATATATATATATATATATATATATATATATATATATATATATATATATATATATATATATATATATATATATAAATGAATAAATAATATGTTTCTTGCAGAAAAAATATATGTTTCTTGCAGTATCGTTTTTACTATTACATGAAAATAATGCAATTAAAATAGAATTGACAATTCTGCACTTAACTTGTGATTTTTTTTATATATTTATTTAAATAATTTTTTATATATTTACGTAATTATATTATTTAGATGCAGAATGTTTAGAGATAATTGAATTAAAAACTCGAAAATAGAAAAAAAAAGAACTTGAATTTATCTTAAAGTATTAAATCTTTATATTTTTAGATGAAGCATATTCTTCAATAAAACAACAAAACAAAGCCAAAGAGTATGCTATAAAAAAAATTAACAAAAAGACTGGCTTATGATTAAGTGATTGGTCTCAAAAAATACTTCCTGTTGAGTTCAGAGAAAGGCAGAAAGCTTATTGACTGCTTATTTTAAAATATAATGATGATTAATTAAAGTATAATTAGAGTATAGTACAAAGTAATACAACTATACATACACCAATGGATTCAATTTTATTACAACATGCTGATTTGCTTATTTATTCGTCCAACTCTAGCTAAAAAGATTTCTTAAATGAAGAGTTTATAGCTGGCATAAAGCAACACCAAAAAAGTTCTAGCAAAATAAATTGAGAACAATGAAAGATAAAAAAAAATCATCAAGTTGTTCCCATTAAATGCATTAGTTGACAGCAAACTCTATTCTCATTTAACAGAATGTAAAGCAAGGTTTGCTTAAAAAACCTGATAAAGTTGAAGCTAACAAGAACTTTACTGAAAAATTAGTAGAAAAAGTGATTTACAAATGACACTAAAAATGAAATTTTTAGTGTCATTTGTAAATGACACTAAAATTTTAATTTACAAGATTTTAGCCAAAGTTGAGAAATTAAATAATCTTGATGTAGGGCATTTTGTTCTTGTAGCATGGAGTTTTGTGAATTTGTTCACTGTTTTTTTACTTTTTTACCTCAATACTTTATGATGATGATCATGATGATGATGATCATGATGATGATGATGATGATGATGATCATGATGATGATGATGATCATGATCATGATCATGATCATGATCATGATGATGATGATGATGATGATGATGTGTTTATCGATTTCATCTTATATTGGGTAAAATATTTTATAACTTGAACAAGAATTTGTTGAAGACAGGTCTAACACCCACAAGATATTTAACATTCCTGAGCAAGGATATATGGAGCATTTTGTTTTTAGCATAGACAACATGGAGGAGATAAATAAATGCTAGAAATGTAGAGAATGAACTAATATTTTTTAATATAGTTTCATTTATAAGTTTCATAGTGTTTTTATTGTTGTTGTTTTTTCTGTCAAAAGTCTTTTTGAATTTAAAAAATCCTTATTTAGGCAATTAGTAAATCCAAGTTTAGGCAAACCATTCATTGAAATCTTTTAATTTATTAAAAGATTTCAATGAATGGTTATATAAAAGTATATAGGTGTATCAAGCATTTTCAATAAACTATACAACAATAAACTATAGCTAGTTGGCACATTGATTTTTTGCTTCTCAATGTTAGCATAAGTTTTATCATTTTCAAAGCAGGTTAGGTTATAAGACATGATTTTTAGACTAATATTGAGTTTTGAATAAGTTCAATTATTTACAATGAACAAAACCAGATGTTCTTTCTTAAAAACTTATAACATTCAAATATAAACCTAGATTAACCAAAGACTTGGTGCTCAAAAGTACAGAATTTCTATTATTGAATGTCCCTGGGGTAGTTTTGGGTAATAAGAAAAAGCGTGTTGCAGGTATTTTAAAAGCTCAATTTTTTTCTTTAATGTGTAAAATTTGATATTAAGTTCATTCATAAAAATCTAGCACTTCCTCTCATTCAAACAACTTTTTTAACTGCATGAAGTGCTACACCCAAACATAAAAAACTTTGAAAAATGACTAAGTCAACATCTTATGAAACTTCAAACTACAATAACTTTTGAACCGCTTTGAATTATGGTCTCAAATTTTCAGATTTTTCTAATGAAATGATATGAAGGAATCCCTAAAATTTTTAAGAAATCCAACAATTTTCAAGTAGACTCTAATAAAAAACTCTTAATGAATGATTACAAAATTGTACATAATCGACTTCGAAATAGTAAAACTTGATTCAGAAATCTAAAATAACTCAGTTATAGTTATTCAAGTAGTCTTTAGGAATCTTCCATTTAAAAACCTTTAAAAGATTACTACATTAAGGAACCTTTCAAAGGGGGTTTATGTAAGAGAAGACCATGCAGCATAAAAACAATCATTAGACTTAATACAGAAAAACTTCATTCTATCATATTCAATTCACTTCATTATCTATCATCTTCAAACTATCATTAAACTTAATACAGAAAAAAAATTCCAAAACGAGGAACTAGAATAGTTTCTACCACACCGGCTCTTTAGTTATATTATCTACACCCTCACAGTATTGAGAAATCACTGTATTGAAAAATTCAAATCAAAAAAGATTTGGATATGCCAATGGATCAGTAATGTACTACCTGAAATTATTAGGTCAGCCTTCTGCAATAACACAGTATATAACACAAAAAGCTTTGATGCTACTTCCTCCGATAAAGTTGATAGAACTTTTTTTCTCTCTCACTTTCTATAAAGACACTTTAAGTTAAGGGCATAAATAAACTAGAAGCCCAACCCAACAAGATTCACAAAAAACCATTACTTGATACTTTGACTACATCTAAATATAACTGCATCTACTTTTGGGCCAACAACCCTTAGTACGCTTATAGTAGTGTATATTAATAATAAATGACCTAGTGACACCAAGTTTCGACCAAAGGACAAAGTCTGAATTCTAATCACTGATCATTTTGAAACAATAAACATCAAAGTACCAGCAACATTTTGTTCATGTTATATTTGAAAAAAAAAAAAAAACAATGAAGAAATACCAGAATATATTATGGATTATGATTGAGACAAAAACTTTACTACTTTGTTTTTCAGAAAACTGTAACTATATTGAAGCTGTTTGCATATACATCTTAGTAACTGTTCTATTTGCAGGGATTATCTTTTTCCAGATACATCCAGAATTCCAGATATTTTTTTTAACTTGTAGTTTTTCTGGGTTTCCAAAATGATTTCCGTTAATTCAAATTTAAATATACTTTTGCAAGGTATTTGTTTTTTTAACTTTTTCAGTCATTACATATACATAAAATTAGGAAAATTAAAAAAAAAATTGTTATGAAAGCCATCAGCTTAAAGCTAAATTAAGACAAATATAAGGGAAATAAATTCTAAAATTTTTCCGTATTTTTTTGCAATACATTGCTACTGGAAATACAACACATGAAACACTCAGAAGTAAGCATAAAGAAGGCTGTAAAAATGTTTCTAAGGTGATAAGCTATTTAAAAATCGAACATTAGTTATCCAGTGTCAATGATTCAAATGACCCAAAGATGCATTATCATCGCATCAAATAAAAAAAAACAATTTACTTCAAGCTCTTGAATATGAAAAGGAAAATATTGTAACTGATTGTGCAGTAATGTCAAATATTCTAATATATTAAGCAATACATTTCAAATCTACTTAAACCTCAAGATATACAAAAGTCAGTTCAAGAAATTGACAAATTTATAATATTTTCACAATTACAGTCACACATTGGTAATAATTTGCAGTAATAAAATGTAATTTCATTTTTGAAAAAATTTAGTCACAAACTTACAGCGTTTGTCAAACCATTTAACAAAATTTTAAGAAAGAAACCGTTTTATTGCAGTGAGTAATTTTACTTTAATGGGTACTATTTAATTACATTAAATATTTTATTCAAAAGAGAATCAATTTATATTAGAATATGGTTTGAAAAACTGAACTAAAATTGTAAAATCTTTTTTTATTTTTAATTTTTCAACTTATACAACTTTTTGTATCCACATGTATCCAAGCTTATTTTTTAACAGTGTATAGCTAAAAATTTTATCACATCAATCTACATTTTTTAGTAATTTAAGTATTTTTAGATCATGTGCGCTCTTTTTCAAAAATGGATTCATTTGAAGTATGGCAGAAACATAATCAGGAAGAAAGAAATTCTCGTTTATTAGATTTTATTTTACAAAGATTTTGTGTTACTTTTGTAACTAATGTAACTAAAGGTTCAGAGAGGCCTTTGCAGTTAAAAATTTTATATTTGGCATCAAAATTTGCAACAAAATGGTCGGCAACACATACGATATTGGACCATTTTTTAAACAAAAATAAAATGTTGGTTAGAGGAAGCAGATGTAGAATTTGAAATAAGTATATATCAGCGATGTCTCTTTTTATCATCTGGAGGATTTCAAGGGCAGCCCAAAAAAAACTTTGATGAGTTGTCCTTTAGAATCAAAAAACTGAAGTTTGAAGACTTAGTAAAATCAGTGCAACTGAGTCAAGCACCACTGCTGAAGTAGCATGTCGTATGTCGGGGCATAGCAACCAAGCTACTTTAATTTTAAAGAATTATCAGAAAAAATGAAATCAAAAAGCTTTATTTGTGGTGGCAGGCAGTTGAATCATGACAAGGCATTAGCTTATTACATTGACTTTAAATGTACAAGTTGTTTTTATAAACAGACGCAAAAGTGGTCTTTAAAGCCAGGACATATAGTATTTTAATCTTATTAAATCTACGTAAATCAAAAAAGTTAATGTTATCCATTAGATGAATAATTTCTATTACAGAAACACGTGCTGAAATCAACCTACAAGCCACAAATAATTAAGCAACCTTAAGCAACCACAAATAATTAAGAAACTACTAGCTACTTGATATAACTACTGAACGCCTAATTAAATCTCAGTGTGAAGTTCTTAAAAATTATACTTTTACTATGCCATTCACATTAATTAGCAAACGGAGATGTGAAGGGAGCTCTGATCACAGCACTTATAAACAGAGATTTACAAACTCTGATGCTACTGATGAGTTTCTGTATTTTCATTTGTTCTGTTGAGACTGAGTGATGGCCAAAATATTGTTTGGCAAAATCCATGACCTTTATCCACACTTTTTTGCCAACTAATTAAGTTTATTTTTTCAAAAGAAACGAATGTATTTACTACAACAGAAACCAAGTTTAAAAAGAAGTCTCAACTTATTCCAACATCTATAAGATTCGGTGAATCTCAAATTGCTGTTAAACATGACCTAATACTCTCAATGATAGATGGAAAAGTTTGCAATGCCTTGACTAATATGAGTTCCCAACAAAAATGTTATATATTTGGGGCAACTCCATTAATGATGAATGGTGAACTAAAAGACTTAGTTGGTAAAAAAGACATGGTTAAAGAACATTATGGTTTTGGTCTGTCTACTTAGCATGCGTGGATTCGCTTTTTTGAG
Organism: Hydra vulgaris; assembly: GCF_022113875.1. Taxonomy (NCBI): domain Eukaryota; kingdom Metazoa; phylum Cnidaria; class Hydrozoa; order Anthoathecata; family Hydridae; genus Hydra; species Hydra vulgaris. The sequence goes on from NC_061157.1 coordinate 51,324,575, forward strand.
TGCATGTTACACATTAGCTATCATTTAGATATAAAAAAAGTGGCAAGCTAGAAGCGATGAAGATAAATCTAATAATAAGTGACCGGAGCCCTGGCATTGGCTCCGGTCCAGAGTAAAAATTGAGACCCTGGCAAAATTATAAGATTTAGCAGGGGTTAATAGCCGGAGCTAGAAAAAATTTTTAATACTTTGTGTATTATAATTTCATATTTACATTTACTATTTATTACATACTGGAATATATTTATATATTTTTTAACTCTGATTTACTTTCAACAAACTTGCAAGCAACCATTATTAAGTTGAGTTGAAAAAGTAAATGGTTAACTGAAGACTTTAAAAGTTGCAGGATGTGTTAAAAATGGAAACATGAAGATGGGGAAGATTTAAAATGCTTTTTTGATGTGCAAGGACAAAAAAATGAATTAATAAAAGTTTGTTATAGTATGAAGGGACAGATACAGTAAAAGAATGCAACTTGTTGAATAGGAATCCAAGTAAGATTGAGTTTTGGTTTATCGTAATAGTGATGATAGCTTGTTTGAACATTGACCATAATAGTATTTGTAGAAAAAAGAAAGAAATGCAACCTTGCAACAATGAAAGAGTGGTTCAGGCTTGGCAGATAAAGCAGTTCTAACTACATTTACAATGTGCTTTTAGACTTTGTCTGAGAGTAAGAGGGTTGTTATTTGTCAATATAGTAATGCCAACAATATTGCAAATTTTTTTTTGCAGTAAATAAATGAGTTTTGTTGCCTTATAAAATTTAATTCCACAAGCCACTGCAAGCCTTAGGCTGTTACAGAAGAGAGATCAGATTAAAAACTGGCTGCTTGTTCTAAGCAATCAAAAAGTGAAGATTTTTGTCAAGACAAGAGTATAAAGTTGATTCATTAGCTAATAGAGATACTTTAGATGTAAAAATTTTATGAAGATTATTATTTTAAATAAGAAACATTACAGGATAGAACTTTGTGGTACCCTTAAAGTTACTTGAAATAAAGTGGAGTGTAGGCCTTCAAGAATAACTTAAATTCTGCAGTTATAAAGAAATAATTTATTAATCTCAAAAAATTTATATAAAGAAACTAATAACAGAGTAAAAACTAGTTGTAGGATAGTTAGAGAGGTCAAAATGTTTTCTAGAGTTTTGAAAAATTGGAACCCTTTATTTAGCACTTTTTAAAAGTTTAGCAAAAATTGAAGACAATTCTGGAGAACACTTTTTTAAGACAATGATGGAAATCTCATTTGGAGCACAAACTGTAGAAGTGTTCAATTGAGAATTAACTTTAGCATTAGAAGCCATAGTGATTTTAATGTTTAACAATGTGTTAATCTGTTTAACTGGCAGGAAGAGTGTGGCCATTAGATTCAAGAGTTGCATTAGAGGAAGATTTTTTTGCAAAAAACTCTGCCTTATTCTGGGGAAAAGTAAGAAGTCAGACCCATGAATTAGAGATTAAATATTAGACTTTAATCAATGATTGAAGACACTGTTTGACACTGTTGAAGACTTATCAAAATTCTCTAGAACCTAACATCTGAGATAAGAAACAAGATTTAGTAAACTTAGAATAACAGATCTTAACATCAGACAGGACCTTTCTACATTGGCTTCTTGGAATAATAAAAAGACATTTATTTATAAGAGAGATGTCTTTGTAAAAAAGATCAAAAAAATGACTACTGTTTAATAAAGCAACTGCTCAAGATGGTCAAAAATGCGAAGTAGAATGAGACTTGACTTAATATTGAAGAGAAGGAATAGAAACTTCCAAGCTTTTATTCTAGAAGGAATAAAAGCTTGCAAGATGCACTTTATGCATACATAATATGGGTATAAACATATATTTTTGCTATTTATTTAGATGCTGGCAAACAATATTCTTTCATATATATACAAACTTTAATATTTATACAGTGTAGTATTTGCCAAAATAGAAGATGATCAGATAAATGTGTGGTGTGACTCTAACATGACAAGAAAAGAGGAAGCATAGTCTTAGACAGATTAGAAAAAAAGTGTCTTATCGGTCAACATTTATTAGAGAAGATTAAAGTGATTTAGGTATTAGCATGTAGAAAGGTAGAAGATTTGGGAGAAAATGGTAATGGTAGAAGTAAGAAAATTTTAAGAGAACGCCTTATATACTGTATGAATGAGGTTTAGTTAAAGAAAGAAAATGCTCTAGATTGTTTATATTAGAGAAACAGCATAAAAGAGGAAAGCTAAACCCTGATGATGATGAAGATGATGATAATGATGATGATGAAGATGATGATGATGATGATGATGATGATGATGATGATGATAATGATGATGATGATGATGATAATAATCATGATCATGATGATAATCATGATCATGATGATCATGATGGTAATGATGATTATGATGATCATGTTGATCATAATGATGTTTATATATATATATATACAAAATGTAACATGAATTTTGAGATAAAAAAATATACTTTAGGATGTATAATTGTTTTTCCAGCTCTTGTCATAAACCCGGTAAAATATAGCCCTAGCCCTGGCTATATTTTATCAAAACGGGCCCCGACCCTGGTCAAATATCAACCCCGGTTGTTTACTACAATCTAGTGTTCAAAAACGTTTAAAAGATATCAAACAAAAATTTAAAAACTATATGGGTCTTATTGCAGACAAACCTATATATATATATATATATATATATATATATATATATATATATATATATATATATATATATATATATATATATATATATATATATATATATATATTAGCATTTTTGCGGGCTTTTTTAATACCTAGATAAAAAAGATTGCGAAGAAAATAAAATGATTATGGTAATTGATTTTGTTACACTTTTTGTTACACTGTTACACATTTTGTTACACTGTTATTACACTGTAATATATTACACTGTAAGGTTTTGTATCATGTATACATCAGAGAACAATCGTCAGCATCGGTTCTTTTTCTGATATTTATTATCCAAGTATTGTAATGTTTTCTAGAAAAATTGTTAAAAAACTTAGCATTTGATCAAATTTTTATAGCTCTATTTTAGTGTATATTTAAGTCACTTTTTTATTAAACAATTGATTATTTTATAAATATTACTTTATTTTGTGTTTCTTTTTATTTTCATATATAAAAGGTTCATTCGTTACTCTTCTTTGTGAATTTATTTTTATAATGAAAATAGCACTGAAATAGCTCCAAGCTAGAGAAAAAGTAATTATAAGAAAAGCCTTTTGTAATTAAAACTTGAATGAATGAGTTTAAAACTTTCAAAAAATTTTTTGTTATATGTAATTTAAATTTAAAGGAATAAATTTTTATAACTGTTTATAAAAAAAGATTTTATTTAAGTTAATAAATATGTGTCTATCTAATATTTTGGCTTTGATTACGTTATATTTTACATTCTCTCTTTAATTAAAAAATAATATGTCAAAACATTTAAGTAAATCTTTAATAAAAAACTTATTGACCTTGTAATCTTGTAAGAATGCTTGCAAAAACATAATAATAACCAAACGTTTTTTTTGCCTTTTTATTATTGCATATTTATGCAAAAGTTAAACAGATTTAAAATAAAGACATTTTATTTTAAATCTGTTAGATGTTTGTTACTATTTTTATTTATTAATATATAATGGTTTTTGAAATACTAAGTAAGTCAAACTCAGGTATCACTGCATAACCAATAAAAATATTTTTATTGTCATCAGTTATCTAAGGCTAAACTAGCATTAAAAGAAGTATATGTTGTTATTAAATGCTTTTAGCAATACCCTGAAAAAACTGATCGCTCCAGCTTCAGCTATATTTTCAGTGAGGAATCAGAAGCATCTTACAGGTGTTTGGCTCAAAATGATTTCAGCAAGGATGAAAGTATAATATCAGTTGTGAGAACAGGTTATTTTTTTTTAGGTTCAATAATATATATATATATATATATATATATATATATATATATATATATATATATATATATATATATATGCTTTAAATATTTTTTTTATAATTGTTTCAGATACCACAGCTCCTGAATTTTCCTTCTATCCTTTTAAAAATGAAATTCTCAATGAAGAAGATAAATTTTACTTGAAATGTGAAGCAAGTCAGTTACGTTATGAGTCATCTGTTTTAAAGAAAGGTGATCAAGTGCTTAATGCCAAATCAACTATCAACTCTATGGCTATGGTATTAGAGTATGAAATTTCTTCAGTGTCCATGGCTGATGCTGGGAATTATGAATGTATTGGAAAGTTAAAACAAGGAAATGTAACAAAATTGTTGCGCAACATTGTTGTACAAAGTATACAAATTTTCAAAACCTTTTTACTTTTTTTTTTGTGTGTGTATTAATATTCTGTCAATACATAAGATTTTAGAAAATAATTTTACATATATTTGTAAGTCAAAAAAAAATCGTTATTAAAATTATTTTGGAATGTTTATTTTTATAAAAACTTGTGCATTTTTTATTGCTTTAAGTTCTGTTTTTTGAAAACAAAAAAACAGAAATTCAAGCTTCTTTTTTTTTAATTTATCTCCCTAAGTCTCCAGATGTCTATTACAGCAAAGGAGGCTATTCAATTTTTTTTTTGTTTTGAGAAATTTTAGAAGCCTCCATGGCTAGGAGGGTACTGTACAGATAAAGTAATTGGGCAAGGTTCTTCCATGAACCCTCTGACTATGAATTAAGTGTTCTACTACTACTAGTACTGATGTCATTTGTTGTTGTATATTAGCTTACCATTTATATATATATATATATATATATATATATATATATATATATATATATATATATATATATATATATATATATATATATATATATATATATATATATATATATATATATATATTATATATATATATATATATATATATATATATATATATATATATATATATTATATATATATATATATATATATATATATATATATATATATATATATATATATATATATATATATATATATATATATATATATATATATATATATACATACACACATATTGTTATCCTTGCATATTTAGACTGGCATATATAATGAAAATGAAAAGAATAATGTATGTTGCTTTGTTTTAATACCAATGTGCTGACACTGAAGTTTAGTTAAAGTTTTTTTTATTATCAATTTCTTACCCAGATATTTTATTAATTTCTTTGAATCATTTTGCAGGCAACCAAAACCACTTTTAGTTTGTGTCTTGTTCCCCACCCTAGCTTCTAATATATATGTAGAAAATAAAAATATGTGAATTTCACAACTTCAAATTTCATGCTATTGCAATCATCAGGTGAAATACAAATACAGTTTTATTTATATATATATATATATATATATATATATATATATATATATATATATATATATATATATATATATATATGTCAGGCCTTGTTTTAAAGTGTTACGTCTAGAGCGATTTACGTACGCCTTAAGCGCTTTTTACGTAGGCGTAGAGCTGTTTTGGTTAAGCTACTTTTTATCGTTTTTTAACTTTTAAATTAACGGTAACATAAAAGAAGTAATTAATTTAAAAAAAACCACATTAACTTTTAAATAACGATATGTAAAGATATTTATTAAAAAAAAGAATTTACTTTAAAAAAAAATGTTGTAACTTTTCATCGCGATATATCTTTCCTTTTTATAGCAATTAATTTGACGCTAAACTTTTTATCCAAATATTTAGCAACATGAAAAATTGTTTGTCAATCCTTAACTACAAATTTTTTGCAATGTTTTTAATAAAAAGTAGTAATTTTTTAAAGTTTTTAGTAAAAAACTTTTAAAAAATCTATATTCCATATTTATTAATACAGAATATAAAAGTTTTTTGTAATATAGATTTTTAATGAATTTTTTACTGAATTTATAATAAAAAACATTTGCAAAAAAATTTGTAAATAAGAATTGACTTTTTTTTTAATAAAATCTCAAAAAATGTCTTAATATTTTTGTTATCATGATAACAAAAATATCAAGACATTTTTTCGAGATGTTAAAAAAAATGACTTTGCTTTTCTTATTAGTTAAAGGTATATAGTTTAAGTTTGCAGGGGGAGGGGGTCGGCACAGAAAAAAAAAATTACCTGTTACTCGCAATATTTGAATGAAGACAATTTGTTAAATTTCTTCTGCGTGCGATTCAATAAGTTTTTTTTTTCATAAATCAAGTTATATTATAAGGTAAAGAAATCATGAGTAGACTACAACATCTGCTGATGACACTAATATTACGTTGAATATATTTATATAACGGAGGTTTTATTATGCACGCGCACATTACAGGTTCCGTTAAATAAATACTAAGGCACGTTTTAGTTTAATGACAGTCTCCATTTTTTACTAATGAATATGTATTTTTCTTTATAAAACAAAACAAACTAGTATATAAAAACCTTGTATATTTCTATTATCTCTAAATTGTTTAAAGTTCGAATATGGATTGTATTTTGAAGGACAAAAGGTTTACTTTAAAAACTTTTAAATCTTGGGACTTTGCCGATGCTTTGCCAATGCGATGATCACAGAAAAAGAGAAGACTTACGTTATTAAAATCAAATGTAAGTTATGTGGTCTTCATCAAAATAAGTATCAAAAATATGCTCAAAGCAGACAAAACTTTTTTATATTTTTATAAAACGCAAGTTAAAACGCTTTTAAAAATTTTAAAAATATTTAAAAACTTAAATTTTTCTTTGCTAGTCAAAACAAAATCGTTGTTTAAATAATTAACATGGGTTTGTGTTTATCAATTTTTTGTTTACTCTAGAAATTTTTAAAAATAAAAAAAATCATTATTATTTTTTATTCAATAACGATTAAAAACAATTATTCAAAAACAAATTTCAGAAATAAATAAAATATATATATATATATTTTACTAAATAATATTGAACTAAAATTAATAATAAAATAACAATTGAAAACATTACAAAATTTTCATAATAAATTTATATAAAACGTTTATAGTTTATATTTGAGTTAATTGTTAAATTGAACTAGTTTGCGGTTATTTATTTATTGCGTAGTTTGCGGTTATTTATTTATTGCGGTAGTTAAAACACTTAACGTTTATAAAAAAAAATAAAGATAATTTTATGACGTCAAAATCGCGTTAAGCTAATGCATTAAGCACTTTTTTATTAAAAACAAGGCCTGATATATATATATATATATATATATATATATATATATATATATATATATATATATATATATATATATATATATATATATATATATATATATATATATATATATTATATGATATATATATATATATATATATATATATATATATATATATATATATATATATATATATATATTATATATATATATATATATATATATATATATATATATATATATATATATATATATATATATATATATATATATATATATATATAAATAAGCATTTAGCATTAGTTATCCATTATAAATATAAATAAATATACATTATAAGATTACAGGGTGGCCAGCGATCCTTGAATACCTTGAAAACCTAGAAACGTCCTGGAATTTGGTAGGTCCTGAAAAAGTCTTGGAAAAACATCCCTTTTAGCAATAAATCCTGGAAATCCTTGAACTTTTTTCTGAAATACTTCAATATTTCATTATTTTTTTACCTTTTTACAGAAATATTAATATTGCGTAGATTTCTACTGAATTTATTAGTTATGTATTTTCTGACTGTTGCTGTCAGTATTATTAGCATCTAGTAATTATTATATATATATATATATATATATATATATATATATATATATATATATATATATATATATATATATATATATATATATATAACTAATATTATGCCTAATACAAAGAACTGTCATTTTCAAACAGAATGGCTGTACAGAAAAAAGTGTTCTTCTTGGGTAAAATTTTTTATTTCAAATTCTAAAAAAGCAAGTTTTAGTTGGTGCAGAACAGATATTAATATCTCTAACAGATATTAATATCTCTAACAGAACAGATATTAATAATTCTAACATGGGAGTATCTGCCTCGGATTCTCATCCAACTGGTAAAAAGCATAAATTTAATGCAAAGACACATAGTGCAGCAGATATATTCTTTACTGGTAGTTGATTAGTTTTTTATTTTAATTTAAGTTTTTTTTACTTTTATTAAACATGTTTTCCTGAATTTTGTAATGCTTGCAGCAACTTAATTGGCTGTGTTCTATCAGTAACTTACATAAAAGTTCTCCTAATTTAAAAAAAAAAAAACTATAAATCTGGTTAACAAGGCAGAAATAATATGGAGCTTGCATGTAGTAATGTCACATTTTTCTTTAAGATTGTGCTTAAATTTAAATAAAATATTCAAATTCTCTGATTATTCTCTGACAGCACAATAGCATTAAAGTTTGCATTTAATTTACCAAAGATTTTAGTAGAGAAATCAAATAACCAACTAGAAGTAGACCATATTGACATAGGAGTAGTACTGAAATGCTAAGTTCTCTTCATTGTTAACCAGAAGAAAAACTAGAATTTTAAAATGAATGTAGGCAGATTATCATAATGCTATTTCAAAATTTACAAGAAAGATGTCCATTGAAGTATTTTTTTAAGAGAAATTCTCCAATTGCAATGGTTTAAAACAAGGAAGTATTGACTTTGAAATTTTAGGGTTTTGCTGAGAGATTAAGTGCATGAAATGGCTTTCAACTGATGATGTATATGATGCAAAACAACAATTTGATGATTTTTTGTGCAGAATGTGTTCAATTTAGATTCTTTGAAATGATAATAAATAAATTTGAGTCCTTTAATGAATTAACTGATTCTGTTGATAAATTTCTTGGTGTCTGTTTGCACAAAAATCAAAAGTATTCAGCATTGTGGAAAATCTGTGCTATCATTTTTGTTTATCTCATGGCCAATAGGCAATAGAACAAGGATTTATTGTTAACAAGCAGTTGTTAGTAGAAAATTTACAAGAAAGATCTCTTGTTTTCCAAAGAACAGTTTATAACCACATCAATTCCCATGACATTGTTATTCATCAGTATAAGCTTCCCAGTGACCTTTTAAAAAGCTGAAGGTTAGCATAAAATAGGTACAATTCAGTGTTAAAGGAAAATAAGGATCAGTTAAAAGTAGACAAAGTAACCAAGAAACTTAAATTGATTGATGAAGAATTTGTAAATGTAAAGAAACAGAAATTTTCTTTTGGAAAATGCATCAAAGTTTTCAAAACTGATGCTGACAAGTTAAGCATTGAAGCAGAAGAAAAGCAAAACTTCACTATCCTTATGAAAACAAATTCCTTTAGAAACACAATTTTAGAAAAAGAACTGGCAATTAAAGAGCTTGATATTTCACTAAAAAACCTTGATCAATCTAGAAAGAGACTAAATAGAAGCGTTTGATAACCTAGTGTATCTATATATATACAATATAAAATATTTTATAACTTGTACCATACTATATATGACTATATTATAACATGTATTTATATTTATATATAAAACATATTTTGAAGACAATATATTTTGTTTTTTCTGGTCGAGAAAAGATCAATATATCCTTGAAAAATCCCAAATCATCCTTGAAATATCCTGGAAATATCCTGGAATTTTAAATTAGCTTTTGGCTGGCCACCCTGGATTATTACTTAGAGTATGTACTTTGGTGATTCTTTTAGATGCTAAATTTTTTTAAGTCAAATAAATAAATAAAGGTAAAATTAAAATAGTCAACTAATACAAAAGTTTAAAAAATTACTAAATCTAAAATATTTTAATGAGACTCCATGATCATGTTGTTAATTTCTATATTAAAATTAAGCTATATATTTTACATATACTAAAATTCATAGTAACAAAAAACATAAAACATAGTATGTTTTATGTTTAATATAATATAATATGTATATTATGTAATTATAATATAACAATATATTTTGTTATATACTGTATTATAAACATTAAATGATTTAAATTTTTAGAGTTAATCAAACCTTCTATTAATAACTTCAATGACTTGACATTTTTTCAAAATGTTGAAAAAAATAAAGAATTGAGATGCAATGCATCAGGTAATCCTCAGCCAAAAGTGACTTGGAAACGTAATGGTATTTTACTAAATGATATTCCAAATCTTAAATCCATTGAAAGTTGCAAGCATTCTACAGATGGGATCTATATTATGGAAAACAATGTATTAATGCTTTGTAACTTGAAATTCAAAGAGCATGATGGCATGTATGAATGTACAGCTTCTAACAAAGTTGGTGTGGTATCAAAAGTTATGAATTTAACTATAAAAGGTATATTTGAAATCGTTTTAAGTTATTTAATATTTCTTACTATGTTTTGAACGTTTGTTTTTCACTAAGTTTCTTTCATAAAAGATATTAGTTTTGGAAAAAAAGAAAATATCAAAAACTAACTTAAAATAAAACATCACTTATTTTTTTTTTGAAAAATATTTGTATTAAAATATTTAATGTCAGAATACTGGTATATATGTTACCATGTCATAGATGATCATTGCAAAACCACAAGTATGACATCATTTAAAGTATGTGTATTAGAAAGTATTATATCATGAAAATTACTTTCAAAAAATATCCTTTTATAGAAAATACCATGTCTTGTAAAATAGCATGCTATTAAAATTATTTAGAAAATAGCATTTTGTAGAACTTAAAAAAAGTACCATATTATTAAAAGTATTAGAATATTACATTCTATATTATTATCATAATAGAATATAATATATAAATTGTAGCAAGTAATATATTTGTATTTCTAAATTGCAAAGTTTCTAGTATTTTTTTTTAGCTAAGCCTGCCATATTGAAGTCTGAAGTTGTTTTTATGGCACCTTCTTCTTTACAGCTTACTTGTGTTTCATTAGCTAACCCACCTGCCAATGTCACATGGTATAAACTTAATCAAAAGAATCAAACGTTTTATCTTAGCTCTCAGATGGTTACTATTCAATACACCATTGAAAATGTAGATTCTAGAAACTCTGATTCTTACATGTGTACAGCTGCTAATGAGTTAGGGAAGATTGAAAATATTGTCACTGTAAAACCAAGTATTTCAGGTAATTTAATAATTGTTTTTTAATACATTAATGGGTAGGTTAAAGTTTTTTAATACATTAACGGGTTAAAGTTTGTTAATTAAAGTGTGAGCAGTATCTGCGTATAAAATGTATAAATATATTATATATATTTATATATATATATATATATATATATATATATATATATATATATATATATATATATATATATATATATATATATATATATTATATGTATATTATATGTATATAGATATATGTATAATATATGTGTGTGTATATATGTGTGTATGTAAGAATTTAATTTTATTAAATCTAGCTAAGCAATTGACATTTATACAAGTTTTTTTAAATCTTTGACCCATATTTGTAAAATGTGTAAAATTCACATTATTTAACCCTTTTGTTGCTTCCCATAACCTTTATCTCCCAGTGATGTCATATAGCATTATTAACTTTAAATAGCAAAAAAACTATGTGGATTATTAACTTTAAATAGCAAAAAAACTATCTGGTATAAAAAGATCATTGGTTTTGGTTAAAGATGTTTCAAAGCATAATAAAAATCTTTGCATACTATTGAAACTGATGATGTAAAATATGCAATAGCATTTTACCTGAAATGTGGTAATTCTTTTTTCGATTTAATTTTTTTCGCTCTATTTGAGTTACACTATTTGAAGTCAATGATGTCATACGACATCAGTAGGAAAAATAAGGTTAATGGAAACAAACTTTTATAGTTAATTTTTAACCATTACCTTTAATAGCTTACTAAAATAGTTTTTATATAAATCAATAAGTTTTTAACCAAATGCTAATCTTACTGGATCGCTTCGTTTTAATACCAATGTGCTTACACTGAATTTAGTTAAAGTATTTTATTCTCAATTATCGAGTATTTCATTAATATATTTGACTCATTTTGCAGGCAACCAAAAGCACTTTTGGTTTGTGTCTTGTTTCTGATTCTAGCTAGTACTCATTTTCTAATTGTTCTCCTTTAAGTAGTTCAGATCTATGGCTATGATCTCACTCAAACTTTTATTTTGTACTTCCTATCTAATCTCCTGGATTAAGGCAGGCATGTAAACTTTTCTTCTTTCTCATCAATTTCAATTCAAGCCTCTCTCTATACCATAGTTTTCTCATTGTGCAGTTGCTATTTCTAATTGTATGTATCTTTTTTAGCTTTTTTCACCAGAACAACACTTTTGAAAACAAATGTCTTATATCATTAAAAGAAATTGATGAAAATATATACAGTATTGGACAAAACATTTGCAACCAACATCGAACAATGCTAAAAAGTTATCCTAATTTTACATGTCTTAAAAACCAAACGAACTATACTACCACAGCAAACAGTTTAGGAGTCTGGAGTCATAGCATGCTATGACATGAGCAATCAGCTGACAGATGACAGCACACATGCAGAATTTCGTTGACAAGTGCCATTTTGCAGCGGAAAAAACAAGTGCAACTTTTTTGGTTTGTTCCATTTTCTTAAGTATGGTCCATGTTAACGTCACAGAAGTTTTTTAATAATTAAAGGAAGTATCCAGAAGTTTCCAGAAGCATGCAGAAGCTTCCAGAAAAAGCATCTGGAAGCATCCAGAAGTATCCAGAAACATTCAGAAGTATCCAGACGCATCCAGAAGCATAGAAAAGAAGCATCTAGAATCTTCCAGAACAGGTTCACACAGGTTCATTTTACTATATAAGAGACATGTAAATGGACATGTAATTCAGTCAGTATATGGAAGTCAATCAGTCAGTATTATCAAGACCTTTAAGTTTATCGAAGTGAGTTTTATCAAAGTGTTTTATTGAAGAACATCAATACAAGAAGTGAAACACAACAAGTGTTTCATTACATCAATACAGTCCACATCCTACCAAGAAGTTGTGTTCCACAGAGCGTTATTGTATCATCACAAGGTAAATGTAACGCGGTAAGCTTTGAGAAGCGTGATTATTTTTTAAAATTATTTTTATGACTTCAAGTACAAAAATGGCTCCCGACAGTCTTGGATTGGAACTAAGAAAGAAAATTATTGGCGATTACGTAAGTGGAATGTCACAAAAAAGTATTTGTGATAAATATCGCATGAAAAAATGGACCGTATCAAGACTATGTTCCAAATATCGTTTTACGGGGAAGTTGGCAGCAGATAACAAAAGTAGAAGACTGCGTTCCACCACTTCTAGAGAGGATTCTATGATCGTCAGATCCATCAAGAAGGATCCCTGAATATCATCAATCGAGATACAAAAGCAATTAGAGCTGCCTGTATTGGACCAAACAATCAGACAACATGCTATTGAGGCCAGATTGTTTTCTTGACGCCCTGCAAAGAAACCGCTGATTTCACTAAAAAACCAGAAGAAAAAAGTCCTGTTTGCTACTCATATTGTTCAGTGATGAATCTAAGTTCAACATCATTGGGAGCGATGGCATTTGCCATGTACGCCGACCGACCAGAGAAGACATAGATTTAGGTTACTGCCATAAGACCGTGAAGCATGGTGGAGGCAATGTAATGGTCTGAGGGTGTTTTTCTGCTAACGGTCTAGGTAATACATCCAATACATCGAATTGATGGAACAATGGACCGTTTCATGTTTAAAAGTATCCTAAAAGATGTTATGTTACCTCATGCTGAATGGAATATGCCAATAAAATGGGTTTTTCAGCAAGACAACGATCCGAAACACACCGCAAAAGTAGTCAAGCAGTGGTTTCAAGACAACCACCTATCGGTGATGGATTGGCCGCCTCAATCTCCGGATCTCAACCCTATCTAGAACCTGTAGGAGATCGTCAACTGCAGAATTAATCATGAAGGTGTTCGTAATAAGGATCCACTGTTTGAACAAACCCAAAAGGCCTGGGCAGCGATTCCACAAAGTTTCATTGATCACCTGATCGAATCTATGCCTCGAAGATGCAAGGCTGTGGTCAACAACAAAGGATTTGCCACAAAATATTGATAGAGAAATACAGCTTGGTCAACATTGTGTGGAGTTGCACTTGTTTTGTCTAGAAGGAAATCAACTTTTTTTAATACTTTTGATTAATTTATTAAGTTTTGTGTACAAATAATGAACTTTGTGATAAATAAAACTTGAAAAACGTTGTCTCTAAACAGTTGCATAGTTATTTCTCTAAATTGAACAAATGCAGCACTTTTATATAAAGAAACTAAATTAGCATTACTTGGTTGCACTTGTTTTGTCCAATACTGTATCTTATAAAGGGTTTTTCTTTGACCTCTCATAGAAACCATATAACTAAACCATAGCAAGAATAGCTTTTGCTAAATTTGGTTTACCTTGTTTCTTATTTTTTTATCGGGCCTTGTTTAAAATACTGTTGTTATGCTGGTTGTTTGAAATACTGTTGTTATGCTCGTTATTTTAATGTTGCCCTTACTTTTTTAGACAATGTCTAAAAAAGGAAGGGAAACATTAAAACAAACTTTTGTCATAAGGTTGCATTTTTTTTATTTTTACAAATAAAAAAAATGCAACCTTATATGCACAAAAACCTGGATATGTTTTTTATGCATATTTGTCTCTATATCCATATTTTATTTTTTTTTAAATTATTGATGTTTTTAAACTTGGAAGTGGGTGTAGGTGTTTGGCTTTGTAGTGAGGTCTGTTTTATTGCAATAATCACTGATATGATGTAGGCTACAGGCGATGATAAAGGTAGAAAGGATGCATCCTTGATAAGTGATGGTAGCCATTTTTTATCAGGCTTTCCAAAATATCATTGGTAAATATAATGTGGCCCTGACGATGAAGTTTTACCTACATTAGTCCACTACTTAATTTTAATTGGATCTTACAACAACATATTTTTTATATGGTGTTGTAAGTTGTATGGTATATTATATCTTCTACCCTCCCCTTTTGGTTTATATATATACACTACCGTCCATAATTATTTGAATGGTCGTACTTTTCGATATAAGATATCAAAGTTTAACTTACTATTGGAAGAGAAACTGAAAACAAAGACCACTTGATTTATATATCATCTTCGTGTTTATAAGATTTATAAAAAATTTAATATATAGTTCCATTAGATTAGTTTATAATTTACTTGCCTTTTAATCAATCTTAGCAACAATAACCACCATACATATTCTTGTCATTCTACTTAACAATTTATCTAATTCGTCAAAAGTCAATTTTATGCCACTAACTAATAATTTTTATACACATCTTATGCGTTTCACATCACTTATGCATCATTAGAAATCAGTTTTTAACATTACTTATAATTCCTCCCATAAAAATCCGATAGGAGAGAGATCTTGTGATTGGGGTGGCTAAATCATTCTATTCAATATTTGATCGTTCTCGACCTCAATCAAATAACTTATAATACAATTTTTTGAAAAATAAAAAATTGTCTTTGTTTTGTTTGCACGTGGCTTTTTTTCATATTTATTTTCGTTTCATTAATTTATTATTAAATGTATAGTATTTATATATTTTTTTTTATTTTATATAGTTACTAATTATTAGTTTTGTTTTTCAGTTAATGTATTTTTTTAATATTTATTATTTTCAATCAAAACATCAACATATATAGCATAGCTTAGAGCATCAATCTAATAAACTGAAAGTTCCTGGTTTAAATCACGCTATATGCATATTACATTTTTTGTATTATTTTTTTTTTCAGTTTTTTTTAGATCTTATGCATGGGTCATGATTTTCCCTTAAAAATTTGATTTTATTACATGCACGGTACCTATATAATCATTATTTTTTTAATGTACGCTTTATTATAGTGTCTTAATTTTGTTCTGGACATTGTTCAATATATCTTTTTAATTTTTTTATCCTCCCTCTTTTCCTTTAACAAAAAATAACCTTATGCAAAATATTCTTGCTTTTACTAATTTTTTTTATGATTCAACAGTCTACAATATTGAATAATTCAATAAAGTTGCATCAGAAACAACATAAAAAGCAAAAAGCTCTTAGTTTAAACATATAAATAAATACAAATAGGTAGATATATATAACAAATAGGTAGATATATATAACAAATAGGTAGATATATATAACATATAGGTAGATATATATAACAAATAGGTAGATATATATAACAAATAGGTAGGTATATATAACAAATAGGTAGATATATATAACAAAGTATTGCAAAATTTTGTTATTGAAAAGCAGCAAAAAAACTGTCATCATTTTGTCATCTAGTTGTAGTCAACAATTTTTTTTTTCCTGATGCATTTTTTTAAAGAGGTCCACGCCAAAAGATGCAAAAAGGGGGACTTCTACTACTAAGTAATTATTATTTAGATTAAATGCAGTCATCAAAGGAATCAAATGCAGTAGTGGTGTAGTGGTAGAGTGCTCACCTCATAAGTGAGAAGTTCTGAGTTCAATCCCGTCCACATTCCTGGAAGTACCATGCTCAACTTGTTTCTCTACACAGCGGCCTTGTTTGTCAAGGTTCGTGTTTCGGAGTTATGGAGTTGAAAGAGGGTTGTAACCACAACTAAAAGTAGCCTCCTCGATTGCAGTGGCCTTTGTGGCCTTGGGGAGGTGAATTAAAATAAAATTAAATTAAAAAAACAATTTTTATCAATAAATTCAAAGAACATATCAAAACTTCTAAAATTTACTAATACCAAGAACTGCAGACTCATCAAACTTACTTCAAAGTGTATATTAATAAAGCTCTATTTAAATACAATTAAACATACTGATGATGATGGCAATGATTTGTTATAATAAATCATATTTAAAATATTATTAACTTTAAAACTACTACTGTAATAATAATTTAAAGATATGTAGTATTTATTGTTGTTATGTGATTTAAAAGTCAAAATCTTTTTTGCTTATTTTGGCATAAAAAATTGATATTGAAAAAAAAAAAAGATAAACATAAAAGTATTCTGGCTAGTTATTGTGTTCAAGTAGATATTTTGTTATTGTGTTCAAGTAGATTTTATTTTATTTTGTGTTAAACTAGGTTTATAATTTTAGATAAAATGATTGGTTCAATAAAGAGAGAAACTCTGATTGGTGTTCTTGTTCCTGCTATCTTAATTTTATTAGTTGCTTTTATTGGTATAGTATTGTACAGAAATCATTTAAAAAACAAATATGCTCTTTATCTTGCTCCAGACAAAGATTATGTTGTAAGTTGTGTTTGTTTGTTTTATTTTATTTCCTACTAAATTTTTTCTTTTAATTATCCATATCTAATAAGTAAAAGAATTTTGATTAGTTATTGAAGTTGTTTAGTTAAGTAAATATATATAGGAATTTATGTAACAGCTTGATTTTGTTGACACGAATTCAATAAAATAAAATTTTTAAAGTAGTTCAATAAAAATAAATTGTGCATTAAGGTACAGCTAGAAAAGCGCTAATTTCAATTTGAGAGTTCTTTCAACTTGAGAGTATTGTTATAAGTTTGTAGTATTCAATTCAAAATTGTTAATTTCAATTTGAGAATTCTTCCATAAGTTTGTAGTCCTTTGCTATCTTTATCATTGCTATCTTTATAAATTTTAAGTTTATAGTCAATTAAGAGATAAAAAAGATTTAAAAATAAATAAAAAAATAATAATTTTTTTTGCTTTTATTATTGACCAAAAAAATAAAAATAGTTAGTTGTATTAAAAGTTTAATATTTTCTGCTGTTCAGTACACTGTACAACTTGTTCAGTACACTGTACAACTTGTTCAGTACACTGTACAACTTGTTCAGTACACTGTACAACTTATTTTTTACTAAGCAGATTTAAATAATTTATTGGTGTTTCAAAATACACATTTTTTTTTATGAATGAAAGTAAAAAAAGATTTATTAAAGCTGTAAAAGACCTTATATAACCTCTAGATGTCATGTTTTGGTTTTTAGTAAAAGTGTTTTAGTGAAAAATTGTTTACTATACTTGTAAATATTATGGACTTACTTTATATATGAGAAGTTTGGAGTTCAATCAGTACCACATTCCTGTTAACAATTATAAATAAAAATGTCAATGACAATGAATTAAAAAAAAAAGAAAGAGCAGCAACTATGACAGCTAAAAATCAGGAGGTGAAAATGAAGAGGTGAAACACCAAATAAAAGTTTATAAAATATAAATATAAAAATTAAAATGAAGAGGTGAAACACCAAATAAAAGTTTATAAAATATAAATATAAAAATTAAAATGAAGAGGTGAAACACCAAATAAAAGTTTATAAAATATAAATATAAAAATTAAAATGAAGAGGTGAAACACCAAATAAAAGTTTACTAAATCATCAGTTTATGTATCAAAGCAACTATTCAGTTTTGAAAGTAGTAATCTCATTGCATTAAAAAAAATTAGTAATTATTTAAATGTGAAAATCAGATGGCAAAATATTGACAAAATATTATTAACATTAATTTAACAAAAAGTCATTAAAAATTGGTTTTTAAATTTAAAACTTAGATAATAATGAAAGTTTAAAATACCAATAGCAACATTCAATATGGTTTGCAATTTTCACTCATTCAATATAATTTGCAACTTTTACTCATTAAGAGCAATTTCATTTTAGATTATGTTATATATATTTTTATTTAATATGACAGATTGACCCAGATCGAACATTGTTTGAACAAAGTGGTGAGCTACCTTATGATACAGCTTGGGAATTTCCGAGAGACAGACTAAAGTTTATTAAAACATTGGGTTCAGGAGCCTTTGGAGAAGTTTGGTTAGCTGAGGCAGAAGGAATTAATGGTTAGTTATCCAATAAAAATCTTTTTTTTTATTAAAAAAACAGTCTTAAGTCTTATTTTTATTACATTTTTTTGTTTTTACTATATAATAAAAAAATTTGTTTTCATTATATAACAAATCCTTGTCTAGATTTGTTTTCACTATATAACAAATATTTTTCTGGATTTATTTTCACTATATAACAAATATTTTTCTGGATTTTTTTTCATTATATAACAAATACTTGTCTAGATTTGTTCTCACTATATAACAAATACTTGTCTAGATTTCAGGCCTCGTGATCTAAGCACTGCTGCAATAAAGCAAAGAAAACTTATGAAGAAGCAATCAAGGCGTTATACAAATTTAACCATTCGCTACAAAAAGAATATTAATTCTAGTAAAATTGAGTTAGAAAAAACAATGGTCGCTGTAAAAACTTTAAAAGGTATTTTTTCATTTAACCTATTTTTAAGAAATCTATTTAATAATAATCAATGAGGTAATGGTATTTACGCATTGTTTAATTCGGGTATTGTTATAAAGTGGTTAGAAGATAAGTTTTTGATTTTTATTAACTGGTAGAAACAACAGAAACAACTGAGAATTTGTGGGGATGTAACTAACTGGGATTTTATCATAGTTGACCAGTTTGAAATGTACATTTTCTGATAATTAGGCATAGACAAGATTTTGCACACCATCTTTATGATATTTTCCAAAGCAATATGTGTTTTCTGAAATATATAACAATCATATTATATATTTTTTAACATATTTTTCAGGACATGTAATCAGTTTTAAATTTTATTAATTAGCCTGTTAATCCTAATAAGAACAATTTATTATATAAAGTGAAAATTAACATTTTTTTGTGTTTTTTGCCCATTTACCGTTGACTCTTAAGTTAATTTCAAACTCTGTATATATGCTTCTTTAGTGGTTGCATAATTAATGTTGGTACAATTAGCAAATAATTGCTACAAATAGTTTTTATAATTAATGTTTTTCTGTTTTAAGCAAAGTACAAGCTGATTCAGATTAATGATTATATAAAAATATAAACAGAAAATTTAGACAATAAGCTAATAAACAGGTAGAAAATTTTATATTTTTATTTTTATTTAAAAAGCAATGTTAAATTTTTTTTTACTATTATTGCTATAGTTATGCCGATTACTGATTTTGCACACAAAAAATATCTGAAAAAATGTCACTTAGATGTATATGCTTCCTTTCTTTTTTAAAAAGAAAACGTTCATAGTATACATACATACATACATACATACATACATACATACATACATACATACATACATACATACATACATACATACTTGCTTTAGTTTTTTTGTTGTTTTATTTAAGACATGTTGTTTTTAGCTAAACAGCTTTGTATATACAAGTCTTTTAGGTATCCAGATTATATGAATTGCATTAAAAAATATATATATAGCAGGATTGAAGCTATTGATAATAATGATCCTCAGTAATTAAATGCTAGTCTAACTTAGAGAAAAGTAAAAATAAAAATAAAAACAGTTGTTATCAACTTTGTGACCAGATGTGATGTGATCAATATATCTGTTAATTAAATTGATTTTATTATCTAAGTTGAGTTTTGAATAAGAATCTCTCATTGTTTTCTTCTAAATAGTTACTAGTTTGTTGATGAGTAGTTTTCTCAAAAACTTAAGATGTTATATGAAGGACAGAATTTGGTCTTTAATTATCAAGCTTTATTTTGTTGCCAGATTTATGTATGGATACAACCTTATTTTTTCATTCATTGAGTCCTGTTTTTATAAAAAAATTAAAAATATGTGATTTAGGAACTTTTATTTTGTCTTTGCTATCTTAAGTAAGGAAAAATGAAGATTGCTGTTACTGGCAGATTTATTTGTTTTTAGCACACTTAAAATGGTATCAGTTTGACACTAATTTGACAGAGACAAATATTGCTCTTTGTTTCATCACTTCAATGAAGCTTTATATTTCCATTCATAGTTTATTACTGGGTTATGAGTTTTAAGGAGTAAGTTGGTAATGAAAGAAAAATATTTTCCGGATTGCACTTACAATAACTGATTTGATGTGCACTTTCCATCTAATTCAAAATTTTTAAAAGTAATATCATTGTATGTTAAAAAGTAATCTAATATGAAAATTGTAAAAATTTTACTAAAATAACTCCAAACAAGAAAGCAACAAATTGTTCTGAAATAACTCCAACTCAAATAGGAGAATAAATAATAAAACCTTTTTTATTTGAGAGCAATTTTTCTATAAAAGGTATATAAGAGTGCACATGTGCAATTTTTAAGTAGTTGTTGCACTGCACGCAAATGTTTATTTATGGATGTTTATTTATCTTAATAACAAAAAAACACCTGTTGATTTATTTAAATATTTTCTCGTGAATGATTGTTGAAAGTTGAAATATATCAGGTAAGGCCTGATTTTCATGCTTTTGCATGTAAATTTTAACAAAAAATGTTGAATTAATTTTTGTAGTTACTGTTTATTAAGTATGATATTTAATTGCAGTAATTTTAGTGCCTAACAAGTGTGGTTAGAAAATGATTTTAATAAGAGTTTTAATTAAAAAAGTTATCATTAGAGTAAGTTTTTTTTGGATTTAAAACATTTGTTTTTCCTTTTTTGCCTTTAATTATTTTATATTTAAGTAAAACTTTTGTTTCGGCGTTTTAAGTTTATTTAAAATAGCAAATAAAATTTACTTTCAAATTTCTGAGGTTGGCAAAAAATTGCTGATCTCAGTGACACTGTCATGTCAGCAGGGGTCAGTCGAATGCCATAATTCTGAGTGCTGTAGCTTATTTTAAAGTATGTTATTTTTTTATTAATTCTGAAACACTTTTTTTCACAATTCATTTCTTTGTTGTGCATAACACCTCATAAAATAAAATTTTGGACAAAATTTAAAAATTATTATTTTAAGAACTAATAAGTTTTATTATTTAATATTTCATCTGTTAATATGTTAGTATATGTAGTTTATAAATATATTAAAATAATTATTTCAAATACCATATTTAGCAATGTTATAAGTTTTTTTGAAAGATGTTTTATTTGAATAAGGAAAATTTCTTTATTCATCTTTAAATAGCAATATCTAATTCTTGCTTCAAGCTCTTCCGAATTCTCAGCTCTCCAATTATTCTTGTACACTAGCCGTTTTAAGTTTTTAATTGGTCTTGCTTCTGGAACGTTAGCTGGGTTTATATCTTTGAGTACAACTTTGATTTTTTTTTTTTGCGTAATGTGATTGAGCAAGATCAGGCCAGAAGATAAACTCATTGTCTTTTCTATAATATTCTGATACCAGAGGAAGTAAAGTTTTTTCTAGTATCTCTTTATAAGTGTACTGGTTGATTGCCTGGTTACTGTGATGAATATAAAGAGGGCTTATTCCACGGGGGCTGATGCAACAAGAAACTAAAAGCTTGTCCTTGTACTTTTTATGCAAATTGTATCTTACTTTGTCCAGCAAATGTGCTATTGTTTAAGGTAAAATAGCTTTCATCATCCATAACAAAATCCAAGTTTTTATAATTTTTGTACAATTAACAACATTTAGGACGCATAGCTTTCTTATGCTGATGGCTACAATCTAGGCGATTTGT
>NC_061157.1:51349567-51404567 GCF_022113875.1 Hydra vulgaris
GAGTATAAAGATTTGGCCACTGAATTAAAAATTCTTATACACTTGGGAGAACACAAAAATATAGTTAACTTATTAGGTGCATGCACAACAAAAGGTGAGAAGTTACATGTCATATTAGAATGCTGTCCTGGGGGTAATTTACTTAACTTTTTACGTTCGAAAAGAGAAGTTTTCAAACCATTTTGGTTTAAAAAAGAATTAGACATGGAGAATGAATTTACATTCATTGATTTACTGATGATTGCTTATCAAGTATCAAAAGGAATGGACTTTTTACAGTCTCGAAAGGTAACAAGAGATAAGTTTAAATTAAATTTTTTTCTTTTTGAACTTATAGACTGTTTTTTTATTATTTTATTGTTTGAGTGTTTTTTTATTATTTTTTTGTTTGTTATATTAATGTGTGTATTTTTAAGTATGTTTATAGATACTTTATTAATTTTTTTTTAGTGCGTCCATCGTGATTTAGCTGCTAGAAATGTACTTGTTGGTCCTGATTATGTAATGAAAGTGGCAGATTTTGGTTTAGCACGTGACATTTATAAGAATGAGTTTTATCTAAAAGAAACTACTGGTCTATTACCTGTAAAATGGATGGCTCCTGAATCTTTATTTGATAAAATTTATACTTCAAACAGTGATGTGTATGTTATGTGTATATATATATATATATATATATATATATATATATATATTATATATATATATATATATATATATATATATATTGTTATTTTTATTTTTTTATTTTTTTTTTTTTTGTTATTCACCTCCTCAAGGCTGAGAAGGCCACTACAGGCGAGGAGGCTACTTAATAGTGGTTATAACCCTCTCTCAACTCTATAACTCCGAAACACGAACCTTGACAAACAAGGCTGCTGTGCTGAGAAACAAATTGAGCGCTGTACTACCAGGGACGTGGTGGGGATCAAACTCGGAACCTCTGGTTTATGAAGCGAGTGTTTTACCACTGCACCACTACCGCAATATATATATAGATACATTAGTTTAGAAAATTAGTTTAAATATTTATTTCATGTTTCATATATTCATGCTTGGATTGGATGTGTTTTTTTGTGTTTTTTTTTTTTTTGAATTTTTAAAACATTGATTGAAACCAATCTTTGTTGCTTGTTCTTGCAGTTTTTGTTTTGTTGTTTGTTCTTGCAGTAAAGAAGTGAGCAATATGAATTCACCAACATTTTAAAAATGTTTTTAAAATTTCAAATTTATTTATTGATATAAAACTTTTCTTGTTTAGTAATAATAAGTTTGTTTGCAATTAAATATATAAAATATAAAAATTAAAAATATAAGAATATTAAAACATAAAAATAGTTGAAATATTAAATTTTTTAAAAACATTTAAGATAATTGCTGCAAAAAACTGTACTGAAAAGGTTTTTACTTTACTAATTGTCCTTTTTTTTCTGTTATTGATGCTCTACTGTTGTGTCTAAGTATTTAGCTGACTACAGAAAATGACTAGTTAGGTTACTATGTCTTTGGCTGGAAAATGATGAAATTAACCCATGTATGTATGGTTAGTTAACCCATGTATATTTTTATATGGTCCAAGGAACTAATTATAAACGCTCATGTACTTTTATCATTCCAATTTACCAGAAAATCAATGTACACATCTGATGAATGCAAATATTTTTTATTTTTATGATTTTAATTGTAAAAAATCCTTATCATGTTGTGGCAAGCTAATTTCTTGATAAGAGTGGTGGTTTACGAGTTCCTTATTGACAGCAATACCAACAAATAAATGCTATTTTAGCTGTTAATTGTAACTTTTGTAGCTGCCTCAGATGGTTCTAGAATATATTTTTCTGTGTTCATTGTATGTGTTGTAAAAGCACATACAATAAACATCATCACAAATGCAAAACAGTTTTTAGTGAAAAGCACAGTAAAATACAATGTGCTTGTTGCTGTACATATCTATGAATTGCTATTGGTTTTAAATTTATAATAGTTTTATTAATTTAGAGTTAATTGTAATTCATAGATATGTATATAATTGATGTACTTCTTTTTCTTTAGACTTTTTTTTTTTTTTTGAAACATTCTTTCTGAACCATTGAAAACTGTCTTTACAATGAACTAAAAAAGATTGAGCATTTGTGATTTTTTGAACAATGTAACTTTAATAAACAATAACACTAAAGAACAATGTAACTAGTACAGAATCTACAACAACACTAAAGAACAATGTAACTTTAGTACAGAATCAACAATATCAATAAAGAACAATGTAACTTTAGTACAAAATCAACAATCACACTAAAGAACAATGTAACTTTAGTACAGAATCAACAATAACACTAAAGAATAATGTAACTTTAGTACAAAATCAACAATCGCACTAAAGAACAATGTAACTTTAGTGCAGAATCAACAATAACACTTAAGAATAATGTAACTTTAGTACAAAAGGAATATATTTTTAGCATAAAATTTGTTGTAAAAATTTTTATTTATTAAATGTTTTTATCAATATTGTTGTTTTATTTATACTTATTAATTATATATGTTTTTTTCTGTTTTAATTACTAAAATGTTCATTGTACAGATTAAAAGGTGGATTTTAATAATATGTAATAAAATTCCATATAAATGTCTTATACATTTACTTTGTAGATGGTCTTATGGTATTCTTTTGTGGGAAGTGTACACTTTAGGTGGTTCACCCTACCCTGGTTTACCCACTGAAGAACTATTTTCTTTCTTGGAAGATGGACGTAGAATGGATTGTCCAGAAATTTGTCCTAAAGCAATTTATGAAATCATGTTGGATTGTTGGAAAAAGAGCCCTTATGACAGACCATTGTTTGCACAGATAACTGAGAGGCTAAACAATGTTTTAAAGCAAAATGTAGCAAGTGTAAGTCTTTTCTTTTTTTAAATTTGTTTAACAGTTTTGCATTTGTGTAAATAAAAAAATATCTTTTCAGACTTGTGATTATCTCCGTTTATCTCTTTTTAGAGTTGTGATTATCTCCTTGATAGTGATTATTCAAATGGCAATAACTATTTAACACCTGCAAACTTTCCACGTAAAAAATCTTCAGATTATTTGATGGACGAGAAAATTTCTTCAAAAAAGCGCAACTATGTTCCAGAACCAAATCAAAGGTTAGCAATTTTGTTCTACATTTTATACGATTTTTCTAAACTCATAGTTTCTGCTCAAGGTATTGTCTCATGGTCATTTTTTAGATTAAAATTTGGATTTAGATTTAATCTTGTTTAAGTGTTCCATATTTTTTCCTCCTCCATGCCCCTTCCTTTTTTTAAATTAAAAATATAGTTCAAATAAACAGGTGAGCAATGTTATGGTATCTTAAATATATTATATTTCTCATGAAAAGAAAGTGGTATTTATAGTTCTAAAAATGATATTAATAATAATTTTCAAAGTTTTCAAAATGATATTTTACAAATTTTTAAAGACACTTTCAGCCTTTTTTAAAGACACTTTCAGCCATTGGATATTAATAATAGATATTATTAAGCAAAAAAAAAAATTTTTTAAATAGAGCAAATAGAGCTTTAGCACTTTAGATGTAAAATTGTCAGGAAAGTGCTTTTAGCACTTTAGATGTAAAATTGTCAGGAAGATCATAAATGTAGGTAAGAAACAATGCAAGACCATAAATAAAACCTTTGTTTACTCCTGAAGTTACTGTAAATTAAAAAGAGTTATGGCCTTCAAGTGTGCCTTCAATACTACGGTTAAAAAGAAATGGCTTAATAATCTCAAAAAAATTCCCAGATACATAATATACACCATATTAAGCAAGCTTATGGAGAAGACTAGCATGCCAGGCTTGGTTAGTAATGGTGTGTGATCGCACGTCTGACCACCCGTATAATATTTTGTTGCAACAACATTTATTATTACCATTTATTTTACTAGAACCTTGTTGAAATAAAACATAAGTACGTAAATAAAATAAATTATATAATGCTCTATAATAAATTGAATAACATTTGTTTCCTAATTAAACAATCATTCAAAGTAAATTGTTACTCAAAAGAGCGTAAATTGTATTGCAAAAGGTTGCAGTTTCGTTATTAATTCTAAACATAATTTTTAATGTAATTTATTAAATTTTTCTTGTACAGTTATAAGTTTTTCAGCTTTGTTTTGTTTTAGTTGAGTTTTATTTTTTTTTTGTTAAGATTTCTTTTGGTTTTTTAGTAAAGCTTTTTTTCGATTGTGTCTTGTTTGTCAAGTTTTTTTACGCATTTTTAAAATTTTCTTAAAACATCTAAAAAGCCATGGTCAAACTGTCACAAAATACTATATGCATGGTCAAGAATAGCATGCGGTTGCATGCTTTTTTTGACCATGCATATAGTTTTTTTAATTGCATTCCTAACCAGGCCTCATATGCCAAACTTTATTGAAAGCTTTTGATATAATCAAGAACATTATTGCTTTGCTTATAATAGAGCGAAGACTGATACAATAGTTGAAAGGGTAAAGTGTTCTCTAAAGGTTTTAAAAAATTGGAACCACAAATGCCATCTTCAGTAAAGCACTTATTAAATAGTTTAGAGAAAATTGTTATGACTTCTGGATAATAATTTTGTAAGAAATGTTGTCTGAACCGCAAGCCATAAAAGAGTTTTTGAAAAACGGCTTTAGCAACAAGTTTCAGAGTGTTTTGATGTCTAACAATGGGTTAATCTGTTTAACTGGAATGGCAGGAAGTTTATGGCCATTATATTTGAGAGTTGAATCAGAGGAAAAATTCATTTCAAATAGTTCTGCCTTATCCTTCGGAGTAGTAAAGTTGTAACGTATTAATTAGAGATGGAATATTAATGATACTGTTGAAGATTTGAAAATGTTTCTAGAACCTAACTTCTGAGATAAGATTTAGTAAACTGAGAATAATGGAGCTTAGCGTCAGACAGCACCGTTTTACGCAGGTTTTTTGTAATAATAAAATGTTGTTTATTCTTTTTGTTCTTGAAAAAAAGGTTAAAAATATGATTGTGATTAGATATAGCACAAGAAGGTGAAAACCATGGAGCAGAATGAGGTTTGGTTTGAAACTAACAAGCAGAAATATAAGCTTCTATGCCTGGATCCAGGAGATTAAGTAGGGGGTGCATTTATCTGCAAAGAGATAAAAGTTGTCAGACCAAGTTGTCAATCACAAAAAGAATCCTAGTCATCTTTAAAGTAGTAAGAAAGTGTTGTAGTGATAAATTTCAAAGAAGAAATGAAAGATAAAAATTAATAAAGATCACTGCATGGTTGGAACCGCCTAAAGGAGAACAAGAAAAACTGAACACAAGGTAGGGTCAGATACAAGACTGATTAGGGTTGTTAAAATAATGAGTCACAAAGTTCAAAATTCAATGTGATAAGCATTAAAGTCTCCAATAACAACACTATTGGACGAGGAATAAAAAGAAAGAGCTTGGTCAATAAGCAGAAGCATGTTAAAGAATGGTCAGAGAATTAAAAATTATTTCTTGACTAATAGGTAAATTGATGCATAAGTATGTGCCCAACCCAAGCATGTGTTTGAAGCCAAGCATGTGACTGTTGGAGTCTTAGTGAATCAAAAGATAATAGCCATGAACACTGAGATCTGAAGATAAAACAATTAAATTCAAATTAGTATCACAAAGAGCAAGCAAGTTTGGTGAATTTTGTAAGAGGTTAGATTCAACTAATGAATAATTTTTAAAACAAAGTACTCAAATTATTTTTGGGTACATTGTTTTAGGTTAGAGAGAACTTTGACTCCTAGATTTAGAACTTAACTCTTAGATAGACCATGACGCCAATAATGTATTCATTTACCTCAGTCCTGCTAATTAGCAAAAGTTGTAACTAAGGGCTCCTTATAAGTCCTCAAAAATTTACATCAAAAGCACTAATAGAGACACCATCTATGTCTTTATATGTATGTTTTTGAATAAATAACTTTTAAAAAAAAATAATTATAAAACCATACCATCTCATTGTTGTCCATAACTTGCCAACCAATTAAAAAATTAATTTTCCGAATAAAGATCTTATTTTGCCAGCATAAAGGTATGGCAAGGGAAGGGGCGGTTGTAGTGTCTCTCTATGCACTCACATGCAACCATTTATACACCGGCCCTGCATGTGACAAAAAAGTTTGCAAACTAAGTCTAAGCAGTTCAAGATTTTCCTTGTTTGGTGTTACAACTATATTGATTTTTTAGAGAATATAACTTTCAAGAATAAGAAGTTGAGCTGCTGTATCTGTAAATAATGTTCCACTTTTTTTTATAGCCTGGATGAGGTCCATCTGTTGAGTCCTAAAAAACTCTTTACCCTCTTTAGCTGAATGATTTGATCTTGAAATTAATTTGAGAATGGGTATTATTTTAATATGCAAGTGTAATATTTCAACATACACAGAGCATCAAATAAAAATTGTTATTTCAATAAATTATAAGAAGCATTCATATTTGTTACAGTTAAGTGGTAATTCTAACACTTTTACGGGTCTGAACTATGGTCAGAGTAGTTTAGTTGAATGAGTACTTGGAAAAACAAATAAAGTAACAATCTGATACCTGCTGATAATTTGGTCTGTTTAAAATGAGTTTTGAACTCATTTTGCCTTTGCTCACAAGTCACAACAAATAAAAGTTTCAGTTGTAACTTTTATTTGTTGTGACTTGTAAAGATAAAATTTTATAAGGAATATATTTTTAGCATAAAATTTGTTGTAAAAATTTTTATTTATTAAATGTTTTTATCAATATTGTTGTTTTATTTATACTTTTATTTATACAACATGAAACTTTTATTTGTTTTCAACAAATAAAAGTTTCATGTTGTAACTTGTGAACTTAATCACAAGTTACAACAAATAAAACTCACAAGTTACAACAAGTAAAGGTTTCAGGCTGAAACTTATGAGCTTGACCACAATTCACAAGTAAAAGTTTAGCATTCTGATGATGAAATTAGAAAAAGTTTTATTTTGTTTTTTTGTTTTTAATAATTTAATATTCCATATAAGTTTTTTTCCATACAAATTTTTTATAACAATGACAAGTTCAGTATCTTTGAGATACTGAGTTTCACTGAAAATGTTCTTTATTTATCTACACTGTGTTAAGAAAAAATGTTATTTAAGTAAATAATGTACATTATTATATCAAAAATAAATACAATCTGCTATCTAAAGGGATAATTATTTAATTTTTTATCAATAAAATTAAGAAATATGAAATTTTATTTTTTAGCAAAAAGCTCCAACTGTGGGTAGGGGGACGGGGTGGTATGATCAGAAAAATGCAATTAAAATAAAATTAATAGGAGAAACTGTTGGTAAAATGTTTTTGATACTAATAATTTTTATGTGTTTTTTTATTAATTCTTAAAAAACATTTAATAACGTTTGTAGGCATCTAAATTGGCATATTTTGTAAAAAAGTTAATTTTTTTTTTTTTTTTTTATCTTAAAGCATTTTTAAAAACGGCTGTAGTATAATTTTATTAAAAGTATTTTTTTCTTTTATTGTTGCGTTTGTTTGTTTTTTTATTGCTTATTCTTTATTCAGATTGCTTGCAGAAGAAGAGGATATGACTGACTCCGCATTACCACCACTTCCTAGCTACGGTGATGGTTATACTCCAATGAACGCAGAAACCTATAAATTTCCACGGAATTTCAAATATGACAAAGAAGTGTGTGTATAATATAAATAAACATGACATTTGTTAAACAACTTATTGTTTAAGAATTAAAGGACAAAAGTGGATAGAGATATACGCCTAAAAATGCGAAATAAAGATAGCATAAAACAAAACTTTTAATTAAGAAAAGAACAAATTTAGTAATGACTTACAATACGATGACTTACATGATGCTAGCTAATTTCATTATTTTTCAAAAAGTAGTTATCGGAAATTAATTGTTCCTAGTCGTTAAAGTAGAGTTTATCAGCTCCTATTGACCAAATTTTTATTTCAGTTTGATTATCATGCAGGTGTCTTCATTTTTTCATTATTAAATCCTGTCATGATAAAGTTGCTGCATGTAGATGTTTTTTTACAAAACAAAACTTTTTTAAAAATAATTACTTATTACCTTGGTTACCTTGGTTAACAAGAAAAATAGTCATATAAATATTTTACACTTTGCACAGAGAAAAAAATTCTTTGAAAAATATTTTCAATTTTTTTTAATTATATAGTTATTTTGTAAATATTTTATATTAGAGAATTACTATTTGTAAATGTAACTTTATTTTTACGGTGGTATTGTAGCTGAATTAAATTTTTTTTATTTTTTGAGAAAACGTATTGGGGAAAATGCAAATTTTTAGGGAGGGATGCAAAGAATAAGGAATTTTCTTTTTTTTCTTTTTTTTTTTTACAGTTGCTTTTCAAGCATCTGGGGATAAGGCGTTTGTTAAATGATTCTTCACTTGTTGTAATTCTTTTTATATATATATATATATATATATATATATATATATATATATATATATATATATATATATATATATATATATATATATATATATATATATATATATAAAATTAAATCTGTATTTATATATTTATGTTGATTGTAGACTACACCGTGTTAATAATGCTATTTGATGATACAGTTTTTTCTTATTTTTAAAGCATGGTTTTGTTCAAATTAAACTTTCTGCTTTTGACGTGTAGCTTTTCTGAAGAATTTTTACTTTTATTTTTAAATTGTAACCTTTTTTTTTTCTTCTTTATTTTTGTTTGATTTACAAGAATTTTCTTTTTTACTTAAATTACAGAATATTTTTAAATTTTTATTTTATTAAATTGCACTTTAACGTTAACTTGTTTACTTTACGACTATTATTTTATTTATATATTATATCTTAAACGTAAAAGTAACAATTTTATTGTATTATATGTATGATACTCATTGTAGTTAGCATTGGTTCTTTAACTGGTTTTTTTTCCTGCACATTTTTTAAATAATGATACTTTAATGAACGTCGGTTTCCAGTAATAGCTATAACGTTTATTTTGTAATACATATCTCATTATTTACTATTTCATAACTTCAACAACAACTATCTAAAACTTATAAAAAATAAATACATTTGTACTTATGCTTCTATGCATTAACTTCACGTAAACAAAACAGTAAAAAAAAAAATAATAATAAGCACTTTATTAATTATATTTTTTTTCAAATCCAATTTTACCCAAATAGTTGCATTTGCGAAGTTGAAAAAAGTTTGAATTGTACAGTAACAGCTATTTACATCTAAACAAATTAATTTGATATTATTTTTTTTTTTAATTGGTACGCCAGAAAAAATAGGCCGGGTGAATAAAAATAAGCAATCGCTTTTACTCAGTAATTGGTCAGCTTTACGTGAATAAAAACTTTAGCAACTTTGCTATAGTTTTTTATTTACGTAAAACTGAACAATTACTGAGTTAATTGCTTAACTTTACGTAATTAAAAATTGGAGCTAAGACAATAACAACATGCTACGAGATCTTACAAAGAACATCTAATTTAAAACATCTAAATAAAACTTCAGTTTTTATTCACGTAAAGCTGACCAATTATGAGTAAAAGCGATTGCTCATTTTTATTCACCCGGCCTAATAAATTTCTCTTTGAGCAAGTACAAAACAGTTTTGGTAGTTTCATTTCTAATTAGATGTTCTTTGTAAGATCTCGTAGCATGTTGTTATTGTCTTTAGTTGTAGCTTATTCATGGTCAGTTGTGGGTTTTATAATATCCAGGCCCGTTATACCCAGACCCAATTAACAAACTACCTGATCTTATTATTAAGCACATATACCGATAAAACAAACAATGCTTTCAGCGGTTAAAAATGAACCTTAAAAATGAAGTCCGAGATTTGATTCGTTTTGAAGAGAAATCCGAGATTTGACTCCTGCTCAAAAAATAGTAAAATAAAGTACCCCAAAAAAAAATTATTCTTAAAATGAAAAATAAACTTTTAGTCAGAAACCCCAGGCAACACAACAAAGGAAATTTCCTTAAAATTTCAAAATTTTTATTTAATGTTAAGAAAACGCGTTTTATGTCACAAAGTATAAAAAAAATAAAACACAAGAAAAATGCTCTTAAAGAATTTGCAATTAAAACCTAATAAATTTGTTATTATTCTAAAACCACCAGCAGAATATGTTCCTTCTTCATTTTCTTTATCTATAAACCCTTTTTTCATATCTATTAGCAACTTTCTTCTGCTGATACATGCTGTTGAAGACTTTTTTTTTTTTTTTTTTTTTTTTTTTATGTTATACTTATATTATATTAGGTTAACCTAATCAAGTTGAGTTTTTTTTATGATCCCTTATGTCCAAAAATTGACCTGTTATTACCTACAGTTTTAAAAAACTTTATATATCCCATTAGCTCCATCATTAAACTCTAAAACAGCTTATGGTACAGCTATTTCATGAATATTTTTGACATACATAAACATCTTGGGGACATTTTTTCCAAAAGAAGTTGTTAATTATTTCATTATTATTTTGAGTCTTTCCAGGCAAACATTTAGATAATAATTCTTCTCTGCTCAAGTCTTGAAAGGTTTTAAAATTGCGTTTATTGCTGATGAAAGATTTATTTAGCTTTGTAATTTGATTTAGGGTAGATTAAGATATTATAAACACCTTAAGCGAAAATTAGAATATTTTCAAAAATAATTATGATGGATCCAAAGTTTTTGCGATTACATAATTCTAGATTTATTATTTTAGAGTTTAAATAAAGGATCTTATTATTTAGCATGTGTTTTCATTTATTTAAATCTTGCTACCGCAAGTCGTTGACAGCAGCTTGTTCTTTATTATTTTGAACACAAGCCGTTGGTTGCAGCTTTTTAATATCAATTGAATTCTTAAAAACAATAGATTTCAACTCTTTACAAATATATGTTTAAAATGTTGAGCGTTTAAAACTTAAACATTTTAAAATTTCTTTTATTTAGCTTTTCAAAGAGGTTTGTTGTTTAAATTTAAATCATTTTTTCAATATACGATTCTAATTTTTCTTGAAAACTATTTGCGGTTACGGTTATTAGAATTTTTGTAAAACTGCAGTAGTGAAAGAGTTATCGGGATTAATAAATTATTTTTAGAATACGTTATCACAAATAAAAGACATCATCAAAAAGTATGACATCAAGCAATACGATGCTTGCTGTTTTTCTTCCATAGAAAAAGAGTCGTTAAAAATGAAGAGAAATGCCGAGGAGTTGCAACAGACTACAGCATTCCTTACGTGACACTCAAAAGATGCTGCATTAAAGGCAAAGCGATATCAGCACCCCAACCAATTTAACTGTGGGGTACCACAACAACAGAAATTTTTTTACTATGGAAGAAAAGAATGTGCTTACGAGGTACATATTAGAGGCTTCACGTATATACTATGGCCTCACTCCTGCAGAAGTACAAAAGTTTACAATTACGCGAAAAAACCTAAATGCAAAATTCCTCTTTCATGGGAAAAAAACGAGCGTGCTGGTGCAGAATGGGTTTCTTCGTTTCTAAAAAGAAAACCAGAGCAATAAGAACGCCCGAAGCCATAAGAACGCCTGAAGCTACATCGCTGAGTCGTGCCACCAGCTTTAACAGGTATAATGTGAATTTATTTTTTGACAATCTGAATTCGGTACTGACAAAACACATCTTTACCGCAACAAATATTTAGAATGTGGATGAGACAGGTTGTACAACTGTACAAAAGCCACAAAATATTGTTGCCAGAAAGGGAGTCAAGTAAATTGGAGCTGTCACATCGGCCGAGAGAGGAAAGTTAGTGACAATATGTTGTGCTGTGAGCGCTTCTGAGAATACTATTCCACCAATGCTTAATTTTCCTGTAGTAAGTTTTTGTAACCATTTTGTTCGTGATGGTCCAACAGGGTGCATTGGAACTGCGAATCCATCCGGATGGATGAATGAACAGAGTTTTTTTGCTGTTTATGAAGAACTTTCTAACTCACGTAAAATGCACCCCACAGCGACCAGCTTTATTGCTACTTGAAATCATGAATCGCACATTAACCTAGAAGTTTTGGATTTGGCGAAGGCCAATGGAGTTGTTATTTTGTCCTTTACGCCTCACTGCTCACACAAGCTGCAGCCATTAGATAGATCTGTCTACTTTCCTTTTAAAAAACTCTTTAACACTGCATGTAACACATGGATGAATGCAAATAAAGGAAAAATAATGTCTATTTATGACTTTCCAAGCTGTGTACGCAATTTCCAAGCTGTGAACGTTTTCCTGTAAAAAATGCAATGACTGTAAAAAGCATATATACAGGATTTAAAGTCAGCGGAATCTGTCCATTTAATCGCAAAATTTTATATCATTTTAACTATTAAATTTTATATCATTAACTTTTGATGGCATATATTTTAAATATATGCCTACTTTAGCTATATCAGTCAAAAAATTCCTGTCTTGGCTACTGGTAATAATTATAATAACAATATTTCTGATTTTTTATATAAATTTTCATTGTGATATTTTGCCTTTATTCAGATGTAGAACCAGATAATACTGAGTATATCGGACCATTTACTCCAGGACTTGTCAAAATTGCACCTGCTGATGTAGCAAAAACCCCACAAGTAATTTTTAAAGAATTTGAAAGCGTTTGGCCAATATTGAACGTTTCAACACCACTAGTTTCAAAAAAGATTGACCCCAAAAAAGGAAGGACTCGCATTTTAACAGATACACCGGAGAAAGATAAGATTGCCATAAACAAAGTAGCAAAAGAAAAGAAAATACGGACAAAAACTGCAAAGAAAGTGCTAGAAAAGAAAATACTTACAAAAATTACACTAAAAAAAGTTTATTCTGTAAAAGATAAGGTTATTAAAAGGAAACGCGAGACAAAAAAACCTAAAAACCGTAAAAAGTCATCATTAACCAATAATAGCGAGCAAAAATCAGCATGCATATAGTGCCGAGAACTGTTTGGTGAGTCCAATCCGGGAGAAAAGTGGATTATGTGGTCTGCGTTAAAAAATACAGTTGCAACGGTATCTGACGTCAAGTTTACGTCAGACGATGTCATGAGTTTCTAATCTCCGGTATCGAATTGTGAAAACAGAAATTCTTTTCTATGCCTGCAAGAAAAAACCAACTCAATTTTTTTATTAAGTAATGATCCTTGATCATAAGTCATAATTAAATATTTTTCATATAGACAAAGATTACATCTTTTAGTTGATGGATTATATGATTGACACTTTTTAATTATGTTCCACTTGATTAACGGCATAATACTTACATTTTTATGTTTCCATATTTCTTTGAAAAATTCTGTACCGTTTTCCTATCTAGTAGCGTTAAATGATTTTAAATGGTTTGCATCGATAAATGATTAATAGAAGTATATCCTTTTCCTATTTCTTGAAAAGCAAAAACAATTTGTGTATTAATTTCTGAACTTCTTTTATTTATTACTGAAGTTTTAAATGTGTCTGTAATTTCATCACAGTTTTTACAAAAAGTTTTAAGTTGTAAGTAAAACCTCTTTTTATTCTAATGTTATTTTGGGAAACAATTTTATTTACACATTTAGGACAATAAATATACTTATTCAATATTCTTTTTAATATAGAATAGTTCATTATAAAGTTATAATTGTTCTTGTAATTTTCATTGATACACTCAACATTTTAAGTAGTTTTCATTATCGAAAATAACTTCTTTGTATGTGTATAACTGGCAATTGGTGATGAGGGTAAACTATTTTTTTTGTTTATCATTGCATGTGTGCTGATTTCCTTTAAACTTGTGTGTTTTAAACTTGTGTTCACTTTTACAACAAATTTGTTTGTGATGCAAACAAATTTGTTGTAAAAGTGACATTTAGAAGCATTCAAATGTAGTCAAAAATGTGATTCTGATTTGTAATGTTCAAGCTGTGGAGTTTATCCTAAATTTCTTGTTTTGAGCACTGGTACCAACATCAAGCAAACAAGATGCTTTAAGATTCAAGTTTCCTTTAAAAAGCTGACTTAAAAATTAAAAAACCAACTATCAAACCCGTTGCTATAACGGTAACAAAGAAAACCTGAAAAACTATTGTCGACTAAAACATAATTATTTAAAAAACTTATTTAAAGTATAAGAAACTGTTTTCATATTAAATTATTTTTTTCGATTTTTGAGGGGATCTGTTACCTTAAATAACTAAGAAAAAAAGTTTTTTGTCTTAGTTATTTAATGTAATGATTGTTACAGAAAAATGCCGATTTTGAACACAAGAGTTGATATACTTAGAACACAAATTATCAATAAACGGAGTACAACCAGATAAATCAAAAATTAAAGCTATTAATAAAATGCCAAAACCTGAAGATAAAAAAGGAGTTCAAAGATTTCTAGGTATGGTAAACTATGTTGGTAAATTCCTACCTAAATTATCAGAAACAACGGAACCATTTCGAAATCTAATTAAAAAAGGAACACACATGCAATGGGGAGAAGCACAAGATCATCCTTCAGAAAAATTAAAAAGCTGCTATGTTCGGAACAATGCCTTGCATTCTATGATATTCAAAAACCTGTAACGATACAAGTAGACGCATGCAAAACTGGTTTTGGAGCAGTACTTCTTCAAAATAAAAAAACCAATTGCATTTGCATCAAGGTCAATGACACCAGCTCAATTAAATTATGCAATCATTGAAAAAGAACTTCTCGCAGTACTTTTTGGGTGTGAGCGATTTCATCAATATATGGAAAAAAAGTAACTGTTAACAGTGATCATAAACCGTTGGAAAATATTATGAAGAAGTCGTTAGCAAACACTCCTCTGCGTCTTGAGAAAATGTTATTAAGATTACAAAAATATGATATTGATTTAATTTATAAAGCTGGTAAAGAAATGATTCTGGCAGATACGTTATCTAGAGCTCATTCCAATGAAGATGAAATGATCACTGAAGTGCATATGGTTTACGCAAACTGTTCATCAGAAGAAAACCTCGAAGAAATAAAAACAAACACGCTCAAAGATATTACGTTAAATGTAGTAGCAAACTACATAACAAATGGATGGCCGCAGGATAAAAGAAAGGTTGAAGACTCAGTAAAACCCTATTGGTCGTTTAAAGAGGAACTGACACTCATAGAAGGAATAATTTTCAAAGGACAAAGAATTTTAATTCCAACATCAATGCGAAAAGCAACAATTCAAAAACTACATCTAGCACACATGGGGATTGAAAAAACTAAAATGAGAGCAAGAGAAACTGTATTTTGGCCAGGTATTAACAAACAAATTGAAGATTTAGTAAAGTCGTGTGAAACATGTCTGGAATACACAAAAAAACAAACTAAGGAGTTAATGATATCAAGCGAAATACCAAATCACCCGTTTCAAATTGTGGGAACGGACTTATTTCACTGGAATAATCAGGATTTTATAATAGTGGTCGACTATTATAGTCGTTATTGGAAAATCGAAAGGTTACATAACATTCAATCTCAAACGGTGATAAAGAAACTAAAAATGATCTTCTCCAGACTTGGTATACCGCAGATAGTACGGAGCGACAACGGCACACAATTCACATCTTCAGAATTCCAAAAGTTCAGTAAAGAGTGGGAGTTTAAACATATAACTAGTAGCTCTCAGTATCAACAATCAAATGGAATGGAATAAACTAAAAATAATCTTCTCCAGACTTGGTATACCGCAGATAGTACGGAGCGACAACGGCACACAATTCACATCTTCAGAATTCCAAAAGTTCAGTAAAGAGTGAGAGTTTAAACATATAACTTGTAGCTCTCAGTATCAACAATCAAATGGAATGGTTCCTCTTTAAACGACCAATAGGGTTTTACTGAGTCTTCAACCTTTCTTTTATCCTGCGGCCATCCATTTGTTATGTAGTTTGCTACTACATTTAACGTAATATCTTTGAGCGTGTTTGTTTTTATTTCTTCGAGGTTTTCTTCTGATGAACAGAGAGACACGTGCAAATAGCAAAAAACTTGCTAAACAAAGCAAAAAGACCAAATCAAGATATGTACATAGCTCTACTAGAAATAAAAAACACTCCTGTTGACGGTCTTGCGTCACCTGCTCAGCTCATAAGTGGAAGAAGATTGAGATCAACACTTTCTACTTTTCTGTCACTACTTCAAGTAAATCCAATCGATATAAATGATTTTAAGAAGAAATATGAAAAAGTTCAAAGCTTACAGAAGAAATATTATGACAAAAACGCATAAACATTGGAAAACGTAAGCGATGGAGACTGTGTTCGTTTACATGATGGAAATAAATGGCAACCAGGAAAAATTGTTGAGAGCAAACAGCAACGAAGTTTCAATGTAAAAACCTTAAATGGAAATATTGTTAGAAGAAACAGAAGACATCTACTAAAAACAAAAGAAGAAGTAGATTGGGATGTCAATTTATCCAACAATGAAAGCGATATGAATGAATCAAAAGACATATTCATTGGTAAAAGAAAACTGTCGAATAACACAAACATTGATACAAATGCAAATCAAAATCAATCATTAGACCATGACATTGTCACGCGATCAGGAAGAATTTCGAAAATTTTTAAAAGAAAGAAGCATTTTTAAAAGAAGGAAGGTGTAATGATTGTTACACAAAACAATTTAGAATAGCAATCAGCGATTGCAAAACAAGCAATTCTCCTTTGCGAATTGCACAAAAATTTATAACGAAAGTATTCCCTTGAAAGAATTCCGCACGAGGAATTCTTGCTTAAAAGCCAGTGCACTGAATTAAATTACAGTTGAAGTTTCGACGCGAAACTATACAGAGTTTTATATTTAAACTAGTTATGATAATTTAATATGAAAATATTGAAATAAATATTAAATAAAAAATCATAGTCGAATTCTCTTTATAATAAATATAAAGACAAAACATTACATTTAAGGTAGCAGATTTTTGTGAAAAAAATGAAGCGCTACAGCTAAATGTTTGAAATGATGATTACTATAATCAAAATTTTCGACCGTGAAAAATTTTTTTTAGTGCTTTTTTTTATTACTCCATTTTGTTGAAACTATTTTTTGAAGACGAAGAAGTTTATCGTTGCCTGACGACGAAAACGGAGATTATCATTTCCTGATTGACCATTACTCAAAATATTTCTTCAAACTTGCATTTTTTTTTTATAAATCAGAAAAGAATAAAAAAACTGCTGTTAATTATAACATACTAAACAAATTTTGAGATATGGAAAAAAGTATTTTAAACGTATTAGCAACTTGTAATTTAGACTGATCAATTTTCTTAATGTTCGGCAGAAAAAAATTAGAATTTTGAAATTCATTTAATATTTGCAAGAATCTAAAAACATTCTTTTGAAATATGTTTTTTTTTTTTTTTTTTTCACAGACGCGGTGTTAAAATTTTGATATTTCAAGAAAAAGTATATATATACTTTTAATCACATAAGTATTTACCTTGCCGAATTATAGACAAAATCCTCGTCAAAAAAAAAGTTGAATATTCATTAAAAATAATATAAGTAAAGTTATTATTACATTGTAACTCCAATAAAAAAATACGTTAGTGTAGCCAACGTTATTACAACGTTGTACAGTGGGCCAGAATTCACTTGTAATGTACACAATTAATAGCTATATTATTATTACGTTTTTATTTACTAAATTTGGCATGAGTACTAATATGAGGTCTACGCTTTTTATGAAAGTGATATTTTTATATTTTGATGCTATGGATATCTAAATTTGCGTAGCAACAACCTATTTTTTTTTTTTTTTTTTTTGTATCTATTTAGGTGCTACCAGAAGTCCTTACGGTCTAATCATAGAGCACCGCGGGAAAGCATTTAACAGGAAGTTTACGCCTCCTTCTGTACTAATGTCGCTTGTTGGGCTAGAGCTGGCATCGAACCTCGGACCTCTGTATTCTGAGCCAGAACTCTAACCACTGCGCCACGGCTGCTCTTTTTGGTAGTTGCAGATATTTTGTGTGCTATATACATTAAAATTAATTTGTGCATTAATATGAAGTTTACTGTTCTTATGAAAGGGATATTTTTTATTTAATTGCCATTAAGCCAATAGCAACCAAATAAAAATATCAACTATCAAAATAGGCTGTTGCTATGCAAATTAGGTATCCATAAAGTTTGGTATCCAACCTGGTTTTATGAATACCTTATTTGCAAAACAACAAACTATTTTGATGGTTGCACTTGTTTTTTTTACAAGTATTCACTAAACTTGGTATACAAGATTGTACTTTATATACAAGTCATAATTTTTTTATTTAGTTGCTATGGATAGCTATATTGCTTCACAACCAGATACTTTCCTTAGTTATTCCACGCAGAGATTTGGATTTTTGAAAAAATTTTTATCGGATTTTCAACTGTCTTATTTCAAATAACTATTGAATATTAGATACTATATTGAATATTAGATAACTATTAGATATTTAGGTAACTAATTTTAGGTAAAGATTTAGGTCATTAATAATTCTTATAACCTTGTGTCAGTGTAGTAATATCTGGTGCAAACTTTGTGGCATGTAATACCATGGGTAGCTTTGTACAAACAAATGAGCCATCTAAAGCAGGCAATTAATCATGTTATTACAAAAGCTAAATTAGCCACAGTTTAGTATAGTAACAATATTTCTAATGAACTTTTATTACAATATAAACTTAATTTTTATTTTAATTAATAATTTATGCATTGTTTATCTATTTATTTATTTATTCGTTTATTAAATACTTAAGAGCGTTAAAAAATATCTGCACAGAGTATGCACCATGTTTGTGTTTTGATTTATATGTAATTTTTTTAAAATTTAATTATGAAGTTAATAACTTTTTTAATGAAAAATGTTTCTTAATGATGTCTTAATGTCATAAAGAAAGAACCAAAAAGTTCAAAATATAAAACAAGAAAAAAAAGAACCAAACAGTTCAAAATATAAAACAAGAAAAAAAAGAACCAAGCAGTTCAAAATATAAAACATGAAAAAAAAGAACAAAAAGTTCAAAATATAAATGAAACCTCTCACGAACAAAAATTGTTTATAACTTAAGTCATATATTTTGAAAGCAATTTAATTTTTTTAATCAATTGTAATGAAAATAAATAAAGTTACTTTAACATAACTTAATTTTTACTTTAACAAACAAAAACGTGGCAATAAGTAAAATAAACATTAAAAAATACTTCTTATTTTTATTTAAAAAATTGCCTGCCCAAGCCAAAACCCTCGTCGTTGTATTTATACTACACTGTGTCTATCCCAAGATAAGCAGTCATTATGTATATACATTACGGTGCGCATATCCTTAAAAAGTCAGCCATTGTAAGTACTGCGTTAGTATACCACTGCGCTAGTTTAATTTTAAAGTTAAAAACCAATAATAATAAGTCTAATTTTTTAGACTTATTATTATTTTTATTTTTAAATTTAAATTCGATGATCTTCACACTTTTTTAATTAAACGTACTAATAGACTATAATTAAATATAGTCTATTCGCTCGTGAAAAACGAACGAATAGACACTCCGAATTTTAAATTACAAAAGTAAAACTATATACGTGCGAACACAGTGTAAATTAAAGTGGAATGTCCTGGAGTTCGTAACTTAACTTTATTTTTAAAGCAAATTTTAAAATTTTATAAAGAATGTTTCTATATAAAATTAATATAAAAAATACATTTATAATTAATGATTTAATAAAAATATTTTTTTATTTTTTTAATTTGTACATACCTAATGAAATGACTTCCGTATTGGAAATAATTGTTTTACGTGCACACAATAAATTTATTTATCTTTGAAGAAAATACAATCTTTGAGGTTTAATGGTTGCAAGCACGACATACAAAGAACTAACGCGTTCAACCTGCAATATAGCGCACGAAATGAACAGCTGATCTTCTGCACAGCCTGCATTAAAAAAGTTCCTACATCACTGAAGCCAACCTCATAGCCCAAAATTATTGTTTCAAAACTTTTTTTTCTTTTTTGAGATCTAACCCACTAAGCATTATTTAAATTAAGCGAATTTATTTTTGGATAATCAAAGGCAAAAAAAAAAAAAATTGTGTTGCGAAATAATGTCGCAAATATTTTGCTTGTCGCAAATTTTTATTTTCGTAAAGTTAATTGCCGAAAGTGTAAAAATAAAAAATATAGCAAAAAAATTTGCTAAAAACTATAATCTTTTTTGAACTAAAAAGTAAAAAATAAACTTTTTGATTAAAATTTAATAGTTCAGTAAACTAAAGATTGACAGGTCTGCACAAGATTTATTTAGAAACATACCTGTCAATCTTTAGTTTACTGAACTATTAAATTTTAATCAAAAAGTTTATTTTTTACTTTTTAGTTCAAAAAAGATTATAGTTTTTAGCAAATTTTTTTGCTATATTTTTTATTTTCTACTTTTTAGTCTTAACAAATTTTTCATATGAAATACAAAACTAAAAAAAATTATTAAAAAAATTAAAAAACTAAAATACAAACCTACAAGCAATCTTGCCGATTTAAAAAAAAAAATTATTAGTAAAAAAGATTCTATTTAAATAAATAAACCCGCAAGCAATTTAGTGACTAACTTTTACTAAAAAGAAAAGTTGCGAGTGGTTGAAGGATAACAAAGTAACTTGAGGAAGAGTTCATATCAAGTGAAAGAAAAGAAAAGATTATAAAAAGATTATAATAAAAAAAGAATAATGTCCAAAATGTCGCATTATTGATTGTTGAATAACAGAACATGGCAACGACACAGATTTCAAAGTGGATTTGTCTATGTGTGTGTGTGTGTGGGGGGGGGGCACAATTGTAAATTTCTAAAAAAAGTTCTCTATATCTACACTGTTAAAAAAAATAGCGCGTTTTTTACGGAAAAGTACCGGCAGCTGCCGATGACCAAACTACCCGTTATTTTACGGAAAAACCCATCGTATGTAAACGGAAGTTTCCGTTAACAAACGGATTTTTTCCGTTAAAATGCAATGGGTTTTTCCGGTAGTTTGGTCATCGGCAACTGCCGGAACTTTTACCTAAATAAGCGATACTTCCGTTAAAATTATACCGTTAGACAACGGAAAGGCAACTCAGCTGCCGGATAGTTTCCGGCAGCTGAGTTGCCTTTATTTTTATTTTCTTTTTATTCTAAATATAAATAATGAACTTAATGATTAACTATAATTCTCATAACTAACTTTTAAACTCTTACACCTTTGAGTGCTTTTTTATCTAAATATAAACAAATATGAACACAAAAATGATATAAATATTTTATAATAGACATTGTATTAATTAATTCATACACACTCTTGTGGCATTGAAACGGAAACACTTTTGAAACTTGATTACTTTTTGTTTAAACAATATTTAACGAAATTATTTATAATTTAATCACATATTTAAATTAGTTAGCAAAAAATAAAAGATTTATGTAAACAAAGCATTTTGACAAAAAAAAAAGCAAAAAAAAATGTAAAGAAAGTATTAATGTTTGGTACAACTTGGATATTTGTATAGATTGATTAAGAAATTTTTAGAAAAGGAATCAATCAAAGTTTTAATAACCACCAAAAAGAAAAGGAAAGATGATTTAAATGGCAAAAAAGTTGAACATTGGCATTTACTATTAAAGCTAAATTTATGTTAGCTTTTTCATCAAACATCATCAAAACAAATCTAAAATTAAAAAAATTAGTTTACCTTTAAGAATTCTCATCATTGTTATTAAAACATTCTCAAAAATAAAAGCTTTTATTTCAGATGAAAAACTTGTTAATAAAAAGACAAACCACCAATTGTTTCTGAGTAATCTAGAAAAGTTTAAGATATCGAGAAAGTCAATTAAATGTTACATTGATAAAATGTTCAATTTAAAAAAAAGCTTCAAAAGGATGTTTACGTGCATTATCACCTTGAGCAATCAAGAAAAGGTTTACAAAATCAGAAAAAATTTATGGATTTATTAAGATTAACTTGAAAAAAAATTGTTACACCTGATCAAAAACTATTCTATATTCTACTTTACTGATTGTGATCAAAAATCCAAACATATTTACATAATTAA
Source organism: Hydra vulgaris (assembly GCF_022113875.1). Classification (NCBI taxonomy): domain Eukaryota; kingdom Metazoa; phylum Cnidaria; class Hydrozoa; order Anthoathecata; family Hydridae; genus Hydra; species Hydra vulgaris. The sequence continues at coordinate 51,371,688 of NC_061157.1, forward strand.
ATATCAATATATATATATATATATATATATATATATATATATATATATATATATATATATATATATATATATATATATATATATATATTTTAGAGCTTTTGCTGCTTATGAAGAAGGATGCCTAGTAGAATATATATATATATATACACACACACACACATACACACATATATATACATATATATATATATATATATATATATATATATATATATATATATATATATATATATATATATATATATATATATATATATATGTATATAATTTATATAACATATATATATATATATATATATATATATATATATATATATATATATATATATATATATATATATATATATATATATATATATATATATACAGTGTGTAAAATAACGGCCGGTCAATGGTCAACAACTGCCCAAAATGAGTAAAATTGCTATTTTGACCTCCCAAAATGATTTCTTGCCAGTCATGGTTGACTGGTTCAAATAATCAGAGTTTTGAAAAACATGATTTTAAAAGTAATCAGATTATTATTTGGAAAAAGCATGTACTAAATTATCATATAATCATTAAAGTTTTGAAAAAGTTTATCAAACTTCCTTTAAGAAATAAAATAAGAATCTGTGCGCTTAATTTTAAACTATTTGGAGTGCAATTTTAATGTTAGTTATTTGCAAGTTTAAAAAAGGAATACTAATTTGTTAACTATCAAATATTAAGTTATTTTTGTATTTATAAAGTTCAGTTATGAAGAACTGTTATGAAGATTAAAATGAAAACAAAAAAATAATAAAAATGTTGACTTACCAAAAAAAACAGTTGATCGCCAATTCCAAGGGTAAGCTGGTCAAATTGATCGCTCGCTTTCGATTTCTTATTTTACACGCTGTATATGTATATATATATATATATATATATATATATATATATATATATATATATATATATATATATATATATATATATATATATATTATATATATATGTATGTATATATATATATTATATATATATACTATACATATATGTATACATATATGTATATATATATATATATATTTATACTTGGACTAACAAATTTTTGTTTTAGAGCATCGATAAAGTATTATTTCTTGATTAAAATTGGAAAGAGCTGCACAAATCATGATAATGTCATTAAGATTATCAAGAAGTGATATAGGAAATTCTTGTGCAATTATTCAAAAAGTTTTTCTTTCTCCTAATTATCTGTTCAATAAGAATTCTGAGTTTAGCAATATTACTCCTTTTTACTACTTCTTCAGGTGTCATTTGAGAAGTTCTTCGTTTTCCAGGTGGGGTAATAAAGGTAATCCTATAAACAGCACACTCACTAGCAATATTAAAACCTTTATAAGCCATGATTGAAGAATAAGGAGGGAATTTTGTAAGATAGTCACAATCCAATGTTATTGCTTTATCTGATGTTCTTCCAGTATATGCTTCCGAAACAAAATTTGATAAAGTAACTGATACAAGGAACTTCATTATATTGTGGTGCTTGTACTCAGACCATATTGCAGATTGCAGTTCTAAATCTTTTGGTGTTTCAATAAAAATTTCAGAGCAATCAAATATTCTTAACAGACTTTGATTATTTTTAAAACGATCAGGAGGGTTCAAGCGAACATTTTCTTTGTCTGGAAAGTAAACGAATGATTTTAAATACTTTGACATGCATCTAATCCACAATTTAAATATTTTTGAAACAGTGCCAAGAGAAACACTAAATTTCACAAGAACAAGTAAAAACTCATCTTGTGAACATAATTTTCTGCATCTTCCAAGTTTTTTTGGTGTCATTTTATTAGGGTTTTTTTTAGGAGAACATTTCATTTCAGTTTTGTAATTAAATCGAAGATGCACAATTTTTATAAGGTCGTGAAGAATGTGAAAAACTTTTAGGGAAGGAATGTTTGTGTAAAAGTTACACTTCTTGTCATTTGTTAATAGTTTTTTGTAGACTTTTTTTGAAGATTATTTTTGACTTTGTTTTTAATTATAATTTGTAATTTTTTGTTTTGAAAAAGAAGATAGTGATTTAATTTTTGTAATTTGTCAATAGTTTTTTTTAAGCTACTTATTAAAAAAGTTGATTCTTGAGCTTGAGTTAACTCATTATGATTAAAAAGTGAATTAATATTATTTTCTTCTTTATCTACTACTACCACTGCTATTGGTTCAATCATTAACTCAACAGGGTTTTTTGTAGCGAAGTTGACACTAACTAACAAGGAACTAGAACATAACTGTTTAACAGAAGTTGTGTCTTGATTTTGATCAACTATTGTATTAAAGTATGTATTAGACTTTACATTTAATTTGTATTTTTTAAGTAAAGGCTGTGTGAAGTTAGTATTTATTATACTGTTTCTATTTAGAGGTCGAGAGCTAGGGCACAAAAGAGCAACTTTATGCCTAGAATCATATCCAAGGTTGTCAGTGGGATAAGCATTTTTTATATTAGGCTCTTTATCTTTAAAATAATTAGAACAAACTCATGCATATTTCTTTGGGCAGAAAAAATCATTTGTCCCAGTAGTGTTTAAGCGGTTAATTAGTTTGATCCAAATTTCACATTGGGAGGGAGATTTTTGATAGTTGGAAAAGAAAATAAATGAAAAGGCGATGCACAATTACATCCAATATCTATTTTTCTACATTTATGTTCAGTGCATATTTCATATTTCCATTTCATAAGTCTATAGCGTCCATTTGAACAATTTTTCACAACGCAATGATATGACATTTTACCAATAGCTACTTATTAAAACTAAAGCAAAAATAATAAATCAAAATAGTTAGTGTATTAAGCAGTTTTTATATCAAAACAATCATTTCAGTTTGCAAAAACATCAAAATATAAAATCTATTCAAAAAAACAGCTTTTATAAAACGTACCGTTTTTCAAGTTTGTTTACTCGAAATTTTTGAGTGGGTTTTACAGCTTTTGGGAATTTCGAAAACCGTGTATTGTAACAATTGTAAACGAATACCACCGAATAGCAATCCGGTCAAAATAGATTTTGATAGACTTTCGCTCACCCTATTGACAGTAAAAATCCAAAAAATGGATTTGAATAAAAATAAACAAAAAGAAAATGATGATCAGTTGTTAAGCATAGACGAAAAAGATAAGATTCTTTTGGATGTTGTTGTGAGTATACTGGATGTAAGGGTAGTTATTGTTTGCGACAAAGATTAGCAATATGTATACATTGCCATAGTTCTATACTATGTCGTTGTGTTGATCAAAAAGTAGCAGTAGAAATGGACTTTTTAGATTAAAAAATGTTAGTTTTGCTAATTTATTTAAATTTATATCATTGTAAATATAATTGTTTTACTTGTATTTTAATATTTATATTTTTTTATAGACAAAATGAATAAACTAAAATTAAAATAATTTTTTCAAATGATTATAAATGATCAACACATTTCATCTAAATCGATATGGACGATTCCTAAAGTTGATTATGATTACTATATGGATTGTATGGAGTTCTAAAATAAAAAAAAAAAACAGCAACTATATGTGGACATGGATGGATAACCATGTGGACAAGTTATATGTGGCGACTGTAAACAAGATCACAATTGTCTTGGAATTGCTATTAAGGAACTAAATAATCAAGTTAAACAATTTAGTTTAAAATTTGTTATATATTTTATTTGTTATATATTTTTTAAAAAATGATGGATGAAAAAAAAGTATTCAATTTATTGGAATGTATCGACTTGTTACAGTTTTTTTCTTTTTTATTTAGTAAAGTTAAAGTGGATTTTCAAAGACATTTGATTAATTTACCAGCTCAAAAAGACTGCATAGTAAGTAAAGAAAAGTTGGTATTACAGTTTTTTTTTTTTTTAAAGTTTAAAAAAAATGATTTGAAAACAGTTTTGATCAATTTACAAGCTTCTCTACAATAAAATTATTTTTTATAATTGATGATTTTATAGATTATATAGAGAAAAATTAAATTTTAAATCTAATTGCATAAGATTCCAATTTATTAAATGTTGATTTTTTTTTGTTCTAACCGGTTTATGTATGTTATTTGGAAGATATGCTTTGACACATTAAAAGCTTTTCATACTTTAGCTGTTTTGAATTAAAAAAGGGCAATACGAAGGTAATAAAAAAATTTTTTATTTCATTTTTTTTTTTAATTTTAAGCAAAGTATATAATCAATTTTATAAACAATTTGAAATTAAAAATCGTTTTGTACAAAGAGTGGAACAATAACTGAAGCAAGTGAAAAGTAGTATTTTAAAGAAATTACATAATGATTAATTAGAATAATACTTAAAGATTATTTTAAAATTACTACAAACTTCTAAACAAGTTAGAACAATTAATTATAACTTGAAAAAAAAAATGAAAAAAAAGTAAACAAGAAACAGCTTCTTTTTTATTAAAAATCATTTGGTGACGATTTTTTTTTTAAATTTAAGTTTTTATAATGTTTTAATGTTTGTTTGTATGTTTAAAAAGTATAAATTGAAAATGGATTTGAATAATGATAAATGGAAAAAAAATGATGATCAGTTGTTAAGCATAGACGAAAAAGATTCTTTTGGATGTTGTTGTGAGTATACTAGATGTAAGGGTAGTTATTGTTTGCAACAAAGATTAGCAATATGTATATGTTACCATAGTTCTATACTATGTCATTGTGTTGATCAAAAAGTAGCAATAGAAATGGACTTTTTAGATTAAAAAATGTTTACTTTGCTAATTTATATAAATTTATATCATTGTAAATATAATTGTATTACTTGTATTTTAATACTTATATTAAAAAAAAAAAAAAAAACGAATAAACTACAATTAATTAAGATAATTTTTTCCAATAATTAATTAAATTAAATTTTTTTTTTTTTTTTTTTTTTTTTGGAATCGGTGAATTATATGTATTTTGGTATACTGATTTCAATAATACCATCCATTTCGACCAATCACATAAGGATTTTCCGCTAAGTCAAAAATAAAATATGGGCAAACTAATCCTTACACTACTTTTTTAGACTATAATAAGAAAAAAAATTGTAAAATTATATAAATTTAATTAATTTTAAATCATAAAATAATTTGCTTACAGTATATGCAACTATAAAGCTTTATAAAATCTAGTTTTTTTATTTTTTAAAGCTTCGTTTAGTGCTTTTTTCTTTTGTGGGACGTTACATTTTCCCTATGCAGCATCTAGCAGTAGTCACCCATATTTGTATCCCATCAACCTTGATACCTTCTCTCCATTTCTTTTATATCTTGGTGAAACCTTTAACCTTGCTCTTCACTGATTGCACCAGGACTTTTTGGGAAGTAATCCAAATGAGAGTTCAAAAAATAAAGTTTTAAACTCATTGAGCATCCCAGATTTTTAAAATTGCACAACATATTTCCTACAATATTTTTAAAGTCCGAGTCTTTCTGATTCCCTACAAACTTTGTAACTACGTCTTTAAAGGAATTCCAAGCAGACCTCTCAAGATAATTCATCACATTTTCGAAGTTGTTATCTTTCATTAGCTTACGAATGTCAGGACCAACAAAAACTCCCTCCTTCATCTTTGCTTCAGACAGACCAGGAAACTTGCTTGAAAGGTATTTAAATGTCTCACCATCTTTTAGCAATGCCTTCACAAACTGCTTCATCATGCCAAGTTTGATTTGGAGTGGTGGTAGAAGGACCTTTTTAGGATCAACCAAAGATTCAAAGTGCAAGTTTTTCTCTCTGACTTTCAATGTTCTTTTCGGCCACACTTTCTGTTTTCAGTGTTTATTTTTAACACGACTATCCCATGTACAAAGAAAACAGAGAGATTTTGTGTAACTACCTTAATGTCAAAGTATCACAGAAATTACTTTAAGATCCCCACAAACTGTCCACTCAAATTCTTTGTACTTTAATTTATCCAAGATCAATGCCAAGTTACAATAAGTTTCCTTCAAATCACTGAGTGACCAACGGGTATTAATGCGTACTTATTCTTGTTGTGAAGTAAAACAGCTTTTATACTTATTTTCAAAGAAAAGAAGTATAAAAGAGTAAACAGTCTCCAATTTTCAGCTCCATGTTGAACTTTGAACATGGACATTAAACCATTGATATTGGAACAATAGACCAGCTCACCATATTAAGAAAAATAAGGCTCAAAATATTTTTTCTCTATTTCTATACCAAACAAAATAAGTTCCAGGTGTCAATAGATTTTTCTCTTGCAAACTAGATCCTAGTAACTCAACAGATTGTTTTAAGAGTCCTAAATCGTGGATCAGGTCATTTAATTCAGATTGAGAAAATTGTTGAGGACTACTGGAGTCGCCTACTTGAAACTCATCACTAGAACTTTCTTCTGATTCATTTTCTAATGATGATAAATCGTCTAGGCTTTGGGGTACTTGTGGTGTAGGAATGCCAGGTCTGTGAGGGACTGGACAGAGTGCTGATTCCATGTTTGGATAAAAAATTTGTTTTTTGTTTTTAGTACTATACGCCTGCACATTGCACGAACAAAAGTAGCAGTCATTGCTGTGGTTTCGAGGCTCTCTCCAGATTATGGGAACACCAAAACAAAAAGATTTTACTTTACCTTTTGATCACATTCTAAGTCCTTCAACATACCCTAAAAAAACTTTATGCGGGACCCAAGATTTGTCCTGATTGCCTATCTTCACATCGAAATATGCATACACCTTTTTAACAAATTCATTAATATTTTTTACACAACTTCTTGAAGTCATTTTTGAAATGCACGTTACAAAAGTTGGAGCAGAAATAAATAAATGAAAGGGAAATTCCTTGGGAATTTCAGCATTTGTATATATCAGGATTTTCCATACTTACTATGGAAAATCCCGATATTTATATGCTTTAACGCTGACTAATATTATCTTCACTAATTACTAAATATTTTGTTTCAGCCTGCAAAACATAAAGTTATCTTATAATAACTAATTAAACAAAATAATAAATATTTTGGCAATAAACCCCGTTTTGAGCCCTAAAATAAGCAATCACACAGCATTTTGCATTTTTTAGGAAAACCTTACGTAATGGAATTTTTTTCGATAACTTTTTCGAATTTAGCGACCAATTATTATTTGAAGACCTGTGTTATGAATGATTAATGCATTTCATCAGACATTTTTGATTCCTAAAGTTGATTATGATTATTATATGGATTTAAAATAAAAAATCCAGCATGTGAATAATATGAACAAATTATATGCTAGTTAAGGTAATTAAAAAATAATTGCTATTAAGGACCTAAATAATCAAGTTTAACATATTAATTTAAAATTTGTTATATAATTTTTAGGGAGAAAAAAATCTAATTTATTGGAATATATAGACTTGTTACTGTTATTTTTATTAAAAACAAAAAGCAAAAGAAATGCAAAGACATTTGATTAATTCACGAGCTAAAATTGGCTGTATTGTATGTAGAGAAAAGTTGATATTACAGTTGTTGTTTTTTAAAAAATTTATTTGCAAAAAATTTTGATTAATTTACAAGCCTCTCTACAATACAATTATTTTATAATTGATTGTTTAGTTGAAAAAGTTAAATTTTAAATCTATTTGTAAAAGATCCTATTTTATTAAATGTTGATTTTCTAAAGTGAAAAGTTGTTTATTCTTTTTTTTTTTAATTAAAAATAATTTGTTGACAATTTTTGTTTTAAACTTAAATTATTATTTTTTATTAATTTTTGTATGTTTAAAAAGTATAAATTGAAAATGGATTTTAATAATGATAAACAAAAAGAAAATGATCAGTAGACAAAGGAGATAAAATTATTTTGGATGTTGTTGTAAATAAATGTTGTTGTAAATAAAATAAGATGTAAGGGTAGTTATTGTTTTCAAAAAAGATACATATTGCTATTTATACATTGCCATAGTTCTATACTAAGTCATTATTTAATTATGCAGTAGAAATTGATTTTTTTGAAGAAAAAATAATTATTTTGTTATTTATTAGAAAATTTACCTGAGATTTGGGAAAAAACTAGAAAAATCTTTGATCGAAAGGATGATGAAATGGAACATAATTCTTATTGGTATGTAACAGAAATGGAGTTACAATAATTTTATAATCAAGAAAAATTGTAAACAGTAGATATAAAGCATATACATTCTACAAATAGTAGATTTGTACAATACCATCGATTAGCTATATTTTATTTAAATCAATATTGACTTTTGATTCTCAAAGGTTATTATAAATGTTTTTGGGATTTTATAAAATTTTGAAATAAAGAACAAGTACCTATATGCAAATAATGTGAATAAGTTATATGCAAATATAAACAAGATCATAAATGTCTTGAAAATGCTATTAAGGAACTAAATAATCAAGTTAAAAATGTTAGTTTAGAGAAAGCTAAAAAATTAAAATGTATCAATTTTGTGGTTTCACAGATTAGAAGAATTTAATTTTGAGTTCATTGGCAATGTTTTATATTTATTTGTAAAAAAAATTTTTTAAGTTTTTATTTATTAGATGTCAAATTTTTTAAATTGAAATTTAATTTGTCTTTAATTATTAGATGTCAAATTTTTTAAATTGAAATTTAATTTGTCTTAATTTATTAGATGTCAAATTTTTTAAATTGGAATTTAATTTGTCTTTATTGTTACACGATTTACAAAATTCAAGACAACTCCTATCAAATCGAATGAATATTTTTAATGTTATCTTTAAATAGATATTAGAACTTAGTATATTATTTAGCTAGCTAATAAAAAGAAAGGTATATGTTGATTAAGAAAAGTATGTTCAAAGTGTGTTTTTTAATAATTTTTAATTTTATGAAATTGAAGTAAATATGAACATGTTGGATTAGTTTTACATATCCAATTTTTTGTTGGGTTATGAAAACAACTTTAATTTATATATATATATATATATATATATATATATATATATATATATATATATATATATATATATATATATATATATATATATATATATATATATATATATATATATATATATATATATATATATATATATATATATATATATATATATATATATATATACTCATATATATATATACTCATATATATATATATATATATATATATATATATATATATATATATATATATATATATATATATATATATATATATATATATATATATATATATTCACATATATATATATATATATATATATATATATATATATATATATATATATATATATATATATATATATATATATATATATATATATATATATATATATATATATAGAGAGAGAGAGAGAGAGAGAGAGAGAGAGAGAGAGAGAGATAAATTTTTATATGTAAAAGTTTTATAATTTTTAAAATTACTTTTAATTTTTTTTTTTTTATAATATTTTGTAAATAATTAATAATAACTAACTTCAATATATAACATTACTCAGTTGAAAAGGTTATATCAATTTATTTATAACTTTAATTTAATTTCTTGATCGAAATATAAGTCTTTACAAATTGCAATATTATTTTAAAACATCAAATTTAAATGACTAATAGTAGAGGTAGAATATAAATAGATTATTGTAGATTATTGCTGCTTCTTATATTGGTTACAACCCTCTCTCAACTCCGAAACATTTTTCGAAGGGTTGTAACCAATAGAAACAGGTTGTTATTCATAATACATCTAATATATTTTATAATTCTTCTTCTTTATAAATTGAAAAAAACGTTATAGCTTTCGAATTTAACTAAAAGTTAAATGCAATTTTGAAATTCTTACCGAATTTAATTGATAGTCGAATTTATATTTCAACGTTGTAATCCGAATTTTAACGAATATTCACCGGTCCTTATTACGGAACTAGATAGTTCTATTCCCATTAAGTATTTTACCAATTTTCGATACAAATAACAGCTATAGTAGTTTAATAATTTGCTAAAACTGGTATTAGAAACAGCTGGAAAGAATTTGTAGAGAGTTTATTGCAGAAAAGTTTCTTTGGGAAATGCAAAAACAAATAGAGCTAACTTATTTGAAAGAAAGAAAAGAAAAAAAAGTTAAATTTTTATATAGTTTCAAGTTTCCGAAAACACCGTGAGAAATGTCACGTAATTGTCAACTATGCTTCTTTTGATTCTTAAGATACTTTTCTTATATGTTTACGTCATTAGTTAAATCTGTTCATTACTACTTTAGATAATGTAATTTCTTTAGAGTAGTTTAAAAATTTTGTATTCAAAATTTTTCTTACTAATTATAAATAAATGGGTGACGGTTCTAATATACCTAAAGTAAATGGAAAAATCGCGCCTCTTTAGGCATTATTAGAACACTTATTTTATACTGTAAAAGCCATGTATAAATTATTTATTTTTTATTTTTCTGCCATATACTTAAAAAAATTCAAGTAAACAAGTATAGAAATGGTTGGTGTGAAATAGAGTTAGGGTAGGGTGGGGCAAGATGACCAGTGGGGCAAGAATTTTTGCTTTTGTGAGGGTATCATAGAATAGTAATGTTTTATTCCTCTATTATAATATTAATATAGTTAAAACAATATCACGGAATATATAATATTAATATAGTTAAAACAATATCAATATACTTATGCGATGAAGGTAAGAAAATAGTTTTTTTTATACAGAATTTGTCCCACAATAATATATAGAAAAAAAAGTTTTTAATTAAGCAACAAAATTAGTTTTATTTGTATTAAACTTGCACTCACTACATATGATGCAAGATGTCCTCGTTTATGTGGCGTAAGATGCCCACGGAGGGCTTCTAGTCTCGTGGTTTTACGGAATTTCTACCATTTTAAAAGTGTGTTTACTAATTTAGTTATTGACTTTGTTTAAATGTTGGCTTATGTGTTGATAACTATTATACATATATATAAATAATTTTTAAAAATAATTTTATATATTTTTAAAATGTTATAATATGTATGCTAAATAAAGTGAAGTGTGAAGTTGTATTACATGCAGTTACTGCAATTCAATCCATACTTGTAAAACATTTATAAATTATTTATAAATGTATATATAAATGTATTATAAATACATTTTTAAAATTTGCATTGCATTTGGGGAAATAAAGTTGTATTATATTAAATTAATGATCAGCAATTGAATGTAAATAATAATAATAACAATAATAAATTAAAAAAATAATAATACCATTGTTATTAATAATTCTTGGGTAACTTTGTGCAAAAGTTGTATGCATATAACTTAAGTAAGTTCTTATTTAACTTAAAAAGAGTTAATTTATGAATGTAAATTAATGTTTGAAACAATAGTATATTAAATATTTATATAATACTTTGCATGTGTTTATATGTTTATATAATTTAATTTTAATAATTTTTATTTAGAAACATATTTAAACAATTTAAATAATGGTGAGAAATTATGTGCGAAAAACACAGAGAGGTGCAACTAATGATAGGATAAAGTCAGCGTTAGAAGCTATGGAGATGGGCTGCAGTCTGAAAAATGTTGCATCAGAATTTAGTATTAACAAAAAAACATTACAACGTCATCGAGATGGAAAAGTAAAGGTAGTTGGTGGTTTATCTCTGGGTGGAAAATCTCCTGTATTTAGTAAAGATTTTGAATTAAACATTGTAACACAAGTTCAGATTATGGAAAGAGCATTATTTGGCTTGACAACAATAGATATACCTTCAGGGTCAATTGTTAAAGCTAGCTCCAGTGGATGGACAGATTCATCTTTATTCATCGAATAGTTAACACATTTTGTTACTGTGACTCATGCTCTAAAAATAATGAGCAATTAATTGTACTCGATGGTCATCATAGTCACAAAACACTTGAAGCCATTAACTTTTGTCGCAACAATGGGATTCACCTCATAACTCTTCCACCTCATTGTACACACAAGATGCAACCTTTAGACCGTACATTTTTCGAACCATTGAAAGTTGGTTACAATACTGCAGCAAGCAACTGGATGTTATCGCATCAGGGGCGTAGAATTTCATTTTTTGACATGGCAGGTATTTTTACAACTGCCTATAACTTTACTGCAAACATTTACAAAGCAATCAATGAATTTAGATGCTCTGGTTTATACCCAATAAATGAGCTTATTTTTAACGATGAAGCCTTTGATGCAGCTTTGCTCACTGATGAAGCTATACCATTGGAAAGCTGTCAGCAATCAAGTGATTTGCCTACAATACCTCTTGTTGCACCTATACAGTTGCCATATGTCATAAGCACAGCAACTGTTGCCTCAAAAATGAAGACTGTTACGAAAGAACCAGCACAATCAAATGATGCGGTTTTGCCAGTTGTTGATGAGCATCTTGGCCTTAAATCTGCCCTAATATTTTGGAAAAGATTTCCCCGCGTCCTAAAATTATTGTATTAAGACAGCGTAAAAGAAAGACAGAATCAGCTGAAAATCTTACTTCTTCGCCTTTCAAGAAGAGATTAGAAGAACATGAAAACAATGTAAAAGAAAAGCAACAAGAAGCAATATTGCGTAAAGATTGCTAATAATTAAAAAAGAAGTTATTTATCTTCAAGACAATTGTATAGAATAATTGCATAGTATTTATTTGCAGTGTAATATTTCAGTTGTTTTAATAAAATGTAAAGAGTAAATAAAAAAAATTAATAAGGGCTTTTATTTTTGAGAACTTTAAGTTATTTTTAACAACTGTTTTAATGGTTTGGGGAATAACGCGTGAAAAGCTTTCTTTCTTTAAATCCATAGAGCATCTTGCCCCACCACTGAGGCAAGATGTCTTCTGGCACAAGTTTTTTTTTTTTTGATTTTAAAGTTTATCAACAGTAACAAAGTAGTTATTTTATCCTACCAATGTCTTCTCTTATAAGTAAACTTTAATATTAAAAAGAAAAAACACAAGAAAATGTAAAAGTATTTTTTATATACGATAAAGTTTGTTAAGGGGGGCATCTTGCCCCACCCTACCCTACCGAGATAAGTATTTTACGAGTTCGGACCTATAATACTTAATCTATAACCAATTATTGTTTTATTCTATTTAAACACTACATTAAAAAAAAGCGTGCGATGGTACAATGGAACGTAGTTATCATCGTACCGGTTTCGACAGAGCTTTGTAAATTATAATAATTTTTTGTAATTTTATTTTTGAAAAAGTCTATCAGTATTTTTTTTTTAATCTCAAGAAAAATATATTTTTTGTTTCTTACGTCAAATTTTATATTTTTTTCTCCTTTGAAATTATTCATTCTTATTGTATATTTATTACAGAAGAGTTTCTATAAAGTAAAACCAATAGAGCTAACTTATTTGACATAAACCATGGCTCGTTTTGTGTGTCCTCTTTTGTATTTTAAATAAATTTTAATGAGAGGTTTAAAAAAAAATTAATTTATAAACCTTTTTGTTAAAACCTTAAGTTTCCTAAAACACCGGAAGAAATATTACGTAACTGTCATCTATGTTAAAGTTAAATAAGTATAGTTTTAAAGTATAGTAAATTCATTGTTAACTAAAAGTTAAGAATTTTAAAATTTGTTTTGATTTTTAAAATTGATTTTCTGCTGTTTATTAAAGTTTATTGATGTAAGAAAACATAATTGATAACAGATTTAAAATGACCCAGTATCGTACGGGTCATGACAGCTAGTATTATATACTAATGAAAAAAGCATTGATACAAATAAAATGCTTTATCAGAAGGCGATCTCTTCAGTAAATATTACGTAATAAATACTCTGCTATTTACAAAACCAGATGTACCGGCTAGGAAAAAAATTGCAGTTATGCAAAAAATGTTGCTACTTATTTTAGCGAAATTGGTAAAACGGACAAATCTAAGGAATATTATATAAAACATATGCCAATATCAAAACACGGTGATTAGAATCACATGATATTATTATAAATGAGATGTCAATATTAAATGCTCAAACCTTTCAACTTATTCATGATATTGAAAGTTTTTTATTAAATAAAAGACGAGTTGAAGAAACTCAGTTCATTTTAAGTGGTGATTTCTATCGGATACCGTTAATTTTTTTAAGTAACTATAAATTTAGATGAATGTCTTAGACAAAAGGAGATTTTTAATGTTTTAAATTTTGTACGTTTAGGTACCATGACAGAAGACGATGTAAATTGTTTACTAATTTTCATGATGACATGTAAATAACAACTCCAATTGATGAAAATTTATTTTTATTTTTATAAGACTTATATAAATCTTGTGCTTAACATCGAAACAATTCACCACTTTCATAATTACTGGTAGATTTTGTATCATTTCAGGTAATTCTATTACTTTTTTTCTCGCAAAAAATAGAAGGTTAGCACTAATTCACTTGTATCTAATGCTTTAAATTTTTCTTTTAATTCAGCTAATACATAATCTATAAGTGGAATGATGAGAGACCTTTTAAAAAATTTAAAAAAGGGTGGATTCGCTCAATGAGATTATTAGGCTGGGTGAATAGAAAAAAGCAATTGATTTTGCTCAGTGTTTTTGGAGTATTTGCTTAGCTTTACGTGAATAAAATTTTTGGCGATTTTGCTCAAATTTTTATTCACGTAAAGCTGAGCAATTACTCCAAAAACACTGAACAAAATCAATTGCTTTTTTCTATTCAACCGGCCTATTGACCATTGTGTATGCGTATGTAAGTTGGTGTACGCGTTATTGTTGGCCCTTGTGTATGTGTGATTGTTAGCCATTGTGTACACGTGACGATGATAATTTTATATTTTATTTTTCGGCAATAGTTGATGCATACTTACCAGTGGCGGATTCAGGTTTTGTGTCGCGGGGGGGGGCTAGGTCAATGAATAGGGGCGACCAGTTGAGTTTGGTATTTTAAACCCCAGAAATTTTTTTCCTGAAGATCGCACTATTGACTAAATCACTTTATAAGTGGTTTTACGTGACTTTTATTGTACATATTACATACATATAAGACACTAAGTAACCTAATTTTTTCTGAGTTTCCTGCGTTAATTTTAGTTAACAATTATCTTTTAAAAAATTAGAAACATTCAATGTTGCTGAAATAGTTCATTCATTTAAAAATATATTTAACTTGACATATTGGAAAAGTTAGCATCTAGAAAAAAAGTTCACTTCTCAGATAATTTACACAAATTTTTTTTTGCGAGATTTCATTAAAGCAAAACGATTAATTAAGAAGTTAAAGTCAATGGTTTCAGCAAGCTCTCGTTCAATAGAAATTAATGCTAATCCAGAAAGACGGTCGTTTGTCATTGTTGATCTGAGATAATTTTTTATAATCTTTAGTTTACTGAAACTTCTTTCAGCATTAGCAGATGTAACAGGAAGAGTCAAGTAGATTTTGTAAAGAATAGACAAGTTAGGGAGGCCGGGTGCCATCTGTTTCTCAATCAAGAATTGAAGTACATCTTTTATTTGTAGGTCAGTTGTCAGTGATGGGGATATTGATGCATACACATCTTTGAATGTTTCATACTCTACAATTGCTTCTTCAGTGTTTACGTCGTTACAATAAACTTGACATAAGTTTTTAAATGAATTAATATTTTCCTCAGACAGCTTTGATGGGTCAAGGCAGTCGAAATGTGTAACTGTGTTACTAAAGTCGTAAAATCGTTCATTTATTTGGGTTATAATTGTATCCAAAACATTGAAGTAGGTTTCACATTTAAAACGTGTAGTTGGGTCATCTATTCTTTCATCTCTCCACAGCTCTCCTGTCATGCATTTTATTTTGGCTACTCGCTTTTCTTTAAATTCAGTCTCTACATCTAGTTCAGCACATTTTCCGCTAATAAATGACTTGACTGCTAAATGTAGAACTTCAAAAGCTGCATCGTTTCTCATATCGACAAATTTTTTTTTTGTAACATCAATCAACTGTTTTACAAATAAAACGTCTATATCTTTTCGTTGCAAATAGTTAGATAACACAAAAAGATTATTTAACAACTTTTGCAGGAATATCATTAGAAAAACAAATGAATGTTTTTTTATTAAAACTGATAGTCCAATAGCTTCTGCTCTAACATTTCCTGTATGTTGTTTGGATTCTCCTAGATTTATATCTTCTAGAGTGGCTAAAATAGCAGAAAAAGATTCAACAACAGCATCAACTGCATGCTTCCTACTTGCCCATCTTGTATCAGAAAGTCGTTTCAGAGTGTCTACTGTTGATTCATATAGACGTTTCTGGTGTTCTTGGAGAATATGAAGTCGTGGTAAACTAGACGTAAAGTACGTATACAATTTTTCAGTTGTGCCAAAAAATAACTGGACTTCGCTGTTTACAGACATTGCTTCAATGGTCACCAAATTTAAAACATGAGCACAGCAATAAACATAGATGGCATTTGGTGAAAGCGCTTTTATCCGAGTTTGAAGACCACTTTTAATTCCAGACATTACAGAAGCACCATCGTATGCTTGTCCTCTGCAGAGTTTAATATCAATGTTTCGTTTTTCAAGCTCAGATAAAATTAACTCAGCAAATGCTTCAGCGTTGCTGTTTTCTAAAGTATAGAAGCCTATGAATCTTTCCACAAAATTACCTGATTTTAAAACCATTCGTAACGAAACTGACATCTGATCAATTTTGGAAATATCAATAGTTGAATCAATAATTAACGAAAAAAACTGGGCTAATTTAACCTCATTGTTGATTGTGGATGAAATTTCAGAAGCAAGCGATTGAATTAAATCATTTTGTACATCATGACTTAAATACAGCTGATTTCTCTTTTCATACCTAAGATGATTTTCCAAAGTAAGATCATATTTGGATAATAGAGTTAACAGTTCAAGAAAATTGGCAGCGTTATTAGCTGTACCTTTATTACCAATTTTGAAATGTTGATGTTCTCTGTGTCCTCTAAATGATAAACCTTTTGCTAAGAACAACGTTACGTCTATCATTCGTTTCAAAACTTCTCTATTCTTTTCTACTTGGCGACACTCTTGACTAATTAAACCAGATATATCAGTTTTATCATTTGAAATACGATATTTAGTGAGCAAATATTGGCGTATTGCGTTTTGATGCTGGTGAGAAGTTTCGTGTTTAACTATTTTTTCCATGCCTTTTTTCCACTTATAAACTCCTGCAGATGTATCAGACCATTCTTTGCTATAATTTTCAGCTTTAAAATCAGCAAATAACCAGCAAGCGTGGCAGTACATATTTTGATTACTAGGTGAAAATACAAGCCAATTTCTTTCCTTTTTTATACTTCCCTTTCCAATAGTTTTTGTATACCAAGATGTTTGGAACTTACGGCCGGCTTCATCAGTTGGAAATTGGAAAGATTTCTGTAGACCTGGCTGACATGGTCCTATTTCACATAACTTCCTTATCAGCTTTGCGCTCAAACTCGTATTGTTATATAGTCCGGGATCTGAAGGGAACTCCGATTGAGGAAGAAGTGGTTCTTGAACAGTTGTAACTAGTACCGGGATATATGGGGTAAGTTCTTTTTCATTAAATGCTTCATTATTGTTTGTCTGCTCGAAGCAGTGTTGAAAACTTTCAGCAGGCGTTCTATAAAGCAATTGCTTAAACTAGTGCGCCACAGCCGCTTCAGGATTGATTTATACTTCATCATTCTATCTTTGGCCTCTCGTATTTTCAATATTCAAATTCAGGTTATGCAAAGTTTGCTTAACCTTAATATAAATATATATTCGCACAAGCTCCAACTTTACAAATGCCACATGTTTCTTATCCAGTTGCTCTGTGTGGTGAGAGGGTACCACGCAGAAGGATACATTCGCAGTCTTAGAGCAAAAAAGTTGTAACTGACAAAGTGACCAAAATTAAGTTTAGTGTATAATCATATGTAGTCTTTAGGGTAGTACTTTAATACTGTCGAATCTTCCTAAAATTTGTCCTCTATGTTTCATGTGAACACACGTGCAAATTCTTGCAACTGCAAAAAAAAGACTAACATTCCTTTTAAATAGAAGTTTGATCTGCTCAATCACACACAATTATTTAAAAATGACATAAATAAAATTTATTTAATTCTTTCATAACTCTTTATGTATTGTATTCATATAATTTATGTAATACATTATATTAATATATATTAAGGGAGGATGGGTAGGAGTGAGCCCTTTTTTTTAAAAATAGATTATATCAAGGAAACCAAAAGTTGAAAAAAATATGGAATAAAGAGCCTATGGTAGCCTAATGTTTTAGGTTTCTAATAGTAATACATAAAATATCAAAATATCTTCAGATTTTTAATAACTTGGACAATAACGCAGGTGTTGCTACTAGTTCACTCCTACCCATGCATGGGCAGGAGTAAACCAAGCAAACAATACGAGTGAGCCATTACCTTTGATTGCCAGAAAACTAAAATTAGATATTTTTTTTAAGCTAGTTTATTGAAAATTAAGTAAATAACAAATACTTTATAATTAAGCATAACATAATTAAGTAATAATGTAACATAAATAGCAATAAATTTAACACAATTTTAAACTCATTTAATGAAATAAAACACGATGTATAAACTACCAGAAAAAGTGTTTTCAGTAACAACTGATTTTGACAACAAAACAGATAACTCCAAACAGATAAATCCAAAACAAAAGATAGTAAAATACCTAGAACTATAGTTCTGAAACTTTTAAATTATCAAGACAAGAACAAGATTCTTAACGCTGTTAAAAACTTGAAAGGTACTGGTGTATTCATCAACGAAGATTTCGCAAAGGAAACTATCGAGAGTCGCAAAAAGTTGTGGGAAGAAGTCAAACGTCTACGCGGTGAAGGAAAGTACGCCATTATCAAGTATGATAAAATTTTTTGTAGAGAATTTAAAAATCCCATCCCTAACTTTAAGTCCTAAAAAGAAGCCTTTCTAAAAGTAAATGCTCAAATAAAATTATATTTAAAAAAAAAAAAGCATGGCTGGAATCAGTGACTTTGAATCCATGCGTTTTAACTTTAATGAAATAAATGATGTAAATATAGACCCCGATATAAACTATTCCTACGAGGCGCTTACGGATTGCTCATATTACTTTCCAAGCGATTTAGAAGGGTTTTTTTTTAAAAATGTTTATGACAAATGTTTAAATAAAATTATGATACTACACGTAAACATTCGAAGTCTTAATAACAATTTTGAAAAACTTTTAAACTTGTTAGAGGAAACAAAAAATCGTTTTAATATAGTTTGTTTAACTGAAACCTGGATTTCAAATAACATAGATAATACTTCGAACTTTTATATTCCTCATTTTAAATTAATTTCGTTTAAAAGACAAGTAAATAAACGCGGCGGAGGAGTCATTATATATGTGAATGAAAATATTGTTTATTACGTTAGGAATGATTTAAGTGCTTCTGATAGCGATAAAGAAATTTTGACTATTAAAATTATGAACAATCCATCTAAAAACATATTATTAAGCTGTTGTTATCGCCCACCTGACGGCGTGAGCAAGAACTTGAGCATTTTTTTTGAACAAAGTATTTTCAAAAAAGGTATTAAAGAAAACAAAAAGAACTTCATTATTGGAGACCTAAATATGAATTGTTTTCTTTATAATGAAGATAACAAAATTAAAAACTTTTACGACTCCTTTTTTGAGGCGGGAGCAATTCCTTTAATAAACAGGCCAACTAGAGTAACAAAAAACTCGACGTCTTTGATTGATAATATTATTACAACAGATATATTCAACAATAATATTCAAACAGGTATACTAAAATCTGATATAACTGACCATTTTCCAATATTCTTGACAATTAATTCTGAAATTAAAAATAAAATAAACAAAATTAAAATCCGCATTTTTAACCATACAAATATAAAGTTGTTTAAAAACCAACAATCGTTACTGCACTGGAAGCATATTAACTTCAATGACAATGCAGACAAAATTTATGATAACTTTTATGAAACCTTTTACTCCGTTTATGACGCAAACTTTCCTATTATTGAAAAGACAATAACTCCAAAATATAAAAATAACCTCTGGATAACAAAAGGATTTAAAAAATCATCCAAGATTAAACAGAAGCTGTATATAAAATATCTTAAAACAAAATCACTAGATAATGAGAAAATATATAAAAATTACAAATATCTCTTTGAAAAAGTTCGTAAAAATTTGAAAAAAAATTATTACTCAAGACTTCTAGATAAATTCAAAAATAACACAAAACGCAATTGGCAAATAATGAACGAAATTACTGGCAGACAAAAAAAATGCTCAGGTTCTCTTCCCCAGATGGTTATAGTGGATAACAAACGCATATGCGAACCAAAAGCTATAGCTCATGAGTTTAATAAATTCTTCACTGACATTGGTCCTAAACTAGCAAATAAAATTCCTTATACCAAAGCAACATTTAACGATTTTCTAGTACAGATGGATAATTGCATTAGTTCCAACGAATTATATTCTGAGCTAACTTTTTATGAATTCGAAAAAGCATTCAAATCCCTTAAAAAAAACAAAGCAAACGGAGCAGATGACATAAACGGTAATATAGTTATAGAATGTTTTGAACAATTAAAAGATATACTTTTTAAGGTTTATGGAGCATCTATTTACCAAGGAGTTTTTCCGGATCAATTAAAAATTGCTAAAATTACCCCAATTTTAAAAGAGGAAGATCAAACAAATATCAGTAATTATCGTCCTATCTCCGTCCTCTGCACATTCTCAAAAATACTAGAACGCATTATGTATAATAGATTATACAATTATTTCCTTTCTAATAATTTGTTATACGCCAACCAGTTTGGTTTTAAAAAAAATAATTCGACGGAACATGCAATTATCCAACTTGTACGTGAAATTTCAAATTCTTTTGAAAAATCTAAATTTACATTAGGTGTTTTTATCGACCTATCGAAGGCGTTCGATACTGTAGATCATGAAATTTTGATACAAAAACTGAAATACTATGGAATAAATTACAAAGTTATAAAATGGTTCCGAAGTTATTTATCTAACCGTAAACAATTTGTTTTTAGTAATAGTTGTTATCCAATTGAGTTCCTAAATGTTTCATGTGGCGTTCCCCAAGGCTCCATTTTGGGACCACTGTTGTTCTTGATTTATATAAACGACCTAAATAAAGCCTCAAATTTAATGAGTATAATGTTTGCTGACGACACCAACTTATTTCTTTCCGATAATGATATTTACAAACTCTTTTCTAGTATGAACGATGAACTTAAAAACATATCAAAATGGTTTATATGCAATAAGCTAACTCTTAACAGTAACAAAACAAAATGGATTCTCTTCCATCCAATCGCAAAAAAACCTTATTTACCCCAAAATTTACCAGAAATCTTTATTGATAATACTGTGATAAAAAGACACTATGTCACAAGGTTTTTGGGTGTTTTTCTTGATGAAAACATCACATGGAAAGCGCATATTGACTATATTAGCACAAAAATTTCTAAAAGCATTGGAATTTTATATAAATCGAGAACATATCTATGTAAAAAAGATTTAACCCAACTATACTACACATTTATTCATACCTATTTAAATTATGCAAATATTGCTTGGGGAAGCACAGAAAAAAGCAAATTAAAATGTCTTTACCGCCGTCAGAAGCATGCGATCCGTTTAATTAATTTTGCGGATCGATACACTCATTCCAAACCTTTTTTTATTGAAATGAAAATTCTTAATATTTACGAACTTAATGTGTTTAATGTTTTATGCTTTATGTATTTGTGGAAAAATGACTTATCCCTACCTATCTTTAAAGTTCTCTTTTGTGAAAAACCAATAAATAAATATACTCTTAGAAATAATAAATTTTTGCATAAACCTTTTTGTCGAACAAAGTTTAACCAGTATGGTATTGCTTATCGTGCGCCATATCTTTGGAATGAAGTTGTTTTACCAAACTTTAATATATTTTACACTTTTCCAATTTTTAAACATAAACTCAAAAATTTAATTTTATTTTCCGATGACATAATAAGGTTCTTCTAATTGTAATTATGTACCTTTATTTAGAACTTTTTAATTGTAAAATACGTTATATGTAACGACTCTTTTTGTTTTACTTTTCTTTTTGTTTTACTTTTTATATGTAACGACTCTTTTTGTTTTACTTTTTATCTTTTTGTTTTACTATTTACTTTTACTGTTTATTTTATAAATAGATTATATACATTGTAAATAATTATGCTTGTAAAAGGTTCTGATGATAAGATCAGTACGATCTTCTTTTAGAAACCTTGTTTGTATTTGTTAAAGTATTGTATTACGACAAATGTAAACTTAAAATGTAAAAAAAAAAAAAAAAAAAAAAAAACTGTCATGACAAATGATAATTTCCGAATATTAAGATTTAATAAAAGTGTATATGTGCAATGAAAGTAGTATATTAGCATATAGTATATTGGCAATAAAAATAATTTTTAGCAATTACTGATATAGTCAAACACAACCTCAAACTTGTAATGGCAACGTTGCCTTTTACTTGTTCCAGGGAAGGTTGGCCGAGGTAGCAATATTTTTGAAGTTATTGCAATTTTTCAAATACTTTTTCCTTTTTAAATTAAATGTAATGCATCTTTCATATATTTACTAGAAGTTTTTTCTTTTTAAGTAATTCTTTTATAGACTCGAGGCGTTATAACATATGGGAAATAAAATTTAATATTGCACACTAGTTTTCTAATGATATACTAAGGTATAAAAGTCAAACTTAAATATATTTTTACGCTGAAGTCAAAACTTTTGTAACGTGAAGTATTAGTAAGCCGCGGTTCACTCCTACCCGTGAAGAAATGGGTTATTCCTCCCCAAGCTGTACAAATGGAATAAAATATAAAAGGTGCAATAAGTACGTGGTTTATGTATGTAAAATACTTTGTTCTAAAAACTACATTATTTATTAGAAAATTTTAACAACTATCTAATGTCTCAAAACAGCCTGTATGCTCGTTAAAGAAGTTTCACAAAATACAAAAAATTTACTTTTACACAAAAAAAGAGTGGATGGCAATGTAAACACAGACACCCCCACCAAGAAGCGGTAAAAAAATTGGATTGTGTTAACAACAGTTTGTATGTAACTACTTGGTGAAAATTTTGAGTATTTTTCATTTTCCGTTTTAGCTGTAGGATCAATGATTCACTCCTACCCTTGGCTCACTCCTACCCATCCTCCCTTACTTAATAAGAAGTTATTGAACTTAAGAAATAAGAAGTTATTGCGGAGTTAAATCTTAGTAAATATATCAGTAATTGGTAAATGAAATAATAAAGTTAATTGAGATAAAAGTGCAAAGTTTAAAAAGTTTAAATTGTTCCTGTATGTGAGTTTATCTATTTAGAGATTGATAACCGAAACCAATAATTGCGTAGATCAAATAATATCCAAAGCCATACCGTTTTCAAAATGATACGCCTAAAATCCTAAAAAGCGTTCATCCCAAATCAAATATTTTGAAAATAATGTTCGCCAAAATTTCAAAGACGATCGGGGTCACTGAGAATCTCTTTATTGAAATTATTAATTGATTTCAATAGCTCTAAAGAATAACACAGAATTTATTTCCTTGTCCTGTGTTGGGACACAGAATTTCTTTTCCTTGTCAAAGAAAAGACATTGAAAGACAAATGTGGTCATTGCTGTTGAAAATGTTGGCAAAAAATTGCACTTAATATTAGACATAGAATCTTTAATGATTTCTGTGGATTAAGTAATAGGACATTTTGTCGCAATTTTGTAGTCTCAAACGTGACGGTTTTTCCCAAAGAAAAAGTTACCGCCGAAAACAGTTCATGGTTCTAAAAAATACTTTCTGCCGACCAGTTCAAAAGTGAAAAGTTAAGCGTTCAAAGTGTTTTTCATGAATACACTTGATATTTCTGATCAGATGATTAAGTATAATGTAAGCAAAGCTCACGACAGCACATTGATTCGTGAACCGAGAGTTGGCCTTGCAAACAAAACCTTGCATGTAAGATTAGGAGGGAAATGCGTCAATGATGAGTATAATCTCGGGTTATACGTACCAAGTAAAATATGATATTTTAGAGAAAAATAGAATGCTAGAAAGCGAACAAATAATAACAGAAAAAAGGATTTTAGCAATGGAAACTACATAAAAGATCAAAACAAGTTGCCAGAGAAAAATGGCTACCCAAAAAATCGCATTGCTGTGTTTCACTTTCAAACTGAGCGTATTACCTTCAGAAATAAACTGTCTTCAATTTTACAATTTTAAATCTGGCGGAAAAAAGCAGCAATTGGCTTGGACACTAATTTACCTAAGCCAAGCCCAAAGGAAGACGTGGTGCAAATGAGATAGGTACGTGATTACGTAAATAGTTAATTAGTCAAGATAACAGTGACAAGATGAACATAATTTTGTGTTCAGGCTCTTGTGAAGGGCATAATCATTAAATAAAAAATACGCGTATCTTCCATAAGGATACATTCCGTGAATACAGAAGGTAAATGCAAAAAATGATGGTATCCCGATCACCATAACAAAAATGACAAATCAAAATTTCGTAGATTTCAACAGTGTAAATTCTAAAAAATGCTAAAGCGCAGAATTTAATAGCATCATGAACCAGAGGGGAAAATGGTGACGGTAAAGGTGAAGTATATTTTGCTCAAAATATTGGGAGGAGAAGCAACGTTAAGTAAATTGTAAAAGCAACTCTAATCGGTTGAACAATCTTATCATACAAACTCTATTCTGAATATAAAAGCTGCTATTATTGTCATTTTGATTATGGTTTAGATATCTATTAAATGCAACTATATAAAGGTATACAACCTATTTGTTATTTTATTAGTTTCTATAACATTTTAAGATAATGACTTGTAACTTATATTATTTGCTTGAAATCAGCTTTTTTTCTCAAAAAAAAAAAAATACAAAATGTTATTTTGTTTGTCATCTAATTTCAATACAAATTGTACTGTATACATAACAACTTTTTTGTTTAGTAATAATATAAAAATTGGTAATATTTACGGGCTTATATAACATATAATTATAAGATATACCTTTTCATCAAGCTGTAACAATGATAATACTCATTTTGTGGTAATCACAATGGTTAAGGAATTAACTAAACTGATGTTTATATGTAAGGCTGAATCTCATTGTGCTACAGGATATAGTATTTACAAAAAGGTAAGTCAAAATGAAAGCAGTGAACAAGGTCTAAATAATAAAGAGTTCTTGCTTATTATTTACATAGTATCTTTAGAACTCGATAGACTTTATAATGATAAAAAAAATTGTAATAGTATTTGTTCAGAGTGTGCGGCCAATAGATTAAAAATTAAATAAAAAATACATTTTTATATAGAGAGATGATAAGTAATTTACAGACTTCGTGGACATATGAAAATTCCATGGAGTTTCAAATCTAGAGCTAAATTTTCATTTTTTCTACAGCAAGTTCGCATTTTTATTTTGAAAGTTTGTTCCATCAATTTTTTTTTAGTTTATTCACCATATAAGGAGTAATGGCGCCGGTTTACTAAATTACTTATTCAGCTCCATGATTTTAAGAATTTAAAAAATTTGAAATTAAAAAATTACGAATCCGCGTTTTTAAAGTTCTATGAAGTTTGTTAATAAATATTTTTGCATTAGTAACTACTTAACTAAAATTCATAGCAAAAAAAAAAAAATATCTTAATAAATATAATAATAAATATATTTTAATCCGTGGTTGTTAATAATGACAAGTGATTGTATAAACATTTAAAGGGTTTTAGTAAAAAAAAGGATCAAAGTAGTTTTGTCCAATTGTCTAATATCTGGGCCACTGTGCAACGTTTGTGATTTAATTTTGCTTTAAATTTATTCCAATTATTAAATTAATAAAGGGGTATTTTTTAATAAATATAATTATTAAAAAATACCCTTTATCATCTCTTTCTTTTAAAAATAAAGACCATTGGTTGCAAAATCTTGCAGCACAACAGAATAGCACGCTCAATTAACATTCGCCCATCCATTTCCTCTAACGTAATTTGGGCAAATGAAATAACATGGTTTGTGATATGTTTAATTTGTATTTCAGGTCCAAAAGTTGTGTAATAATATAAACTGTCCTTATGCTCATTGTCAATGTAATAACATTTCCAATATTAAAGAATTTTTTCTCACTGCCTGACATTATGTTAGAGCGCTGTTTAACTATTTTGCCCTTTGGTGTTATTTGTTGACGATTACTAGCCGGAATAAAAGATCACGAATTCTTGTGATTGTTTTTGTACGTACTCTTTTGAAGAGTTGCTCATGTTTTCATTTTGCGTGGATCTTTCATGCTTTCATTTTGCGTGGATCTTTCATGTTTTCATTTTGCGTTTGACTTTCTTTTATATAAAAATATGATGTCAATTTAGCGCATTCTTTTGTAGAAAGTTTCAATTTTATTTTTTAATACGTTTTTTTTTTTATTTATGCTGAACTAAATAATTTACAAGAATAAAAAGTGTTACAACACGAAAACTAAAAAAATAATAAAAACATTTAAACGGTTTATAAAAATACTTAATTTTGATGGAAAAAGTTTTCTTTATTTAGCTACTACACGGTTATCATGGATCTCGATAAAACCCAAGAATGTTACTTATATGGAAAGATAGCGTACACTTCATGGTACCCTGTGGTGAAACTTTTAAAAAAATTTTTATTCAGTCCGTGGAAAATAAGTTAATTTAAATGATCAAATTGAATGAAATTTTGACTTTATAGGGCGCTAATAGAAACACCTGTAGAATAAAAAACACTTTATATAATTCAATATAAATTATATACAAAAATTTAGCCTATAGCCACACCAACTTCTGTATAAAATTTCAGATTTGTTGATTGTTTAAGGATTTAAGGCAGTTAAAACTTTGTTAGTTATTTTCTACTTTAAAACTTTACTAATTACTGTAATATTCGGTTACTATTTTCAAAATAGTGATAAGATTAGTGTTCCATTTTATATTATAATTGTTTATTGATACATATACCAATTTCATTTTAATGACCAAAATATTGATTTTGAATTGGCTTATACATAGCATGAACACCAACATTTTGTAAGATATAAAATAATACCAAAACGTAAAAAGAAAAAAAAAGAAAAAAAAAAAAAATTAAGAAATGATTAAGACAATTTTCTAAGACTACCTACAAAAAAATTTTTTTTTTTTACTTGAAACAGAAAAAGTTTGAGAAAACCAAATATTTTTTATATTGACCAAGATAGCTGCTAAAAAATGTAATAGAAAAGTAGGCAATTAAAAACATTGAACTTTACTGATACTTAACTGATTTGTCAGAAGAAAAGAAAACCCAAAATCAGACTAACCAACAAAAGAAAGTCATTACAGTCATTAAAGATAAAAAAAAAGAAGTTAAGAACTTGCTTAAATATAAAAAGGCATTGTAAAACAAAAGCTGCTTCACGACTCATGATGCTCACGACAAATGATATAAAAGAGTAATCTTTAGTCCTAATAAAAATCTTGTATATAAAAACTATGTTAAAAAATTATATGTAAAAAATTATATGTAAACTTAAGATTTTATATGTAAACTTAAAAAATTATATGCGAACTTAAAAAATTGCGTGTTCTTTCAGTCAAATTTTTGTAAACCTTGTCGGTAGCAATTATATTGAAAAATGAAACATATTATGTTCATCATTTTTTTAAATTAAAATATTCATATATGATTAAAGATTGTTTTAGTTTACTTTTACACAATTACATCTTGGTTGTTTACATTTACAAAACTGCTACGGCAATCCATGTACTCCAATAACTATCAATCTATGTACTCCAATAACTATCAATCTATGTACTCCAATAACTATCAATCTATGTACTCCAATAACAAAGCAAAAAAGATCTCGAGAACAACTTTTGATGTTCAATTTATGCAAACTTTACGCATATGTTGCTGGTGCAAGGAAATCTGAAAACTACTTTGTTTAACTGGTCTATCGCAATTAGTCAAAACACCTACTTCAAATTTAATTTTTTTTAAATTGTTTTTTAAAATGGCATCATGCCTTTAGACCTCTTACTATCTGCCATTGCTCTGTGATTTCGTTTGTTTGCACCACGACCGCGTCCTCGATTATTATATGTTCCTTTGGAGCTATTTTCTTTAACGCCAGAACCTCTATTAGAGGTATGTGTCTCTCTAAATTTATCGCCATCTTTCGCATCGTTTCTATTAGGCTGGAAGTTTTTTTTATTTTTCCCATCTTGATGTTGTAAATGTTCAGTAGATGGTGCAACTTGATCTTTGGCGACCTTGGTAAAGGTAGTCTTATTTGATGCATTATCCTAAAAATAGACAATAAGAACAAATAATTATTCTAAAATTCAATTTTAAAAATAGTATATATTTTTAAAATAAAAAAACCTGGTTGTTTTCGGAGTACTTGACATCTTCTTCACTGCTTTCACTGGATACATCTCCTGCTTGGCGAAGAACCCGAGGTATTGTAAACTTTCTAAAAAAAGAGTGAAATAAAGTTTATTCGATACTTAAAAGATCGTTTTTCAATACCTAAAAGGAGATTTTGTTTTATATAGATCAAAATCATATGTGGACGCACATGGATTTAAAAGAAACTTAGTTTATAGTGCATATCAATATAAAAGTGATATACTGAAAATTCAAGTTTTAAACTTTTGTGATTTAACAAGCACAAAATATATTCATAACAATAAAAATAAAGACCAATAATCCAGAATTTCTATTTTTCAAATTAATTCACATCCAACAAAACTACAACCAACCACTATTAAGTTGGAAATTACTAGAAAACAAAGAAAATTGTTCAAGCTGAACAAGGAACCGGTTGATAAAAGTTATACACAATAATTAAATATAGATGTGATATATTAAACAATCAAAAAATTGTTTTATAATTTTGCACTTACTTTGCATAACTTTTTTTTTAAAGAGTATTAGTCTACTTGAATTATTTTCGGATGGATATCATCCAACGCACGTTATAGATAAAAAGAAAATAAATATATGGAAACAGATCCATTCAAAGATTATCGCAAAGTAAAATTCCCAAATAACAAAGGAATATGTTTAAATTATCTCAAAAAGATCAAATTTCTCAAGCTTTAAAAACTAAACAACGACTAATTTTAACTAATTATTCAAAATAGTTCTATTCAAAATAGTCAAATTTTAGCTTAAATATTTTGAATTTCAGATATTTTTATAACTTATCATAAAAACTAAAAATAACCAGTGTTGTTTTTATTTTGATTATCTAAATTATTATCGTAATCGTGAGTAATCAGTGTTGATATTGTGTCTGGTCTATACAATTTACAATTGAAATTTTAAGTAACTTGTTGTAAAAATTTGTTTGTCAAATGTTTGATTAGGTAAACATAAACTTGGTATAGAATTCCGGAGACTTGAAGACTGAGGGGACTATGAGAGTGACACGCCTCTTTGATAAAAAATACAGCATACAAGTAAATTAAAGCTTCCTAGGAGAATCTGGAGATTGCTTCATATATATTGTGATCCCTTAACATTCCCTTTTCAAATAATCTCAATCTCAAGCTGTTTACCTAAATAAGTGATGCAACTCCCTAATATTTATAAGTGATACCTAAATAAGTGATGCAACTCCCTAATATTTATAAGTGATACCTAAATAAGTGATGCAACTCCCTAATATTTATAAGTAATACCTAAATAAGTAATGCAACTCCCTAATATTTATAAGTAATACCTAAATAAGTAATGCAACTCCCTAATATTTATAAGTGATACCTAAATAAGTGATGCAAATCCCTTATATTTATAACAAATAAAAAAGTATTGCAACTCCCTAATATTTAAAACAATTAAAGCACTATTTAAAACACATGATGCTATTTTTTTAATAATTTTTTTAAAAATAATACCTTCCATATATACTCTCAGCTGTATAATCATCGTAATCACGAGCCGCAATATTTTGTGCATCATAAGTGTCATCATATTCGTCATCATAAATTTCATTTTCTCGAAGAAATGTAGTTTTTATAAGTGAAATATGATCTTTGTCAACTTTAGGAAAATCTGCATTTGGAGTTTTAATTTTTTTATTTTGATTTATCTTTTTGCTTTCCTCTTCAGAATTTGGAATTTTTCCTTCCATCACATTGTTCATTATTATTCCCACATCAGTGCCACATGTCTCAATACATTTGTTTATGTAAGCATCACTTTTAGTTGGAAGAATTTCTTTCAATTGATGAAATACCTATAAATAATAAATAAAAATATAATAAAATTTTCAAAATATATGTAAATTATTTAAAAAAAAACTAAAAGCACTTTTTTTAAATTCATTTCATTTTTGATTAAACTAAAGAAAATAAAAAATAAACCTTGTCTCCCATGTTTTCCTGAATTGAAGAACATACCATGTCTTTTATATACTGTAAACTTGAAATATCAATATTATCAATATCTGCAATAGTATCTAACTCTTTTTGTATTGTCCCTAGATCACAATACACAGAAAGAAACCTAAAAATTAGAATATACAGACAAAAACCAGGAAATTGCCAAAATTATATTTAACTAACATAATAAAGGATCACAATCATGTATAAAAAAAAAACTTTGCTAAAAAATTTTCTACCTATGTGTTGGAAACAAGTAATAATCTTAATAAATGATGATGATAATAAAGCTGATAAAATTTAGAGAAAAAAAGTTTTTTTAAATGGAATCAGAGAGAACATGATGGTAACAGTAATTATAATTCTTTTTTCACTTAAAATGAATTAAACAACACAAAACTCTCAGGCACCATATGAGTTTTGCCAATCCTGCTGAACAATGAGCAACCAATCAAATGCCAATGCAATGCTAACCATAACAAATCGGCCAACATTTCGCCTATAACCTTACACCAAAGGTGTGCCAATATAAGGCTAATCCAGTAAAATACGCATTAGACAAATTTTGTGGCTACAACATCAACTCTTTATCTCAGAAACAGGAACTTTGGCAAACACTGCTCAGAGAATAAAAAAATACGTACTACCAAAAACACGGTGGGAATAGAACTTGAAAATTCTAACTTATGAAGAAAGTGCTTCAATTTAACACTACCAAATTAACATGTAACTTGATTATAATATAGAACTTGATGACAATTTAGATGAAATCTTGTTTGATGAATGCTTAAATTGATTTTTACTTACTTTGAAAGATTTCCCTTTCCTTAAAAACATTTTCTTACTTCAAAACTTATTGCACTCATTTGATCAACTTTTGATCTCTTTTTATGTCTCTGCAAATCTTTTTCCAAATCTTTTTATGTCTCTGCAAATCTTTTCTCAAATTTTCACAAATGTTCTTTTAAAACAACACTAATCTGTTGTAAAAAAAACCCGCTAAACCCTCTTTTTTATAGTGGTTAGATTCAACAATAAGATAAAACAACTCTTATTGCTTATAATTAACAGCATAACGCTCACCCACTAAGTTAGTACATCAAAAATTCAGAAATTTGAACCCTCTCTCCCTGTTGCCATACATACAAAAAAAAAAAAAAACAAGTATGTACATTTTTAAAACCAATTAGAAACTTTTTAATGAATTAAAAAAGATTTAATTTGTTAAAAATTGTTTGAATTAAGAAATACTAGAAATAAATAATTTATTGAACCTTTTTTGAATGGAAAATTAGAGTCAAAAATCAAAGCCTAAAATCTGTTTTTTGTAGACTCGAAAAGGTTGCCTGAAATACACATCCACCTTACTCAAGGTCAGTGTATAAGGAGTGGCATGTGTTTGCATAGAGGGATACTATACCCACTCCCCCTTTCCTTATATTATACATCCTTTTATGTTAGCAAAATAGAACAAAAATGAGAGGGTACGGTTTAAATATTTTTTTCTTTAAAAAGTTGTTATTTGTTCAAAAAAATTTAGTTATTATCAAGTACTTGGTAATTGTGATAAATTAGAAAAACAAACATTACCAAGGATTTTTTAATAAGTTAAGATGTACTTTTATATTTATTCTTTCAATTTTTTTTTAGAACCAGCTCTAATATTAATTTTTAAATAATAAAGTTACAAAAGTTCATCATTTGTGACTACAGGCCTTTTTTAACCTTATTATAAAACATATTTATAAAATCAAGGATTTATTAACAATGTTTTTATCTGTATTTATGTTAGACATATTTTATTATATTATATTTTATTAATAATGTTTAATTTTAGTTCCACAGGCAGGACTAAAACAGTAGGATTAAATTATTTTGAAATTTAATTTTTAAAAAACTAAATAAATTTATTACTTTTATCTTTTATAATCATTTACATTCCACAATTTAAAATATATATTAATAATATCTATATTTTTATTTAATATTTTATTATATTAATAAAAATATCTATATTAGAATCTTTTCTTTTACTTGACATGAACTCTTCATCAACTGTCCATGTCCATGGAGCTCTACAAATTACCTTTTTTTAAAAAATTTGCTACTAAATTGCTTGCAGATTTATTTTTAAAAGAAATCTTATTTTATGTAAGCAACCTCATAACAAAAATAAAAATTCCAGATTGTTTTATAGATGGTCCTATCTGTTAAGGTAAAATATTTACAACTATTTGATTTTGAAACCCGCAGCTGATTTGAACTGCAACAGTTGTATTGACAGCAGTAGCTGTAACTATTTTTTTTTAAATAATGCATATGGCATTGATTTTTTCTAATTCCTTTGCTAATTTTGTAAAAAGCACATATGTTACTCCAAATTCTAGTATACTGTGTATAAGGATCCAAAATAAAATATATAATATAAAGGATAATAAAAATAAATACAGTTTAGAACATTGAT
>NC_061157.1:51409567-51499567 GCF_022113875.1 Hydra vulgaris
AAATATACTAAATATATACCAAATAAATATTTATAACCTTCTAATATTTATGTTCAAAAAATCAAACTCAATACTTAACTAGAAATTCAAATAACAACTATATACAATCTAAAAGTTATTTTGCAGCAACTGAGTTTTTAATTTCAATTAGAGAACCAAAGACATGAAATAAAATACTTACAACTGAACTTAAAACTCTTACAATGTTTAATGAGTTTAAAGCTATACTTAGACAGTTATTACAAAAGAATGATACACCACAAAACTATTTCTGAAGTTATAAAATACCTTTATGATTGATCTATCACATAAATGAAATGTATATTAATTTTAGAAAAGATTAAGTTAAATGCACTTAGTAAATTTTTAACTTTATTTATGTTTTTGTTTGATATGTGTTTATTCTTTATAAATATATATTTTTTTAGACTTGTGTTTTGTGTTTTGAAGTTTGATATTAAAAACAAAATTTCAAGTTCATGATTTTTTAATAGATAAAAATATTATACTTCTACAATTTT
The DNA here is from genome assembly GCF_022113875.1 of Hydra vulgaris. Taxonomy (NCBI): domain Eukaryota; kingdom Metazoa; phylum Cnidaria; class Hydrozoa; order Anthoathecata; family Hydridae; genus Hydra; species Hydra vulgaris. The sequence continues at coordinate 51,410,089 of NC_061157.1, forward strand.
AGAAGAATATATTTAGTACTTCTAGCGCCTTTTTAATAGTAGATATTTCATTTATTATTTTACCATTTTTACATTTGTTTATTTTATATAGTTAACAGAACTTCTAACTTTTAAATTGAACTTTATATTTACAGAATTTATTAAGGGGCTTGGCGATATGACATAATAGTCTTTTTCTTGCTAACTATACATCTTTTTAGTAACTTACAGAATGTATATATTTACACAGCAAAACAAAAAACAAAACAAAAAACAAAATAGAAAACATGCAATGAATTTTATAAAACATAAAGTAAAAAACAGTATGCAATAGTTATAAGAGTACATGTTATTCTTATTAAATAAACAAACTAAAGTTAAAAATTGAAAAAAACAAATAAAAATTAAGTTTATTACTTAATTAAATTGACTAATTTTGACTTTCAACATATATATATATATATATATATATATATATATATATATATATATATATATATATATATATATATATATATATATATATATATATATACATATATATGCATATATATATGCATATATATATATATATATGCATATATATATATATATATATATATATATATATATATATATATATATATATATATATATATATATATATATATATATAAATATATATATGAAGATATTGTGGACGAAGTGTCCCGAAGTGAGGAGATAAGTTGTGCTACAATTACAATATCTACTCGTGATGACTCCGTTTGCGATGTCCAATACGTATAAATTCCAGATAACTTTAGCACTGTTGTCCCAAATATATCGGATCCAGCCATATGGCCACTTGTTCGAAATAGGAAAATTATTGATCATATAATGTGTACCGACAAGCGCAAACTTGGGTAACTATCAATGTGAGTTTGCACTGGCAAGTGCAAACTCTCATTAATAGTTACCTAAAAAATGATACAGACTGGCATTTCTTTAAATGAATTAAATAAAATTTCACAAAAAAACTTGCAAACAACTAAACAATTTAACGTCATTGAATAATATACTTCGTCTTTAAGGATTGAGTTTATTGTTTTTTTGCCGGCCATTTGATAGTAGATCAACATCAAGTTTAGTACCTGAAGGATTTGAACAACTGGATAACTGAAGAATAGGAACAACTGGAAACAGTTGTCTAAAATGTTAAAATTCATGAGAATAGCACTTCTCATAAGAAATTTTACCTTTCATGGATCGACACTGAACTACAATTAAAAACAGGAAAAGCGATAAACTACCAAGAGCAACATTTGGTTAGAAAAGAAACTACAGGGTGGAATAAAGATTTGTCTAGATGGGTGTAAATTGAACTTTAATTAACTGAAAATTATATGGCTTTCAGAGGTACTTCCAACAAACTATATTGGCCTAATAATGGAAAATTCTTAAGCTTAGTACAACTATTAGCCAAATTTGATCCAGTTATGCAGGAGCACTTGCAGTTAGCTATGAAGGGTGATGTTTCAAACCACGACGGCTGAAAAGATATAAAAAATGAATTAATAGAGCTGATAGGTTAAAAAAGCGAAAGTAGAAATTAAATTGCATGCAAAGAAATCAAAGTATTATTCAATTATAGCTGACTTTACTCATTTAGAGTAACTTTCACTGATAATACAACATTTTGATTTATCATCAGATCAACAAAAAAAATATTAGTGAAGGAACATTTCATTGAATTTTTAACTGTCAATGAGTCGACTGGTGAAAGACTCACTAAAGCTATTGCAGATGTTTTAAATAAATACGGACTGGAATTGAACAATTGTAGGGGTCAGGGGAATAACAACAGGGCGAATATGAAAGGAAAACATATTGGGGATCACAGAATTTTGGACATAAATCCCTTAGCTGTTTATGTACCGTGTGCCCATCATAGCTACATAATCTTGTACTATGTGATGCCACTAAGTCGTCTTTAAAATCAGTCACTTTATTTGGAGTACTTTAGAGGTTGTTCACTTGTTTTCAGCTTCTGTTCATCGATGGAAAATTTTAACCGATCATTTGGGATTATATAACATTAAAAAACTCAGTGACACACGTTTGAAAGCAAGAACAAGCAGTGTTAAAATAGTTCGTTATTAAATTAGTACCATCTATGATGCTTTAAATACTTTGGCTATTGAAAATCAAAAGATTGATGTTCAAGTCTCTCATGAGGCTACTCATAGCTGACTACTCTACTCTAGACTACTTTAGCTGAACAGTTAAAAGATTTCACTTTTCAGTTTCGTTGGTTGTTTGGTATAACATACTTTTTCAAGTGTTGTTAGTAAATCTCTACAATCAACAGACATGGCTCTTTGTAAATGCACAGAAATGTTGAAAAAATGCCTCACTTTCTTTTAACAGCAAAGGAATTTACTGAGGAACTACAAATCGAACCTGTGTTTAAAGCCACATCAAGAGTTAAAATATTTAAGTGTCAAGTTGAAGAGACTGTCCGCGATGAGCTATAACTTCCCCCCCAAAAAAATTTTAAGTCAAATTTTTTAACTATCTTTTGGACTCATTCAATAAAAGATTTGATCATATGTATTCAAAATCAATTTTTTGTACAAAATAAAACAGATTCCGGAAATAACTGACCTTATCGAACTTTGTGGTAATCTCAAACTGAAATTAATTGTGGAATCTAAGTCAGATATAAATGAAAGTATGTTGTGCAATGAACTCCAAAGTTTCATTAGTTTTTTCTTCATAATAAATAGTTATTAATTTTACTAATCTTTTAACTATACTCTTTGTCTTTTTTTTCTATGAGGTTGTATTGAGTTAGAGGCGCCGTAGATATCTCGCCCACGGCACGGTATTGCTAAAACCGGCACTATATATATATATATATATATATATATATATATATATATATATATATATATATATATATATATATATATATATATATATATATATATATATATATATATATCAGCCCACAGAATCAGGAAAAATACGGTTGGCAAAAATTACCAACCTAAAACTGTTTTTTAACAACAGAAAACTTCAACAATCAATGAATGTGGGAATATTTAGATATAATAGAATGTGGGAATATTTTAATATTGACAAATTAACAAAATATCAAAGGTTGATACTTGCATAAAAACTAGAAAAATGAAATCAGCACTTTATCATTTTATTAGTAATTTAAATAAAGCATTAAATTTGCAGATTTTATTTAATTATTTTATTTGGAATAAATAAAATGATTTAAAAAAATCATTCCTTTTACCATTTTTATTTTAATTGTTTTGTTTACAACAGAAATATAAGGTTTGTATATAGATTTTAGATAAAAGGATCATTTTGCAGTTTTTATCTCTTTATATTAATGCTGAAGTTAATAGTAGTGTTAGTAGTAGTGCTAGTGGCAACACAGAACTTTTGACAGCCATAGCAACAATGGCAAGAAAGAGTTGCAGCACTTTTTTTTATAAGAAAATGTGAACAAATGTGATTGAAAATATCTAACTTATGTAAACTTCAAATTATCTATTTTTAAGACATTCATCAAGTTTTACAGTTTAAAAGATTTCTCAAACAATACGCCTTGGTGACTGAATTGATTTGTTCGCTGGGTTACTAAAATGCAACGCTGTGGTATTCAAGCTATTATTTAGACTGGTACTAATATCCAAACCGCTAATAATAGTTTGCGTAACGGCTACCAATGCCTATAAAAAATTTTAAAATTAATTATATTATAAATTTTTTTTTCCTCATAATTTTAAAGGTATATGTATAGTTTTTCTGTCTAAATATTTTTTATAATTTTTTTTTTACTGATCAAGTATTGAAATAAGGAATAAGTATAGAAATGGTTGGTGTGGAATCAAGACCCATATTTTTACATATATATTTTTTAATTAGGTTCTTTCAAATAAAGAAACATTTTAATTCCAATTTAAATAAAGAAACATTTTAATTCCAAACATTTAAATATTCTTTTAAAACATTTAAGATATATATTATAAACTTACTGAGTTTTCGCTCATTCTTTTAATAACAAGGAGAAACAATTTGCTGATGCTAGAGAATGCTGATTTAGACTTTTCTGGTAAGTTACGCAAATCATAACTTCTAAAGAAAATAATTTATAACATTAGATATACATAACAGTATGCAAAAGTTTGAAAATTATCATACTTTTTTCATAGTTTTAAAGTATAGTTTTTTTTGACAGTTTTTTTCTTTTTTTACGATTAAGCAATTAATGCAAACACAAAGGTTTGCTAACATACAGCTCTGCTAGCAATAAAACAAAATTTTCCCACTTCAAAATATACTTTAACTCAAGTCATAAATATTGAAATATTGTTGTGCAAAATATATAATTAAAATCTTGAAACAGGTTTAAATTAAAATTTTAAGACATTAAAACAAGAAATTTAACAGTAAAATAAACTTATTATTTAGTAGAACATGATTTAAACATACAACACACAGAAACATTTAACCCGCAACTTAATCTGTATACCAAAGCTTCATTATATTTTAAGCAAATTATGTTTACTTGTCAGTATTCAATCTACCAACTGAAAATCCAAAATCCCTGCATGGTTTTAGTAAGGACTTTGAAATGGATAAACTATAAAATGATTTTATTTCATTATTTATCTATTGATCCCTTACCTTTGATAATATGCATCTAGACCCAGGCCTAGTCTTGGAGTATCTATTTAGTGTGCAAAACATAAAAGTGAATTTATGCAGTTGCATGTTTTGCTCAATGTTTTACGCAGTACTTAGTGATTTGTATTTTTGATCAGTTCTACGACTGATCGTTTCTACGACGAATGATCAGTTCTACGACTGATCATTTCTATGACGAATGATGAATGATCAGTTCTACGACTGATCGTTTCTACGACGAATGATGAATGATCAGTTCTACGACTGATCGTTTCTACGACGAATGATGAATGATCAGTTCTACGACTGATCGTTTCTACGACGAATGATGAATGATCAGTTCTATGACTTCACACAAATCAGATAAGTAATAAACTATTTTGCAAATCCATTTCAAATTTATGCATGAAAACATTTCAACTTTTTTTTAAAATAGATATTGAAAGTTTATGACAAATATTTTAAGGGTTCAAGCAGCCTTGGTAAAATTTTCAGCTTAGAGAAGAGCTGGGCATATCAGGATAGTGGGGCATAGCCGGACAGTTAAGTCAGAAGCCTTATATCTCAGCTAAAAAATTTTTGATAGAACATTTTAAAATTGCATATTTTCTTAAGCAATACAACAACAAATGATTCATTTTGAACTATTGTTAATTTACTTTATTTACAAAAAATTTATATTTTTCAGGCAGTATTTTTTATCCTTTTTTATAATCTGGTTTTAAAAAAATATCTATAACTAAACTTTTTGAATAGTATTAATTTCAGAAAAATGGCTTTTATGGGGCATATAGGGACATCAAATTATTTATATAATTGACTGTATTACTACCATTTTGTAATGCTATTTACAGTTTGATGATTTTATTTTTAATTTAAAATATTGTTTTCCTTATTTAGAAAAGCAATATTAAATATCAAAAAAAAATTTAGAAAGATATTAATTTTTGTAACTTAACTTGATTATTAATAGTGCTCAATGTAAACAACAAATAAAATTAATTAACATAAGAAACAACGATAGTAAGAAATTATATAAAAAAGATCTATCATCAAAAATGGGAGAAAATGCAGTTTTAGCTGTGAATAGAAAATAACTTAGAACTAAAAAAGCTGCTGATACATATGGCATATTTAAGTTTACTCTACATTGGCATATTGCTAAGCCAGCTTATCAAAAATGTTGCCGAATAGTTTCAGAATATTTTTTGTGTAGTTACTAATTTAATAATACACAAATGATGATAGGATAGAGTAGAAGTATTTTATAATAAAACACAAAAAGTTTTTTTTATTCAAGTCTTTTTTTTGTGTGTGTGGTGGATGGGTGCATGGGTATAAAGTTTATAAAGGTATGTTACTTTTTCAAGAGTATTATGTTTGAACATGTTTAAATGATAGATAGCCTTCATTTTTTATCATTTTTAAAGCTTTACAATTACTGACTAACTGCTAAGTCTAGAACTTTGTCACTTTGGTTGTCATATTTTTAGCAATTTTTATTTTAAGAAGTTTTTTTTTTTTTTTATTGTTTACTTATATCAATGAATTTTATGAAGTTTATAAAAAACAGTGTTAGCTATGATTAGTTTGTCCGCAACTAGCATTTGTTTTTTAAGTGCCCCCATATGCCCCGCTCTAATTAGTCAAAGAAAAAAATGTGGTTAAAAAAAATCATCGCTAAACTTTTACAGAATATTGAAGATGTAGCTTTTACTCATTATTTATAATGAGTAAAAGCTACATCTGTATACTTTAAAAAAATTAAAAATTATGTTAATTTTGTTAGAATTCTGCTGATGTCTTTAAAATTTACCATACTTTTTGAACAGACAAACTTGATGGTTATAAGAAGTTAACATTTTATTCATTACTCAGACATCTCCTTAATGAGAACTTTAGTGTATACATATGCTGAAATACATGCAAATGTCAGAACAGAGGTATAATCATTATGATCACCCTGCTACTGGTAACATGTGACCCAGTGCAACCTGCTCCATGTTCTACTGCCTTGTAAGACACATTATCTAAGTAAAGGCTAGAAGAAATGTATTTTCTGTTATCAATACTATCAAATATCTGAAATGTCTAGTGGCATAGATGTAAACCTGTGTTACATTGTTACCTGTCTTGTAATTTTCCATCAGTTGAATTTTTCCTTTGTCCAAAAATCACTGAACTTGCTGGCTCTTTGTAAAAATAACTTGAATTCAGCTGTTTCTTCTTCAAATCTCAGTATTGATGGCTACTACTGTTTGATTCACAAAAACTCTAATGTGCCATGCCTCTGACCTTAGCTTGTGTTCAGTTTTTCCTTGTTCTCATTTTGTAGTTCTGACCATGCAATAATCTCTATAAATATAATATCTCATTTTATCTTCTTCAGACGCTTCATTATACTACTTATTACTAGCCTAAAGCTAAATGGGTTTCTTTACGTGGTTTTCTTAGTGATAATTTGTGGGCTGAAGTCTTTTGTTTTTCTGTTGATAAACGCATATGGCTAGGTTAGCTCCTGGATTCAGTTTAGGTACAGAGCCCTTTACTCCTTTTTGACAGTTTCAAGTTAAGCCTCATTCTATTCCATGGTCTTCACCATTTTGTGCACCTGCTATATCTAATGGTAATCACCTTTTTATCTTTTTCGAATAATAACTCTCTTGAGAACTCTTTAATATTATTGCAAAAAATCAATGTAAAAAGGTGCTGTCTGATAGAACAACTCTATTCAAATTTATTCAACAAAGTTGTTCAAATCAGAGTATTAGATTGTTTTTTATACACCATTTTGAGATTTCTTCCATATCGGAAGACGCGATTCTATAATAAATATATCTTTTACAGGAACGTATATAACTGTGTCATCAGCATAAATAACAGAATTTGAATATTTCAAACAAGGTACAAGGTCATTAAGGTAAATAACAAAATATAAAAAATATTGATCTTTGAGGTACATACAACTTTTTACTACATACAAATTTTTCTGTTTCAGATATTGTGTTTTGAAAACAAACAGTTTGAGATCTGTTAAATAGGTAATCTTTAAACCAGCAGAGTTCAGTATCACGAACACAATCACTGTTAAGCTTGTTGATTAGTATTCTCTGATTTAAAGTGTCAAAGGCTTTACTCAAATCAAAAAATACTGCCCAAACTATTTTAACTTCATCAACTTTTTAGTTTATGTTATCTACTAACACCGTTGCAGCTAGTTTTGTTGATCGCTTACGTTGAAAACCAAACTGAGTGTCATTTATCAAACTGGTTTCCTCTAAATAATTTGATAATTGGATGTGTAAAACTCATTTGATAATTTCTGATATAGTATTACAGATATAGGTCGTAGTTTTGAATGTCATTGTCGGACTTTGATTTGTAAATTGGGAGAAGTCTCGAGCATTTCCAATCAGTTGGATAGGCTGATGACTTCCAAGACAAGTTTATTATGTGAGTAAGTAGTTTAGACAAGACGTTAGCTGTGTCTTTTAGTTTTTATGGTGATATAATATCTAGGCCAGTAGACTTTTTGTTTTTAACCCACTTAATTCTTTTTCTATTTGATCAACTGTTACAGGTATAAATTTAAAAGATCTGTAAGTACGAGTTGGTTCCTAATATGATAACCTATACCCAGTCTTTTAAAAGAAAAGTGTATTTCTTTAAAAAAGATACTGAATTACAGAAATGTTCACAAAAGATAGATAATTTTTTTCAAAGGTTGGAATTGAGTTAATAATAAATGTTATACTTGTCGAAGATTTAGTTTCGGTGGGCGATACAGGACACAGAATAATATGCTCTTTGTATTTGGAAAAATTATTTAAAAAAAAAGCTCACTATTTCGTTGGTTTGTAGATCATTATGTCTCACCCAGCATAAATTATTGGATATGTAGACTGCAACACCTCTGCCATGTCCATTTGATGTGCGTTGTTTAGAAATGTATAGCCCTCAATATGATATAGTTCACTAAGATCGCTTTTGCTTATTTTATTATGTGGGTTTCAGTAAATCAAAATATGTAAATGTTTTTGTTGCTGTTAAACAGACAATGTTTGATTAATTGTTCAACAGACTACAAATTTTTGAATGAAAGCATTACAAGCCTTTTTAATATCCTATGTTTTCAAAATTTTCCATTTCTATGTTACTTTGGTTTAAAAATATTAGCCAGGGGCCATGTTTCTATGTCACCTGATAACAATAATAGAATTTTTAGAAACCTGCTGGGTGTAAAAAAGTTTTTCACACCCTGCATGTTTCACGCCCTGAAATCTGCAGGGTGTAAAAAAGAGTTTAAAAAAAAAAAGTGAAAATTATTGTAACTAAGGGCAACCTTTACGTGTTCAATTTGGTCTTTTTCACTAATTTTAAACCATGTAGTGAAGCCTTAAAGCAAAGGTTTTAGCATTTATAATTGAAATAAAGAACTCATATATACAACTAATACATTATTATAATAGTAATAAATCATATTATTACTTTTCATCCTGTTTCAATCATGTTTGACAATTACTTTTTTTTTTGAATAACACAGCATGTCTGAGAAAATCAACTTGCTTGATGACTTTGGAATCTACTTTAAGTTATTAAAAAATAATAAATTAATAAAATACCTTGGAGCGTATAGTAGAAATGAGTCCAAACATTTTTTCCAAGTTGGATCATACAGAACCTAATATTTAATAAGGTTTAAAAATTAAAAAGTTAAAAAATATAATTTTGTTTTTGTAACTTCACCTCGTTACTTTGAAAAACCTGGACTTAGAGGTTATAACATGTGTAAAGGACTTTAAAACTACAAATATCTTAATACTAATTTCAGACTATTTTTGTGCGAAAAACTCAAATATTTGAAAATGTATGTTTTTTTTTATTTGTAATTTATAGGTATGTGGTTCTATATTTCTGCAAATGTTATGAAGTCATATTAAAATAGACATAAACTAGACAACATTTATCAGTTTCTCAGTTTTCTTTTATTACCATTCCTATTTCCCTACCTATCTTTAAGAATAGTTATTTCGACCAATCCAAATAAGAGATAAAGCTGAATGTAAAACTAAAATAGAGATCAATAATCAATCATTTTGAATCTTTGTTAAAAACTGTTAATTAATTTTTAGTTTTAGTTCTCACATAAACCTACAAATTAACAGTATTTAAATGCTCAAGTTTCATATTTCAGAGTTATAGAGTTGAGAGAGGATTGTAACCACAATTAAAGAAGCTGAACTCAACTGAACTAGTGGACCAGTAGACTCGACTAGTGTCTACTGACATTTTTTCATTAAATATTAAGTAAATAAACTTGATAACGTAGTAAATTTCGTTTATCAATGCCGCATTGCTAATAACCATTTTTTAATAAATAAAAAAGTTTCATCTTAATTGGTTACTTTGTCATATAAAAAAATAAAGCTTCATTTTGCAACTTTTCACTTCAATTGTTTTTTTATTTTTTTAACTTTTTAAAGTGTAACCAATCAAGACATAACATAATATAATTGAATCTAGATTTGGGACATAACTAAATAACGTCTTAAATATTTATTTTTGTAGTGCTACATTACGTCTAATTGGTTACATATTAAAGAGTTATAAAAAAAAAAGGCTTAATTTTTATTAAGGCATAAAATATTTTATTAAGGCGTAAAATTTATATTTGTGACATTTTAATTATGCTTCAATTCTTAAATGTTTTACATTACGCCATGTCTCGATTGGTTAAAAGGTACTATAACAAATTATTCGATTGCTTAAGTACCTTAAACTTTTAAAAGTACTTTTTTTATGTTTTACGTTATGTTACTTTTAATGCTTTAAAAGTTTTATATGCCTTTAAAAAGTTTTTTTTTTCAAAACTAACCCACAAGCTTGTGAGTTTTCAAAAAAAAATTACCTGTAACTATTGCAATTTAAAAAAACTTTTTAAATTACAATTGTTCTGTTTATAATCGCTATAATACAAACATATTATTGTATTTTTTTGTTAATAATTTTTACAATATAATAATTGTGGTTTCTGCTTAAATAATTTTTTGATTTCATTCTGTTGTTGTTGAGAAAAAAAACGAGTCAAACAAATAATTTACTTATGTTAAATTTTTACTAATAAACATTGTTTTACTTGGTTTCTTTTTGCTTTTTAACTTTTATTTTATCACTTTTATAACGTGATTGATTGTGTTTAAAAATGCACTTTAGATGATTTATTTTTTCTGAATTTAGTTTTCATAATGGTCCATCATTATAAAAAATGTAAATAAAAAATAGAAAAAAACTTCTGCTTAATTATGCCTTCAGAAGATATTAAAAAAGCTGTTGCAGAAATTCTAGCAGGTGCTTCAATACATACAGCTGCATCAATGTATAACATTCCTATCACTATATCTCCATCAATGTAAAACATTCCTATCACTACTTTCACTACATACAGCTCATCAATGAATAACATTCCTATCAATAGTCTCATCTTTGAGTGAAAAGGAATACACAATACTCTCATTAGAATATATACACAAAAGATATGGTCACACAATTTTCAAACAGTTGTTAAAGCTTTAGAAAAGATGTGTATATAGCACTATAGGGAATGGTCACAGCAGCTAGCTTATATATATTCTTGCACAATTTCTTCTGAAAATCTCTCTATAGATTGATTGACAAAGGTAATTTTCCAACTTTACTGAGACTAACTTGGGTTATACTAAACAAAAAAAAATACAGAATCTGGTTTTAGAGTTTCACGTCTATATCTGTTAGATCCATCAAAAGCAGGGTTGAAAAAAAAAAACATTCTTAAAAAAAACAAAAGCCATGGTTTTTTGTTTTTAAAAATCATGGTTTTTTTGGTTTAAACGCGTTTAACCAACTTTTTCAATTAAAAAAAAAAAGTATTAGGCATTTCACTTGAATAAATTATATCTTCTACCAGTATTACTGATATAATTGTAGAAGACCTCCTAGGCAAAGACTTAAGGGGTTAACAGATTCTATCTGTTGACCAGCTGTGCACCCCTTCACCATCTATTAGGCTGGCGCAGATGTATTTTTAATAAATTGTTTCCAGTTTAGAATGTTGAATCCTGGATCTTCTTGACTCGATGCATGGGTTTTGCTTGTGTCTTTGTTTTTATGACTAGGCGACTCATTCTATTATCTCCTAATGAGGGTACAGCTCTAAAACTCAGTTTTATGGTTCTGAGGCAGGCTGGTAATCAGGTTTCCTGAACTCTGTGGTAGCTGTGGTCACTGTCAGTGAGGCTGATTCCATTAACAACTGTAAAATATCAAAGTACTAACAGTGTCATTATGCATATGGATGGTGTCTCTGTTTGTACTTTTGGTGTGCATTGCCAAGGCCACATCGGAGCCCTTTGTTACAGCCTAGGGTTTATAAGTAGTAATGAGGCAATTGCTTTACTTTTCAAGTCCTTTACCAAATTTAAAAATGAATAAAGTAACAAAAACTATAAAACACAAAAAACCACAGTCAATCACCAATCCAGTTATCACCAATTCGCTAAGCCTATCATTCACTAATACTCATGGTCTTCGAAGTAACTTTTTTTCTGTTGAATCTTATCACTTGCAAAGTTTACCAGACCTACTTGTTATTTGCAGGCCTTCTCAGGAGACGCGTGTGATTGCACGCCTTGAATGACCACGCATATATATTTTTTTGTTGATAACATGGGCACGATTTTTTTTGCATTTATTAAAAATGACCAATTTTAAAAACGCGCTGAAAAATCAAACTAATCATCTTATTGGTTTTTTTTTATTAATAATAATTTATTATTACAATTATTTATGAGAAAATTAAAACCTAACAATAATGCACATATATATATTTGTAATTAATGATAAAATAAAAAGATAAAAATAATATATAAATATATATATTTTTATTTGTTTTCATGCATTTAATAAAATTCTGGTGATTTTTCGTTAAGTTTTTATTTACTAAATGAATTACGTTATTAAGTAACTATTATTTCTTCCTGTTGGCTTGACAAGGTTTTAACTGAAACTTTTTATATAAAGAGAATTAAAAAAAAATTTTTTTTTTTTCCATATGTATTAAAATTATTTATTTTATTGTTTTTTTTTTGTTTGTTTATTTTTAATGAATGAGTTCAATACTTATGCAATTCTTTTGTTACGTAACTCTAACTCTTAATAATAGATAAAAAAAAAATCATGATAACCACTTGATAATGTAAGTGATGTAATTTAAGTAAAAAATACAGTATCAAAAAAACAAGTTTATTTTAAAAGAGTTTTTATAAAAATTTTAAATTGGTATAGAATTATTTGCATTTTGTAAAAGTTTCTATACAAACTGATTTACTGATTCGCAAAATTGAGACCTATAAGTTGAATTTGTTTTTTTACCTTGTTTTCCGTGTAACATCAGTGCAAGTGGCATTTTTAGTAATAAGTTTGCTTTCTTTCGGGCCGAACACAAAACTTTTAAGCTTATTTTATTTATTAGACTAACAGCTTTTATACAAAATTGCTAAAAGTTTGATTTAAAAGTTTAAATAAGCTAATATTTGGTAAAGTTATTGCGCGTGTAATGTAAGTTAAAAATGGAAATGCCTATATATGTTATTTTAATGTTTCTATTTTCTCATTAATAACTATAATAATGAATAATTAATAATAATTAAAAAAAGATGAGCAATTAATTTTGTTTTTTCAGCGCGTTTTTAAGATGCGTCATTTTTAATAAATGCAAAAAAAATTGTGGCCATGTTATCAACAAAAAATATATATGCGTGGTCATTCAAGGCATGCGACCGCATGCGTCTCTTGAGAAGGCCTGATTTGTGAGACTAATTTGAGTTCAGCTGTCTCATCTTGTGATCTTGGTGTTGATGGTTATCTTGCTTTAATTCGTAAAGACTCCAATAGTCACATGCTTGGCCTGGGCATTTACATTCGTAAGAATTCAACCATTTTTCGGGAAACTAGGTTTGAATCCACAGACTACTCTTTTATGTGCTTTCAAATAGCACCACTTCACTCTATCACCTTTCTCTTTGTTCTATATTGCTCTCCTTCATCTCAAGACTGCACTCTTCTTGATGTTATTTCTGATCATATTGACCAAGCCCTCTCTCTTTATCCATCAGCCAACATTGTTTTTGTTGGTGACTTTAATGTTCATCACACTGAATGACTTGGCTCTAGTGTCAGTGACTCTGCAGGCATTAAAGCCCACAGCTTTTGCCTTTCTCAATCCCTAACTCATATAGTCAACTTTCCAACTCGCTTTCCAGAATCATTTACCTTCTCTACTTGACTTGTGTCTTGTTTCTGATCCTAATCAGTGCTCAGTTTCTCCACATTCACCCTTAGGTGAATATCATCAGACTCCCCTATCATCGTACATCTTACAACTACCTTAAAGCTGACTGGGACTCTTTCGGTGATTTTCTTAGTGATAACCCTTGGGTATCTTTAGTCTTCCTGTTGACAAATGTGCTTCTTACATAACTTCGTGGATTTAAGCTAGCATGGAATCCTTTATTCCCTCTCAACGATTTTAGGTCACACCTCACTCTTCTCCATGGTTTTCCTCACATTGTGCTGCTGCAATTGCCAATCGAAACCATTACTTCCATATCTATCAGCAAAACAATTCTCCAGAAAACAGACATCTGTTTATTACTGCTAGGAAACGCCAAAGCCCACTATTCTCAGATCATGAAATCTCATATTTCATCTCAAAAATGAGGCTCTCGTGACTTCTGGAGAATCTTTAATAGTATCAATAATAAGGGCAAGTCTGTAATTCCACCTCTTTTGTATGGTTCAGACTTTGTCACCTCACCTAAAGACAAAGCTGAATTATTTGCCAAGAACTTTTCATCAATATCATCTCTTGATTCCACTAGTTGCGTTCTACCTGATATAGCCGTCAAACAGGCTGATCCATTGCTTGAAATCCGTATCACTCCAGCTTCTGTATCTAAAGTGATTTCCTGCTTTGACTCTTCTACAGCTTGTGGCCCGGACAACATACCTGTTATAGTCTTGCAGAAGTGTTCTCCAGAACTGTCGTCTACCTATTCAAAACTATTTAACAAGTGCTTATCAGAGTCTTGTTTTCCAGCCTGCAGGAAAGCAGCATCTGTTATCCCTATTTTTAAAAATTCTTGAGAGCGATCTGATTTGTCTAACTACTGTCCTATTAGTCTTCTTCCTATTATAAGCAAGGTTTTTGATCTCTCATCTTGAATCTAATAACTTTATGATCATCAACATGGATTTTGATCTTCTTGTTCTACGGCTGATTTGCTAACAGTAATAAACGATAGATTTTATCGCGCATTAGATAAAGGTGGAGAGGTTAAGGCCATCGCTCTTGACTTTTCTAATGTGTTTGATAAAGTTTGGCGTGCTGGTCTTCTTCATAAGCTTTCATCTTACGGTGTATCAGGAAACATCTTTAACATTATTAAATCCTTCTTTTCCAATCGTAGTATAAAAGTTGCCCCTGATAAACAGCACTTTTCTTCTTACTCTGTAACCTCAGGGGTTCCTCAAGGTTTAATCCTTGGCCCTATACTCTTTTTAATTTACATTAACGATCTTTATCCAGATATTTTCACATCTAAGGTGGCATTGTTCGCTGATGATACTAACACAATAAGAAACCAACTCTCTCTGATTGCTTGCAGGGGGCATTTGAGCTTGAAAAGGATCTCACTTCTGTTACAGCATGGGGCTCACAGTAGCTGGTGAACTTCAATTCAGATAAAACTCAATTTTTTTTAGCCAATCATTATCGCAATAATTTAGGCCTTCCTATATTTATGAACGGTAATGTACTCGATGAGTCATCTACCCTTCATCTTCTAGGATTAACTCTTACTTCTGATCTTTCTTGGAAACCTTATATCAAATCCGTTGCAAAATTAGCATCTGCTAAAGTTGCATCTCTTTATCGAGCTCGACACTTTCTTACTCTGGATTCTATTCTCTATCTCTTTAAATCTCAAATTCGGCCTTGTATGGAATAATGTTGCAATATCTCGGGCGGATCTTCTAATAATGCCCTTTCTCTTTTAGGCAAAGTGCAAAAACACATTGCAAACATAGTCTTTTCTTTTTTTGCTTTTTAATTCATTCAAATTAAATTTTTCGAATATTAAAAATTCCTTTTTGTAAAAAGTAAAATAATCTAAATTCCATTTTAAAAGTTTACAAAAGTTTTTGTTGTCTAATACGATCAATTTTTAATAAAATAATTTTCCGGGATTTGCAGTCAAATACTCATCTATGTTAAAGTTACCAGCTTTAAAATTTGCGTTTCCTAATATCATGTTTTTTATAATTGTGTGTATATATATATATATATATATATATATATATATATATATATATATATATATATATATATATATATATATATATATATATATATACATATATATACATATATATATATATATATATATATATATATATATATATATATATATATATATATATATATATATATATATATATATATATAAAATATTTTTTCCTAAATTGTTTGCTTTGAATTATTTTTTTTGTATATTTAAAATTCCCTTATCGAGATGTCAAAAAGTCTAAAATCCTCTTATCAAGATGTCAAATTACTCGTTACATTCTTAGAAATGATTTTGATAGTTAAATCTCAAAACCTGGTGTTTAACTTTTTAATCATATACTAAGAGACAAAACAAATTAAGAACTAATCTTCACTAATCTTAAGAACTAAAATTTCATAGATTCTAATCTTGATTTTATTATTTTTTATTTTTTTAAACATCTTCACTTCCAACAAGGCTGCAAACAACCACTACTCTAGTTAAAAGTTACTGGAAGTGAAAAGATCAAGTTTATAGAGCAAAATAATGATTATCTTCAACTCTCGAACAATACAAGAGATGAACAGAATATTGTTTTCACTATAATAATGATTAACTAAGACAACTTAAAAGATTGCAAATTATATGAATCAAGAAAACAAGATGAAGGAAGAAAATTCCAAAGAGCTGCAGACCTCATAGTTGGACCTGCTCTTGCAGCCAACCTTCAACCTTTGTGACATCATTGCAATGTTGCTTCTCTTTCTTTTTTTTTCAAATACTATAATGGGCATTGCTCTAAAGAGCTAGCGTCTCTTGTGCCATCTACTAAAATTCAATCTCATGTTACTCGTCATTCAATTAAGTCTCATCCTTTTTCTGTTATTGTTTCTAAGTGCTCCAATCGTTATCTTGCTCTACAATCTTCATCTTTTCTCTTCCAGTCACTTCCAACACTAATTAGTGGTTGCTTGCAGCCTTGTTGGAAGCGAAGATGTTTAAAAAAAAAAAAACTAATACATCATTATTTAATGTTCTGTATATAATATTTTTATAGCTTTTAGAGGTGAGTTGGGTAGGCTAACTGAAATAAAAATGTCATTATTTTAACTCAACTCCCCAAGGCCATGAAGGCCACTAAAATGGAAGAGGCTACTTTAGTTGTGGTTACAACCCTCTCAAACAAGTCTCAGAAACAAGTTGAGCGCGGTAATACCAGGGATGTGGCGGGGGAAAGAGCTCATAACTTTATCTGTGGGAAGCATTCTACCACTACACCACTACCACGTATTAGCCTGTATATGTATATGTCAACCCTCAGAATTAGGAAAAATGAGGCCAGCAATAATTTGCGGACCTCAATCTTTTAGAGGTTGGCATCAGGTCAGCAAAAAAAATTTGATACAAAGGTCTTACCATAAAACATAGAAACAAGGTCAGCAATTTTTTGCCAACCTCAAACACATTAAGATCAGCAACCCTAATTCAGAGGGTTGATATATATATATATATATATATATATATATATATATATATATATATATATATATATATATATATATATATATATATATATAAATATATATATATATAAAATTTTAATCTGAAGTTAAACTGAGTTTTATTGTAGTATATCCAAACATGGATCATTCTCACCAAATTGTCCTACTAGTCAGTTACATTGCTGTATAATATCTAACTTGTAGTTCCATGGACATGTGGTGGATTTGAAGTAATTACATTTCAGAAGCTAAAGTAATGATAGATCAAACTGTATAACCTTATCAAAACTTAAAATATACTATTAAGTTTTTATAAGCATTTAATAATGATAATTCCATTTTATAGGATCAAGGTTGAAAAATTGGTGAAGGACTAGATGAAGCTGAAAAGCTTAAGTAAAAGAAACAATACTGCTAAAGTGAAAAAAAAAACTTTATAGAAAATATGAAAAAGGTTTTCTGGATTGGAGAAAACCCACTAAATATGATTGAAAAAATAAATAAAGATAGGTTGAGAAACCAAAATGACAAAGTGGAAGACATAGTTTGGTTGAGAAACCAAAATGACAAAGTGGAAGACATAGTTTTTCTTAAAGACCAGTTAACAGAAAAGAAAGGAAGGTTACGGG
Organism: Hydra vulgaris; assembly: GCF_022113875.1. Lineage (NCBI taxonomy): Eukaryota > Metazoa > Cnidaria > Hydrozoa > Anthoathecata > Hydridae > Hydra > Hydra vulgaris. The sequence goes on from NC_061157.1 coordinate 51,428,227, forward strand.
GATAAGAGATTTCAGTACTCATTAAAAAGAAAGTATAAATCTAAATGTAATTATAATAAATTAAACATTGTATCTGATACTGATTTTGAAAATTCATTAAGTTCTTATAATACCAATAAAAGCAATTCAACTGATAGTGAATTTGAAATTGAGCCGCATATTGATCCTACAAATTCTGTCAACCTACCCAAGGATATCTTGCACCACACTGCTCACGCAGCAGTTGGAAAGGGTTTAGCTCCAAATCAACATACAGCAATTCTTAGCAGTACTATTGTCAATTCTGGTGGATACATGTCTGAGTTTGTATGCTCTAACTCTTCTTCATACAGAGCAGCAGAGAATGCTGTGTTCATGGGTACAAATGAAATCAGAGATCATATAAAAAGCATTTCTAAATCTTCAAATTCTCTGATTACAATTCATATTAATGGAACTATTGTGAAAGAACTTACTGAAGGAAAAAGTTTTCAAAAGATAGTTTAGCTGTTGTTGCTAATATTAAAGGACAAACCGAGTTACAAATTCCAGCAATTGACCAAAAAAAAGCAAAAGTACAACAATTTCTAACTTTGGATTAGAGGAAAAAGTTAAGTGTCTTTGCTTTGATACAACTAGCACAAACACAAGTAAAGCAAAAGGAGCTTGTAACAGAATTATTAAGCACATACAGCGCCTTATATTATTAACTGCATGTCGACACTATATTTTTGAGCGCCATGCAACCCATTTTAGGAAGGAAGTATGACTGCTTTATCCAAGCAGTCATACTTCAGGACCAGAGAATAAATTATTTAAAGTTCTTAAGAACCATTGGAATGATCTAGATACTGAAAATCAAGATTTAAAAAAATTGTCAACTCCTACTTATTCTAATTTATTATTATGGATTAATGAGTGCTATTCAATTTTGCAGATATATAATTAGCACTAAAGTTTTTAAGAAGGTGAGTAATAAATACTTTATAAACTAATTCAATTAAATCTAATTATCCCTTATTATTTCCAAAAAATAGTATAGTAAAGTTGTAGTACTTAACTTATAATTTTCTAGTTTTATAATTTTTTAGTAAGTTATTAAAGTTATTATAACTTAGCAAAAAACTTTGTTTAGTTTTGTAAAGATTATCAGGAATAGGCTAAAATTACATTGATGGTACTGTCACACTGATAGATTTAAACTTCATGATCTTGGAACTGTTCCTTAAGTCAGATTCATGGGTAAAAGTTTATTTTACCTAAAACTGTTTCTACTTATGGAAAAAAATCCATGAAATCAATGAAGAAAACAGGGATAAAATCATTGAAATGACAAAGTTCCTTTCCATTTTTTACACTGAATGGTTTCTTAAAGCGGAGCCAAGTTCAGCTGCTCCGATGCAGGTATGCGGTCTGAATAATTGTTTTAAAACAAATGTACAATTCTGAATAAATACATAAAATTGGTATATTATTTATTTTTAAATTAAACATTGATAAATCTAAACCTTAACTACTAGGATATGAAACATTTGAAAAGTTTGAGGAATCCAATAAAGCTGGGGCTCAAGCTGTTTCTAAATACATAATGCGATATACTTGGTACCTTGATTCATATTTAGTCATTAAAACAATTGCAGATCAGAAATGTAAAGAATATGGTGATATGGCTAATTATCTAGACTGTTTGGTCTAAAAGAACCCCTATAGAGCAGTATTCATAAGAAAAACAGGTGTTGGATAAAGACACTCTGATAAAGTCCTGGCTTGTTTTTGACATGCTTGGTCATGAAAAAGCTGAAGTTCATTGGATGAAGCTTCCTCCAGAGTATTGGATTTTAAATGATTTTTATCAAGAATTTGAAACAGATATCATGAATCTTGATGTTGTGAATTATTATTCAAAAAGAACAGTCAAATCAGTTCAACAACTTGTTAACAAAGTACATTCAGAAGAGAAAAAACAAGATAACTTTTTTTTTCTCATGTGTACAAGCAAAATTGAAATGGTAGAAAAAAGTTAGATCATGCCAAAGCTGCACTCAATAGTATTATTTAATATCTACTTTTTGATTCAATTTATTTTTCAAACGCTTGTAAATTTTGATTTTTGTTTTGTATTCGTAAAAAAAAATTTGTTGTATTCAAACTTTGGGTTAGAGGAAAACAAAATATTTATTGTTTTTAAACAAATATTTTATGTTTTGATGATTTTCAATGTTTTATCATTCTTCTTAAAGTTACCTAAAGAAATATTTATGAAAAGAGCCCCTTAAACTTAAGTTGTGAAATGCATTACCATGTTATTGGATAGTTTGTTTTTTTAAATTGGTTGAGATTTAAGGGTCCGACAAGCAGGGTAAAGTTTTCCTAAAAATGGGGTAAAAATTAACCTTTTTAAAAAAAATATTATCTTGGTTTAAATTGATATTTTTTAAATGGTTATAAACCATTTGGTTTAAACCTATCAACATTGATGAAAAGCTGGCAGAAAAGTGCTGGTGACAGTGGAGAATTTAAAAGATAATAACTATCCTTGTCATGAACTTCGAGCTGTTTTAAAAAGTATTATCACCTCCTTCTGAAAACACTCTAATAGCTATAATAACAAAAATGGAAAGAAAATGAGTGCAAACAGAATGTGGCAAAACTCCAACTAAAAAAGCCTTAACTTGGAGAAAAGAGGAAGTGGCTTCAAAAAATGAAAAAATAAAACTTGTTAAAAAAAGACAAATTTAAAGTAAATGTTATTTACAAAAAAAGAAAATATAAGCATTTTTTATATAATTTTGATACAGAAGATACTTTAAATAAATAAATATATTATCAAAAATTTATTTTTTATGACTTCAGATCTTATGACTTCAATTAAATGGGGTAATGGATGATTTTTTTTTTAAATTTGTTTATATATAGCTCCTTCCAAATATAACTACCATTTGAATTAATATCTATTATGCATTAATGTACAGCAGACAATTTTTATAAATAGATATTTTTGTATTTGTGAAATTGAAATCAATATTTTAACAAGTTTAAATTTTTTTAAATAGTTAATTAGATTTAATTTAATGAAATAACTTGTGAGCTAGAGTTATCTACAAATCATTTTATATTTATTAACAAACTTACACACTTGTTTCTTCTAAAAAATTTTGAGTTTAAATCTTTTTAGAGATTTATTGCTCCTTTATAACAAAATTAGTAGAAAATCATACTTATGCAAATAATTATAATATAATAATAAATTTTTATAATACAATATTAAATTGTGTCAATATTGTATGTTATTTAGTTTGTAATAATAAACTATTATTTAATTTGTAATAATTTTTGAGTTGAATAAAAACACACAGTTCAATAATGATACTAAAATAAAAAACCTGCCTTGGTAATTATTTTTATTTAAAAGACATAAATAAACCAGATGGTTGATTTAAAAAATTCCCAATATCTAAAATACAACATGCCTAGGCTAATTTAAGGAAGATTTCTCTGCTTTAACAGTTTGAAGAGCATCACTAAAATTAAAGGAACTTTTGATTTGTTGTATGTGTATTTTGTTTGATTGTTGTATATGGCAATATAGGTGTAAAATTGGAATTCAAACCTTGGATGTAACCTAAGCACACCCCATTTGTAATAATATTTCAACACTGTTTTTATTTAGAAATCAATCATTTAGAAATTCTTTTTTTAATTATGTGACCCATTTTTTATTGTTGTCAAAATTAAAATTTATTTAAATTTTATTTAATGCACATAGATGTATATTGAACAAATAGGTACTGGGACAAATAAATGTACATAGATCGACTAACAAACAAGGATTGGCACAATTAAATGTACATATATTGACTGAGAAATAGGAATTGGCAAAAATAAATGTACATACATCGACTGACAAATAGAAATTGGTGCAAAAAATATACATGGTTTCGGTCAGGGTCAGGGTCATAGATTAATCAGAAATTGATGCATTTTGCATTTTTAACAGTTTTGCTTTAAAATGTCAACAAAAACCAGGATTTTTTAGTTACCTTTGAACAGGAATTTTTTATAACTGAGTATGAAAAAGATGGTAAATATTAGCGTTTTTTGTCTGATTTTTTATATTTTAACATCAAATTAGAGTACTTTCCTTAAAATTTTACAACTATGTTTTATATGATTCTGAATCAGTATAAGTTAAAGCTGCAGTTAAGTGCCCTAAATAATTTTATTTTTTTGCTTGTTGTGCTCTTGTCAGTGGAGACTTATTAAACATAAAGAATATTTATTAGGATAATAAAAGAAAAAAGATTGCTGCCCCATGCCAAACTCTCAGTTGATGTAGCTACACACTCCTTTGCAGCAGTAGGTTATAAGATAGTCCATGTTTGTACTGAAAATAAATATTCATTATTTTTAAAAGGTTTCCACTGATGAGAGCGCAACAAGCAAAAAAAGAAAATTATTTTAGGCCTCTTAACTGCAGCTTTACCTCAGAATAATATATTTTATCATCACCAATCTTAAAAACAGGGGGGGGGGGAGAAAAAGTTGGATTAAAAATAAATTAAAATTTGTGGACTTAATCCAACCTACTTTACATTTATATACAAAATGTAAGTATTTAAAAACTTCATATAAACATTAAAACTTATTAGCAATTTATGTAATTAACAACCTGTTTCCAAAAATTATCTGAAGTTATTGAAAGTAACCACTTAAGATCCTCAGATAAAAAAATCATTCGTTCAAGCCATTCATGAAATTCTGTTTTGTCTTCTAACTGTTCATTTGATGGAAAACAAAAGGAGATAAAGTTCCTTGATTCTATCGAAGTGTTCTATAAGATGTATATTAAAAACTGTTAATAAATTAGTTTAAAATATTTGAACATCCAATGAAAATATTGTATATGAAAACGTAAAGATATACCAATATAAGATTTCTTGACATTTTTTACACTTGTAAAATTACTTTGCTGTAAATCCCAGCGTAAAATCTCGTTGTTTACATCGCATTGTGTTGTTTACATCGCATCACACGAAATACACGGATGATGAGTTCTGAATTCAGTTTTAATACTTATTAAAACAGTTGATTTTAATAATCAACCAGTTTGTTATAAAAAAATTCACAATCTTCGAACAATCATTCTCAAGACAAATCAAAGGCAATGCTTCTAAACTCGAAGCAATTTAAACACCTAATGAAGTTTTTACACAAACCTGTTGCATTGGTGTAGAATAGGGCCCTGCCAATAAAGGAAACTTTTCTAAACGTAAAATTATAAGCTTGCTCCATATTAACCAAAAAAACTTTTTCCTAAAAAAAAAAAAAGACAGCCGTAATAAAAACAAGGGCTTCAACTAGAAATAATACTATAGATATAATGGATGTATATAAAAAAGAAGAAAACAGTTGCGTTGTTCTACAAAAATGAAATTAGAAATACCTATAAATATTAAACAAATTTGATTTTAAATAAATTTTAATATAAAGTAGAATAAAATAATAGAACTTATATACAAATGAAGAAGTAAAGCAACAATTATTTTGTCATTTGTTTTGTATACGAAAACACAAATCAGATCACTGAACGCATGGATTCCCAAGAAAGATGTGCTATTTTGAATGATAATTTGAATCAGAATTGCTAACTTAATCTTTTACTTTATTTTCCTACATGATTATAAGCATCAGGTTTGCTAACTAATTATTTATCTTTATCATTTAGGTATCTTTAAATTGGATATTAGAAACATATAAGGCCTTTCTATTGCATATCGTTTATAACCTCTATATTTAGACACATATCTTTTTTTTTAATTTTCTCAACTAACTTCGAGAAAAAAGGGGGCGCACCAACTTTATTTGCTCCAAGCGCTATTTATGTTGCTACGCCACTAATTAATAGTGTTTAGTGTTTACTACTTAATGAATGAATAAATGCATGTATTGGAACTTGATAAACTTTATTGCATCAATTTAATCAAACCTAATAAACTATAAAATTATAAACTATACATTAATTTGAACTTTTAAGTTTAGTAAAATCACTCAGTACAAATGAGTGAATTTAATAATATAAAGATAATTGCTTATTGTTAAATAAATAAGAATTATTGAATGAAATTAGGAATATTATAATTTAAAAATGCAATTTGTTCTCCACGCTTAGACAAAATTTCTTTAACATCAAATTATACACATAAAAAAAGACACCAAGGGTTTCGCGCCCAGTCAAGTAAATTTAAAACTGAGTAAAGCAAAAAAAAAAAATGATATTGTTATAATAGTGTGCGTCAACGAGGCAAAGTTTAATATATTTTAAATATATTAAACTTTGAAAATATTTTAGACGCTTTTTCAAAACTTTATGAAATTTTAGAATATCGATACCTTAATATGCAAATTGGGTAACTCCATTTTTTGACAAAATGACTTAATAATGTTGGACTCTCCCAATTTACTTACCATGTGTATAGGCATGTAAACAACAAAATTCCTCGTTAAGTCATTTTGTCAAAAATGACTTAACGAAGAATTTTTTTTGCATATTAAGGTATCGATATATCCTTTCAAAATACATCTTTTTTAACAAAGATGTAAAATAACATGTTGTTTTAAAATCTTATTTTGCACATCAAAAGTCAATCGGCATCACGCAAAATATAAAACACCTTTTAAATCAAATTTGATTGAAAATTATATATTATTCGTTCATTCACAGTTATATCAACTATTGCAATATTGTTTGGACACATACTTTTCAGTACTAAAGAAAATACACTTTAAACAAAAGCAAGCGTATCAAATAGTATGCAATACTAACAGATATTCATGCCAAACGATTATTCAGGGGAAATAGAGCTCTAAATTTTTTTGAACTGAACCTCTTCCAAAATTTATTATTTATGTTTAAATCGCAAAACAACTTGCTACCAAAAAACTTTGAAAATTAATTTTCCACCATTGATCACAAATACCCAACAAATTACTCTTTTCGAAACTTTAAAATTCCAAAGACTTTACTTAAAAAAACTAACTTCTCTATCTTATTTCGAGGACCTCGGCTATGGAATTCGATCTTTAAAGAGAGAATAAAAAACATAAAGTCATCAAATCCCTTCAACGCAACAGTCAAACAGCACATATTTAACTTAATTGACGTCAACATACTCTCCTATTTTCAAAGATCAAATTAATAATAACTAACTAAAAACAATTGATCTCTTTTGATAACTACAAATGATGATTATATCCAGTTGCGGATTAAGACTTCTTGGGCCCGGGGCTATTTTTTTTGGAGGCCTTTTTATGGGCCAGAGCCTAAAAATGACTAAAAAAAAAAAAAGTTTTCTAAAATTTTTGGGGGCCCCTAAATTTGCGGGACCCGGGGCTATAGCCCCCCCTCCCTTAATCCAGTACTGATTATATCACAATACAAATAGTTTTTCTTTCCTATACTCATCTATCGTTACGAACATGACTTTGCTTTTAATTTTTAGTTTTTTCTTTATTTCTATTTATGAATTTTTTAATGTCACGTTAATCTCACGTGAAACGTGAAACATTTGTATTTGCGTTTTGAAAATTTTATTACTTTAAACACCCCTAGTCAGCATCTATTAACAAATCTAAGACCTAGCACACGCTCAATGTTCACAAAATAATGTGAGAAATAATTACCCTTGATCCCTTCAAATTTATCTGCTTTGTTTGAAAATAAGTGTGAGTTTTACGTAATAATGATTTATCCGAACAAATTAAATATATATATTTATTATTTTTTATAACTTGACTGTAATTATTAACGTTTTCATCCGAAAATGGCCAGTTTTGAATTACTTTACTTTATCCAGAAATGAAGTCAAATCAAATGTTCCAAAATGATAACGAACCTTTCAAAACGTGAATTTGGTAGATTGTTTTTGAAGCCGGAGCTGATCATGTATATATGTATGTATGTATGTATGCATGTATGTATGTATGTATGTATGTATGTATGTAAGTATGTATGTATGCATGTATGCATGTATGTTTGTATGTATGTATGTATGTATGTATGTATGTATGTATGTATGTATGTATGTATGTATGTATGTATGTATGTATGCATGTATGCATGTATGTTTGTATGTTTGTTTGTATGTATGTATGTATGTATGTATGCATGTATGTATGTATGTATGTATGTATGTATGTATGTATGTATGTATGTATGTATGTATGTATGTATGTATGTATGTATGTATGTATGTATGTATGTTTGTAAGTATGAAAATATAAAGCAACTGAAACAGATTAAAAAAAAAACAAAAGATTTTTATTAATAACAAAAAGAATAATTTATTAAACAATTCCATTAATTTCTGTATGAAAACCGCAAATAAATACATGTACAAAATTACATTACCTAATTTTATAAATATGAATAACTAATTTTTAAAAGATTAAAAAAGCTCAAAACATTTCATTCTCCAAAACTTAATCGTAGACAAAAATATAATTAAACGAAAAAAACAAATAGAGAAAACAAGTGTTGTATCAAACAACGTTTTTATTCAGTAAAAAAAAAAAAAACATTATCTACACTAATCTTTCTCCAGAGCCAAACAAAATAAAAGCAAAAAATCCTATTAATGAAACAACAGATGTTAACACAAAAACTGCTGACCAATGTCCAGTAGTCTCTAATATAAACCCAGTTATATAAATACCAATAAATCCAGCAAATGCTCCACATCCATTCATTAGTCCATGTAAAACCCCTGCATGTTTTGGTGCTAGGTCTTGTGAATTAAGCATTAAAGATGAACTAGTGAAACTCATAAATCCTATATTTAAGCTCATTACAAAAAGTGCTTGTCGAAAAGTCTCTACAGTATTTAGTAAAAGAGAAGAAATGCAAACACCAAGAAACAACATTGAGGCATATAATTTTCGCACTACTGTAACTGATGTTCCACTCACTAGCAGAACATTTGCAAAATATCCAGCAATATTTGTTAGTATGAAGTTCAATAGCCAAGGTACCACATTAAAAATCCATCCTTTACTCTCTGGAAATGCATCATGAAAATAAATTGGTGTCCATGAAAGCAAATTATAGAAACACATACCACTTGCAAAATATGCAATCAGCAAGCCCCATATCGGAGGGCATTTTAGCAATCTAATCCAAGGCACTGAATCTTTAACAACAAGCTGCGGTTCTTTATTTTTTTTAATATTAAAACTTGAAACAAAATATCGAAAAACTATTACCCATATAAAAGAAAGGCTACCATTAACAATAAAAACGCTTTCCCAACCAAGATTATCAACCATTATTGAACCAATAAATCCAGTTGAAACAGTACCTATTGCGGAGCCAGAATAAGCAGCACTCGAAACAACACTTCGTTCAGCAACTGCAACATGTCTAGATATCAACGACACAAATGACGGAAAAAAAACTCCTTGGGAGACTCCAGTAAAAAATCGACATATTAAAACTGCAGATGTACCAGAATAAAATAAAAAATTGGAATGTGCTACTAAAGGCAAAGCAATAGTTAATAATGACCATACTATGGAAGAGTAAAATATAACAATTTCCCCACCATGATGATCAGCTAAATAACCTCCAAGCATATTTGTTAGTAAATAACCACAAAAAAAAGCAGAAAGTGCCATACCAGATATTTGTTTATTCCATCCTAAGTCTTTAGCAACAGCAGCAGTACAGATTGACATTGATGTACGCACAGAATATACAAGCAAAATTCCAATAAAAAATAAAATTGTCCATTTAATACGAGTTTTCCTATTCCAATGTTCATTGTTAGGAACTTGATCAATAAAATTTGGTGGAAAATTTACTTTATCTTTTGCAGCAGGATCTATATCTATATTAATTGCCATTTTTTATATTTACTAAATTGCAAACATAATAAACTTAATGTTCACATTTAAAGAAAAGATATTTATTTACAAATTTAATTTGAATTTATTTAAGTGTTATAAATTTAAATTTTAAAACTACAATTTTATTAAACAGTTACTTACAATTAATTTTGATAAATACTCAATAATTCATTTGAAAATAGGTCAGGTGAATAAAAATGAGCAATTGCTTTTACTCAGTAAATGGTCAGCTTTACGTGAATAAAAACTTCAGCAGTTTTGCTCAAATTTTTATTCACATAAATTTAAACAATTTACTCAGTTGCTCAGCTTAACGTGAAAAAAAAAACTTAAAAGCAAAATTCTTAAAGTTTTTATTTACGTAAAAAAAGCAATTTTCATTTTTGTTTACCCAGCCTAATTAAAAAAAATAGTTAAAAAAAATATTTTTATTAATGCAATAGAACAGGAGCTCCCAAAGATTTACTTAGAAGGACCAAATTCTAAATTTCAAAATAATTGGTGGGCCAAAATAGAAAAATGTTTTAAAAAAAGTCATAATAAATGTATATTCATAATAGATGTATATGTATCATAGTAGATGTATAAGCCATAATAGATGTGTATGTACATTCATTCAAATAAACATGAAACTTTTAAAATGTTATGAAAATATTTTTAAAATTAAGGTATCAGATCTTACGGTGATCAGATCTTACAATGTACAAGGCCATGCCTACTAATAGGCAAACCAGACAGCTGCCTGGGGCCCTAAACATCCAAGGGGCCTCAGGCAGCTGCCTGGCTAAAGTTTTTTCAAAATTTTAAATTTTAATTTCGTTAATTAAATTTTAGAATTTAATTTACGAAATATTCTTCCAAATATCTTTGAAGCGGAGACCATTTTTTATTTCTCAATGTAGTACTATGCTCGTGCTCTTCTTTGTGCATCAATACTGCTCACTATTGGGCAAAATTGGAGAGACTGGCATGGCATCTATTGCTCTCGGTACTCTCAGGACCAATACATGTAAAAGATTATGCTTTCCCAAAGAGTTGCTTTTCCAATTCTAAAGCCAAACGAAGGTTTTGTGCTTTAAACTACAATAGATTTTTGACAAATGATCAAACCATAACAAGATCATGACTTCTATACTCAAAAAAAAGCAGATTCTGTATACTATTTCTGCTGCAAGTTGTTTAGTGTTGATAAACAAAAACTTAGTACCAGTGGCTTTTGTGATTGGAAAAACATTTATTCCATGTTAAGTGAGCATGATCCTTCACAAGAGCGCAACAAATCCTGGATAAAATGGAAGGAGCTGGAAAGTCGTTTGAAAGCAAACAGTACAATCGATCAACAGAATCAGAGTGTCTTTTTTTTTTTTTAATTATCTTCGCTTCCAACAAGGCTGCAAGCAACCACTAATTAGTGTTGGAAGTTACTGGAAGAGAAAAGATGAAGATTGGAGAGCAAGATAACGATTGACAGACGACTTAAAAGATTGCAAATTATATGAATCAGGAAAGCAAGATGAAGGAAGTGAATTCCAAAGAACTGATGTTCAAGGAAAAAAAAATAGACGAAGAGTTTTTGGAACACTTAGGAACAGTAACAGAAAAAGGATGAGACTTGATTGAATGACGAGTAACACAAGAATGAATTTTAGTAGATGGCACAAGAGACGCTAGCTCCTTAGAGCAGTGCCCATTATAGTATTTATAGAAAAGAGAAAGAGAAGCAACATTAGGACGATGTGACAGAGGTTGAAGGTTGGCTGCAAGAGCAGGTCCAACTATGTTTACAATGCGTTTTTGCACCTTGTCTAAAAAAGAGAAATGGCATCATTAGAAGATCTGCCCCAGATATGGCAACAGTATTCCATACAAGGCCGGATTTGAGATTTATAGAGATAGAGAATAGAATCCAGAGTAAGAAAGTGCTGAGCTCGATAAAGAGAAGCAACTTTAGCAGATGCTAATTTTGCAACGGATTTGATATAAGGTTTCCAAGAAAGATCAGAAGTTAATCCTAGAAGATGAAGGGTAGGAGACTCATCGAGTGCATTACCGTTCATAAATATAGGAAGGTCTAAATTATTGCTATCTTTCAGCAAGAACAGCAATACTGGTGATCAGTAGTTGAGAGAATTGTGGGAATTATTCTATATTTAGCACAAAAAAAAAAAAAAGTGGCTTTTCGTGGCAATGAGGAAAAACTTTTTGCCAATGAGAATGGAAACCTTCTTGGCCTAGTGGAGTTATTGGCATTTTTTCATTATTTGATAGTGTCATGCAGAAGTATGTTCGTCGAGCAACCAACAATCAGTTGCTAAACCATTTAAGCAACAGGATTCAAAATGAGCTAATCATACCTATGTCAAGAAAAGTGCAAACTGAAATTATTTATTGTCTTAAGGTGGCAAAATATTTTGCCCTCATATTGGATTGCACTCCAGACATGGCCCATAAAAAGCAAATGACTTTAGTGGTGCATTTTGACGAAACTTCAGAAAGTTCTGCAACAATTAAATAATATTTTTTTGGTTTCCTGGTAGCTGAATATCAAACAGGTAAAAAAAACTACAAAATTAATTACTACCTGACTGAAAACAACATAAATATTGATGACTGCAGAGGACAAAGATATGAAAATGGAAACAACATGAAAGGTCACATCAAAGGAGTGCAAGCATGAATTCTGGAACAGAACCCTTTGACTTCTCTCCGTTTGGTGCCCATTCATTAAATCTCAATGTTTCTGATGCAGGCAAATGCATCCCCAAAGTTGTTTTTTGGATATCTTCAACGCTTGTATGCATTTTTCTCAGCATCACCACATAGATGGACAATCATGAAACAATGTGTTGGAGCTACAATAAAGAAATGGAGTGAGACACGCTGGGAATCTCAAATAAAAAGTGTAAAAGTTGTTATTAAACCATTTACCTGAAATTTTGAATGCACTAGAAGAATTAGAAGACTCAAAAATGATCCCTTTGCCTTTGCTGAACTGAGATCTTCAACAAACGAATTATCATCATATGCCTTTATCATAAAGACTATGATATGGTATGAACCCCTGCTGCAGATTAATATTGCAAACAGGTACTTTCAGTATGAAAAATTGGACCTTCAATTAGCTATGCAATATATCAATAATTGTAAAGTAGCTCTCAATGTTCTTAGAAATAATTTTGACAGTTTGTTACTTCAAGCTCAGAGAATTACAGCTAGCTGTGAAATTGATACTGAGCTGCCTCAACCTCAAATGAGAAAAAAAAAACAATCTCTCTATGAATTAGCTGAACAAACACAGTTTACACAATTGGAAAATTTACAGATTAACTTCTTCAATGAGACAATAGAAGTAGCCATACATGGGTTGGATGAACGATTCACTAAACAGAATCATTTGTGTGGAACATTTGGATTCCTTTTTAATATTAAAAGTGTTGATAAAGAAGGGTTAAGGACTAGTTGTGAAGAATTGAAAACAAAACTGGATAGAAAGAGGAGAAGTGATAAAAAAAGTTGTGGTTAGGGGCCCCACAAGAAAGTCTGCCTGGGGCCTCAAAATAGGCCTAAACGGCACTGACGGTGTATAGCGGGCCACATTTTAACAGCTACAGGACCACTCTTGGCCTGCAGGCCACACTTTAAGAGCCCCTGCAATAGAACACGAGTAAAAAAATAATAAGAAAAAAAAGTTTAAAATTGAAATACAGGAAATTAACATAAAAAATAACTTTTTTATAAACTAATTATAATGGTATAACAAAAATATTTATAATAGCACAAGTAAAAGATAAAGCACAAAGTTAGAGCACAAAGTTAGAGTAAAGACAAGTTAAAGATATTATATTTAAAATTCTACTATCTTTTTAAATTTTTAGTAAAGTACAAGACCTTTCTAAATTTTAATGAAAAATTTTTAAAGTACAAGGCCTTTCAAAATTTCAATAAAAAGTACAAGACCCAAAATTTCAATAAAAAGGAATTCATGCAGAAGATTTTAAATATTGTCTGGAATTTTAAAAATAGTGATAATGTCAATGAATCTATAAACTTTTTAAAAATATTTAACACTTGATTGTCATGTCCCATAAAAAAAACTGACCAAACAAAATTAAACTCAAACAGACCAAACCAATTTAAACTCAAACCTTGGATCACAAAATAATATTTACTAATTTTATATATAAAAAATATATAAAACCCTAACAAAAAAAGACAATTATTCAATAAACTTATATACATTATAAAATTATACAGGAATAAAATGAGCAACTTATTAAGAATTCCGAAAAAGTCATATTATATTGAATTCTTAAACAAAAACCTTTAACAATAAAAAAACAAAAAAAAAACATGGAAAGGAATAACAAAAATTATTAACATAAAATCCTCCCCTCCAATTTAATCTTTTACTATTAAACAAAATGGTAAAACTTAGACAGTATGACTGTTGCAAGCGTATTCAACAAGTACTATAAAACTATACAACAACCACTATTAAGTAGAATTATTTTTTCTAAAAGTATTTTCTCTCACTATTAAAAGACTTCTTAATATAATAAATATGTCTAAAAATAAAGTGCCAGATTTATTAAAAAATACTCTACAAAATGATAAAAGTTTAGGTCCAAATTGTGTTCCCACAAAATTCATAAACTTATTCAACACATTTATACTCAAGCCTCTTTGAACTCTTTAATGATTTTTTTTAAAAAAAAAAAGAAAAAAAAGAGCTTTATCCAGATGTCTTCAAAATCACATTTTCTTGAGAAAAATGTCTGTGCAAACATCAGCATGGTTTTCATAGCAAACACTTTATAATTCGTTTATTAACATAACTTCATGGCAAACACTTCATAACTCATTTATCAACATAACTTCATAGCAAACACTTCAGAAACCATTTTTATTTTACACCTACCCTTAAGACACTGTTAAATTAAGACATATCTTAACACATACTTTATTGAACTTGCTTCTTGATTTTAAACAAACATTGCAGTATTTTTTGTCAGACTCTTTGTACATCAAGTCAATTAGTACATTGGTACATCAACCAAAATGACAAATATTAATCAACACAAATAACATAAATTAGTTATAATCAACCACATATATTGGTATGAAAATTCTCTTTTTTTTCACCCAATTAGTATTGCAGCTGCCTATAATATCAACTGAAGGTTAAAAGACATATAGAAAGAAGGTTGAAAGACACATAGAAATAAACCTTTGATTACTTTCAGAATTTTTCATTCTGAATATATTTCAGAAGGAAACTTTTGAAAAATATTCCATTGTGATAAAATATTTTGTCAAAAATAAAAACCCATTTTTAGTCTCATATTATTTTTAAACAATAAGAATCCATATATATATATATATATATATATATATATATATATATATATATATATATATATATATATATATATATATATATATATATATATATATATATATATATATATATATATATATATATATGTATGTATATGGATACTTGTTACAATAGTGTTGACACTTATGTGTCAACGCTATTGTAACAGGTATTCATATATATATATATACATAATAGATATATGGATACCTGTTACAATAGCGTTGACACATAAGTGTCAACACTATTGTAACAAGTATCCATATATATATATATATATATATATATATATATATATATATATATATATATATATATATATATATATATATATATATATATATATATATATAATATATATATATATATATATATATATATATATATATATATATATATATATATATATATATATATATATATATATATACATATGCTGTCCTAAAATCAGATACAAAGAACAGTTAAAATAGTTTGTTATAATCAATTTAATTCTAGATATTATATGTAAAGTGTTTCCCATTATATCATTTTTAATGCATTTAAAAATCGAAAGATAGACAACTGTACATAAAGTCTCCATAACATAAAGTCTTCATCTAGAGACTTAAAAAAAAATATATAAGTGTAAATTCTAAGCATTAAAAAATTTTTTTTTTTTTTTTTCTTTTAACATCTTCACTTCCAACAAGGCTGCAAGCAACCACTATAAGAGTTGGAAGTTACTGGAAGAGAAAAGACTAAATCTGTAGAGCAAGATAACGATTGACTGATGACTTGAAAGATTGCAAATTATATGAATCAGGAAAGCAAGATGAAGGAAGCGAATTCCAAAGAACTGATGTTCGAGGAAAAAAACTAGAAGAATAAGAGTTTTTGAAGCACTTAGGAACAGTCACAGAAAAAGGATGAGACTTGAATGAATGGCGAGTAACACGAGAATGAATTTTAGTAGATGGCACAAGGGACGCTAGCTCTTTAGAGCAGTGCCCATTATAGTATTTGTAGAAAAGAGAAAGAGAAGCAACATTACGACGATGTGACAAAGGTTGGAGATTGGCTGCCAGAGCAGGTCCAACTATGTTTACAATTCGTTTTTGCACCTTGTCTAAAAGAGAAAGAGCATCATTAGAAGATCCGCCCCAGATGTGGCAACAGTATTCCATACAGGGACGGATTTGAGATTTATAGAGATAGAGAATAGAATCTGGAGTAAGAAAGTGTCGAGCTCGATAAAGAGATGCAACCTTAGCAGATGCTAATTTTGCAATGGATTTGATATACGGTTTAAAAGAAAGATCAGAAGTAAGAGTTAATCCTAGAAGATGAATGGTAGATGACTCATCTAGTACATTACCATTCATAAATATAGGAAGATCTAAATTATTACGATAACGATTGGCCGAAAAAAATTGAGTTTTATCTGAATTAAAATTCACCAGCCACTGTGAGCCCCATGCTGTAGCAGAAGTGAGATCCTTTTCAAGCTCAGATACCCCCTCCAAGCAATCAGAGAGTGTAGGCTTCTTATCATGACAAGAGTAAATGGTAGTGTCGTCAGCGAATAATGCCACCTTAGATGTGAGAATATCTGGAAGATCGTTAATGTAAATTAAAAAGAGTATAGGGCCAAGGATTGAACCTTGAGGAACCCCTGAAGTTACAGGATGTGAAGAAGAGTGTTGTCCATCGAGGACAACTTTTATACTACGATTGGAAAGAAAGGACTCAATAATCTTAAAGACGTTACCAGCTACACCATAAGAAGAAAGCTTATGGAGAAGACCAGCATGCCAAACTTTATCAAAAGCTTTAGAAATGTCAAGTGCGATAGCCTTAACCTCTCCACCTCTATCTAATGCACGGTAAAACCTATCGGTTATTACTGTTAGCACATCAGCTGTAGAACGAGAAGACCGAAAACCATATTGATGATCAGAAAGTAAGTTATTTGATTCAAGATGAGAGATTAAGTAATTGTTGATTAAAGATTCAAAAACATTGCTTATGATAGGAAGAAGACTAATGGGATGGTAGTTAGATGAATCAGATCGCTCTCCGGAATTTTTGAAAATAGGGATAACAGATGCTGCTTTCCAGCATGATGGAAAACAAGACTCTGATAAGCACTTGTTAAATAGTTTAGAAAGTATGGATGAAAGCTCCGGAGAACACCTCTGCAAGACTACAACAGGAATGTTGTCAGGACCACAAGCTGTTGAAGAGTCTAAGCAGGAAATTACTTTAGATACAGAAGCTGAAGTGATGCGAATGTCAAGCAAGGGATCAACCTGTTTGACGGCTATGTCAGGTAAAACGCAACTAGTGGAATCAAGAGATGATATTGATGAAAAGTTCTTAGCAAACAATTCAGCTTTGTCTTTAGGTGAGGTGACAAAGTCTGAACCATACAAGAGAGAATGAATAACAGATTTGCCCTTATTATTGATACTGTTAAAGATTCTCCAGAAGTCTCGAGAGCCTAATTTTTGTGATGAGATACGAGATTTAATGACCTGGGAATAGCGAGCTTTGGCGTCAGACAAAACCTTTCTACAATGGTTTCTGGCGATAGTGAACAGATGTCTGTTTTCTGGAGAATTGTTTTGCTGATAGATATGGAAGTAACAGTTTCGATTAGAAATTGCTGCAGCGCAATGTGAGGAAAACCAAGGAGAAGAGTGAGGCTTGACCTGGAATCGTCGAGAGGGAATAAAAGATTCCATGCCAGCCTGAATCCACGAAGTTATGTAAGAAGCACATTTGTCAGCAGGAAGACGAAAGATTTCTACCCAATGGCCATCACGAAGAAAATCACGGAAAGAGTCCCAGTCAGCTTTAAGGTAGTTGTATGTGGTACGATGATAGGGGAATTCTGATGAAGTAGAAGAATTTGATAATAGTTTTAGAGAGATCAAACCGTGATCAGAAGTACTTAAGGGTGAATGTGGAGAAATTGAGCACTGACTAGGATCCAAAACAAGACATAAGTCAAGTAGAGAAGGTAAATGATTAGGGTTGTTTGGAAAACGAGTTGGAAAGTTGACTATTTGAGTTAGAGATTGAGAAAGGCAAAAGTTGAGGGCCTTAACGCCAGCAGAGTCACTGACACTAGAGCCAAGCCAATCAGTGTGATGGGCATTAAAGTCACCAACAACGACGATATTGGCCGATGGATAAAGAGAGAGGGCTTGGTCAATTTGATCAGAAATAACATCAAGAATAGTGCAATCTTGGGATGAAGGAGAGCGATATAGAACAAAGAGAAAGGCGATAGAGTGAAGTTGTGCTAAACGAAAGCACATAAATGAATAGTCTGTAGATTCAAACCTAGTTTCACGACAAATGGGTGAGTTCTTACGAATGTAGATGCCCAGGCCAAGCATGTGATTATTGGAGTCTTTACGAATTAAAGGAAGATAACCATCAACACTAAGATCACAAGATGGGACAGCCGAACTCAAATTAGTCTCACAAAGAGCAAGTAGGTCTGGTGAACTTTGCAAGAGATAAGACTCAACAGAAGAAAAGTTACTTCGAAGACCACGAATATTAGTAAATGATAGGTTTAGAGAACTTGGTGATGACGATGGTTTTTTGTGTTTTTTAGTTTTAGGTACTTTAGTCATTTTAAATTTATAAAGAACTTGACTCAAGTATAGATAGTACTCAGTACACTATTTAACAACTAAGCAATAGCCTCATTACTATTAATAAACCCTAAGCCGTAACAAAGGGCTCCAAATGTGGCCTCTGCAATGCACACCAAAAGTACAAACAGGGACACCATCCATGCGCAACATGGCACTGTTAGTACTCTGATATTTTTCGGCTGTTGATGGAATCAGCCTCTCTGAGAGCTACCACAGAGTTCGGGAAACCTGACTACCAGCCGGCCTCAGAACCATAAAACTGAGTTTTAGAGCTGTACCCTCATTAGGAGATAATAGAATGAGTTGCCCAGTCATAAAAATAGAGGCACAAGCAATACCCACGCATTGAGTCAAGAAGATCCAGCGTTCAACATCCTAAACTGGAAACAATGTATTAAAAATACATCTGCACCAGCCTAATAGATGAGGAAGGGGTGCGAGGCTGGTCAACAGATAGAATCTGTTTACCCCTTAAGTCTTTGCCTAGGAGGCCTTCTACAAGACAGCAGCTGGATGCATGTAACATCTGCCCAAGATGAGTATTTTTATCGAGACACCATCTCTAGCCTTTACTCAACCAAGAGCCCCAAGGCAGGGGGTGTTTTAATTCGGAGTTCGAATTTCAACTTCTCCTAGCTTTTGCCTAAAAAAGTGTATCCTACAAGGCAGCAGGACATGGAGCAGGTTGTACTGGGTTACATGTTACCAGTGGCAGGAAAACCTGACCTGACCTTGTGATCATTATGACCTGACCTTGTGATCATTATGACCTGACCTTGTGATCGTTATGACCTGACCTGACCTGACCTTGTGATCATTATGGAGCATACTAATTATGGATCATTTATCATTATGGAGCATTATCAAATCATTATGGAGCATACTAAGTTACCATTAGTGCCAAAATGATTGCACATTACGCCCTATCGCCCTCCATTTATTAAGTGAAAATAACCAGAAAATTATTAAAGAAATTACTAAAGAAAATTATTTTGCTTAATGTCGGAAGATAATGAGCATGACAAGTTCGGGCACAAAAAGTTAATTATCTAAAAGAAAATCATCCTAATATTTCTAAGATTCTCTATTTTTTAGATGGTTGTGCTTCACTAAATAAAAACCACAAAAACCTTTACATGCATGTTTCCATAAAGATGATTTTGACATTGATGCAGAGTGGACATTCTTTGCTACAAGTCATGGTTAGTCATCATGTGATGGCATTGGTTGCACTGTAAAACAATTAACTGCAAATGCAAGTCTACAAAGGTTCATAAATGACCAGATATTGAATTGTAATAAATTGTTTGACTACTCTACAAAAAATATTAAACGAATTATTTTTTTCAAGATTGAAAAAGAAAGACTGACAGAATTACGCACCGTGTTGAAAAGACCTTGTCAGCTAAGTAGAACAATTCCTGGAACTAGGAGCTATCATCGATTTAACCAAAAATCTATAGACACTAAATTAAATGAACAACCTAGATTATATGAGTGTTGGGAAGTGAAGCAAAAATTGGAGTGTTGAATTGAATTTTTGCTTCACTTCAATGAATTGAAGTGAAGCAAAAATTGGAGTTTGGATTGTTTTATGCATGACCAACCCTCAAAATTAGGAAAAATGAGGTCAGCAATAATTAGCCGACCACAATCTGTCAGAGGTAGGCATCAGGTTGGCAAAAAAAACTTGATACAAAGGTATCAAGTTTTTTTTGCAATAAAAAAAAGCAGTTTGGTCAGCATTGCCAATCCTAATTCCGTGGGTTAATTGACCAATATTTATTTTTAGTGACTTTGCAAACTCTGTTCATAAGTAGAAGAAAAGTTTTCTAGGTAATTGTAGCAAAGATTAACCCTAATTTTTACAGACATATTTGCAAAAAGTGGGCAATCAGGTCTAAGAAAAATATAATTTATTTATAATAAATTTTCTTTTGAATTTTTATTTGACTACAAAGCAAAAGAACAAAAATCTTAATTACTGAGCAAGAAAAAAAAGAGAAAAATAATCAATGTTATTAGATAAAGACAAAGAGCTGATACAACTACAAGTATTCTCAAATTCTCAAATATTAACTTTATATTGTTTTATGACTCTGAATATAAATGAAATATCATTACAGAGGGTTAATGCACAACTTATTCAGGATTTTGCAGGGTTTGATTAAAACAAATATTGTGCGTTGTATCATAAAGAAAATAAAGTGAACTCTGTATCTATTAATTTTTGTAAGCAGCAGCAATTTCCAGTTTAAATTAATTCAAAGAAATTTACTTAACTTAAAAAAAAAATGTTATTATTTTAAAACACTTAAAATTAAATCAAACAAACATAAATTAGAGAAACAGAAAATAGATAGAGAAGATCAAGACAAAACATATATTCAGTGTGTTATGATATATCTTCACTAATTTCAGTAAGCTCACTAATATCGTAAGTGAATCAATAAACTAATTCAAGGAATAAATGTTCATCATAATGTAGTCTTTTACTTTGAATACAACCTAAAATTTAACAAAATTAAGATTATTTGGAAATTTATCATTTATATATACATTACTTATACATACTATGTATAAATAACTTTATACATAACATGTTTCCAAAACTTCAAACCTTGTATGAATCTAAGATACCATTTATATTTATTTCTTGTTACATTTTTTCTTTTGTAAAAGTAACAAAAACTTCTTAAGTCATTATACTCTAAAAAAAAAAAAAGAATTTTAACAAGTTAAAATCATGTTTGTTAGCTTTTTTAATACTACAAAAATTAAGGAACCATATTGTAATCATGTCAGTATTGCAAACACAAAAATAAAAAGATATAACACATATGAATAAAAAATAACTAATAGTTTTTATATTTAACAATATTTCAAAATTTGTTTAAAATAATGCTTTTGCAAAAAGTTTATTGAGGCTTCAAAAAATAAATTTAATAATAAAAAAAAATAAAAAACATAGACATGACATTTTTACTTCAAAAAAATCTAGAAATTTTCTGGGTACAAAAAAGGTGCGGCTGATAAAAATTAATATGAAAATTATTTTTAAAAGTATTTAAAAAGCTCAAACTTTTTGTTTTTAATTTCAAAATTTGAATTTGTAACAACTTTAAAAAATAAATTAATCAAAAATAAAGAAAAACACTTCAAGCCTTGCCTAATATCCAGAAATTCTAGGGAAAATTTCAACTACAAAACTTAAAAACATAAGTTATACAACATTTGTAAAAAAATAAAATTGCATCTTGTATTTCTTTTATAATTCTTAACATTTTTGAATAAAATAATAAAAACAGCACACATTTTAAACAAATTTGCTTTTTTAAAAAAATGATTACATGATTGTGATGTCAAGAAAAAAAAAAACTAAAAAAAAAATCTTTAAAATTGCAATGTATTTTCTACATAGCTGTGAAATGAAACAGAATTTTGAATATTGCTTAAACATAATCTGGTAACAAGTCAAATGCAGACCCAACCCAGTCTGATAATTTTTTTTAACAGATCTACAAGACAAGACCATCACACCCATTAATAAAATGGTTTGAGTATGGGTCATATGATATCCAGAGCAATTAAAATTAGACACATTATTTTGCGAAAGTTATGTTATCCTTTATAAAAATAGCTGAATAGAATAATTTGAATTAATATAAAAAAAGATTCTTTTTGTAGATTTTTTTTTTACCTTTTTTTCTGTTAGCTTCAACGTTCTATGATACTAAAAAAAAGAAAACAAAAAACAATTTCAAAGAGTATGAACCACAAGTGAACTAAATGAGTGAGATGCATCCATTTATCAGATCTATAACCACACACAACAGAGCAGCACTAACTCAATTTTTCAGAATTTATGGTTTAATATGGTATTTTGCCAGGATAATAAATCGAGTATGGGTTCAGGTAAAATCCATTGATACCCAATTGCAATACAAAGCTGTGTTTTTAAGGCGAGTCTATATTTTTGATACCTAAACCATTACAATCACAACTCTATCTAAATAAACATGTTTAAGCAGTAAAGGTATTTTAACTAAAATCCTCGTTAAAGTTTTGTTTTAAGTAAAACAAAACCCTTTTTAATTGTTGATGGTACCTATTTAATAAAGCAAAATCCTTTTTGCAATGTAAAAGTTACATAATTAGTAAAACAATAGATGAAATATAATTACTTATAAAAGCATAATCAAATACACAACAAATAATTTTAAAAAATGTAGAAATATAGAAGAGGATCAAAAGTCAAATACAAATGTGTTAAACAACTATAAAAAAAAGAAAAAGAAAAAGAATAGCATTCTACAGAAATATAAACAAATTTATAAATAAACATATAAAAAAAATAAATATATTTGACAACAATTGTGACTTGTGTAAAAAATAAATATATTCAGTTCAATAAAAATATCAAATAACAATTGAAAAATGTGTGGCAATAAATATCTTTAAAAAGTGAAAATTTAAATAGTAAAAACTTTAAAAAATATATATAAAAAAAAAAATCTTTAAAAAATTTTAACAAACACTTCATATAACTAATGTATTTTTTAAGTGTCAAGTTCTACGCTCCTAAAACAATAAACAACTTATATGAACCAGAATTTTGAAATTTTTAATTCAAAACTGAGGCTTTACTTTTTTACCACTGCCATACATTATGTAAACTAAAAATCCAAGGAATGAAATTACTGATGTCATGATAAAAACTCTAAACCATTCACCAGAATTGCTTAAGATGATTCCTGAAATCAAAACTCCAAGAAATCCACCAAGGGCACCACATGTGTTTGCAACTCCATATAAAACACCTGCTTGTTCTGGAGAAAGATCTTGAGGATTGATAGCTACTGATGAGGCAGCAAATGCATTCATACCAATATTCAATGTCATTACAAATAAAGTTGTTTCAAATGAATGAGTTGCAGCCAACAATAAAGAAAAAAAGCACATTCCAAGAAATAACAGGGATCCAAACAGCTTTCTTACAAATGTAACCGAAAACCCACATACAATCAACATATTTGCTACTTTACCAGAACCAAGAGAAAGCAAGAAACTCGCTAAATAAGGAAGTACATTAAAAAGCCAAGCCTTACCTTTTGGATAAGTTTCATGGAAATATGTTGGACTCCAAGACAAAAAAACATAAAATGATACACTCATTGAAAAATAAGCAAACAACATAGCTAAAACACTTTTGTTAAAGAGTAAAACTTTTATAGGAACTATTTTTTTTATTCCACGAATGTTATCGGTATCAAGTGGGTTTTTCTTCTTGGACCAATGTAAACATTTCAACAAAAAAGCCCACAAAAATGACGCTATGCCAAAAAAATAAAAAACACTTGACCAATGGACCTGTTCCAAAAGTATTGTTCCAAAGAGTCCTGTTATTACTGTGCCTATTGAAGATCCTGAAAAAGTGCAGCTAAATATAAAAGATCGGTCCTCTATAGAAACACTTTTTGCCAAGATTGCTGAGAGTGATGGAAAAAACATACCTTGGCTTAAACCAATAATAAATCGACAAACGATCACAGTTTTAAATCCAAATTTAACAACAGAATTCACTAGAGCTGGTATCAATATTGTAAAAAATGACCAAACAAAGGTTGAATAAAATATTACTCTTTCTCCACCTTTGAAATCTGCCAAATAACCACCAATAATATTTGTTAAAAGATAACCAGCAAAATAAGATGTAAGTACAAAACCTTCGGTTTTTTTATCCCAATGTAGTTCATCACTCAGAGCAGAAATGCATATTGACATTGAAGTTCGTACACAATAAACTAACAAGCATCCTAAAAATAAAGCTGAAGTCCATCCAATCTTTTGCCACCCATTCCAAAGTAGCTTTTTTTTACTATAAGCACTTAGAGAAGTAAAATTATCTCGACTTGAATTCAAATCACTTAATACATTGCTTTCAATCAACTCAGCTTCTTCTTCTGAATGCATAACTTATTTGTTCTTTATATAAACCTGCAAATGAAAATATTTTTTTAACTATAAAAAGAAGCATTATACATATTGTATATATTATTTTCCTATGTAAAATCTCCTAATATGCAAACATGACATTTTTGCCTTTTGTTGAAACAAAAGACAAAAAACACTCTTCAAGTTTTGATAAATACAGATAAAACAAAAACAAAAAAATTATAAAATACTAAAATATATTTACAGGGAACTTTAACAGTTTTTTTATTTTAAAATTCCTCTAAGTAGTTGTCCAACAAAGTTTAGAGTATGGCCCAACGCCTAACAAAACTTTTTACTCTTTTTATTTACTTTACAGTAGCTAAAGTTAAATGTCAAAACTTTTAACATGGTCACTGTTATTAGGTATTATTGAATTTAAAAATAGAGTTGATAAACAGTCTTTTTCATGTCAAACCCCTATTCTAAAATTAAAAATCCCCCCCCCCCCCTCTTTGACTAAAACACTGGAAGAGCGGACACTGCACTTAGCCCCCTCCCCTTCCCCATTTCCTAAACAGTTTTAAAAAACTTTTATGATAGCAACAGCAGAATCATCATTTTCCAGTCTGCAATGACTCAATCACAATTAAGCATCACAATTGAAAAATATATCCATAAAACTGTTTAAGATACTGTCGCATATTAACTATTTTTTAAACAAATATATGCTGGCAAAAGCAGACTAATCACATTAAAAAGATGATTAACCACGTTTTTTATTTCCAAAAACACATTTTGTGCTTTTGGAAATAAAAAAACCCACTAATTTATTAGAGAATCCTTTAGACACAGGGCCAGATTTACACCCTTGGGATGGGAAGTGAAAAAATGAGACTTTTTGCAAACCCAGTCCCAGCAAAATAAGATATAAGATTTAGCAGGGTTTGATAGCCAAGGCTAGAAATAATTCTTTATTTACTATAATTTTCTATTTACATTTACTATTTATTAAACACTGGCTTTATGCAGCCCCAGTTACAAACCCAGCCCCGGTTATATTTTATTAAACCCTGCCCTGACTCTGATCAAATATCAACCCCGGTCACTTACTATCTCAAGGGCACTAGGTTAAATAAATTTTGGGGGACCCTAAAAATATTTTAAATGAAAAACCATTATATAGTTAGAGATGGTAATCCCAGGATCTCGGGATATCATACAAATTATTCACCCCAGAATCCTGGGATTAGTCTCCGAAATTTCCCAGGATTTCGAGATCATCAAAAAAAAGTAAAATTTAATAAAGTTTAAACTTATAATTGCAATTAAGTAATTTGTACATCGTCTTTGGAATAGTAGCTGTTTGGTTGTGTAACTATTTATTCTATTTGCAATGTTTTCCTTTTAAAACTCTCTATTTTATTAAAAATAAAAACTCAAAACATTTTGGCTTGTCTGCAAAAAATGTACGATCAAACATATATATATATATATATATATATATATATATATATATATATATATATATATATATATATATATATATATAGTATAATATTAAAACTAGTATATTACAAAAAAAATTTAGTTATACTATTTTTTGTTTGTTTTTTTTTTGTTTTACTTCACCTCCTCAAGGCCGAGAAGGCCCCTACAGACGAGGAGGCTACTTATTTTATGGCTAAAACCCTCTCTCAACTCTATAACTCCGAAACACGAACCTTGACGAACAAGGCTGCTGCGCGGAGAAACGAGTTGAGCGCGGTACTACCAGGGACGTGGTGGGGATCGAACTCAGAACCACTCATTTATGAAGCGAGCGCTCTACCACTACACCACTACCGCATTGATTATACCGCATACTTTTATTAAAGTAATTGTTTTTAAGTGTTTGATGAGTACTTAAAAAGTATTTAATTGCGTTTTTTTTTTATTAAATCCCAGGAAATCCTAGGAACAAATTCCTCAATCCCGAAATCCAGGGATTGAAAATTTCTGGGATTTTTGCCATCCCTTTATATAATAAATACAAATATAACAATATAAACTGCTTGTTGTTTGTTTTTGAATCTTTAATTCTTTAGTTTAGCGCTACAACCTTTATATAGATTTGTTCTAGAATTCTTTGTGCAGAATTAACCTCCAAAATTTAGTGAAAATAACCTCGAAATTTAGTGTTATAATTGATAATTGTGCAAATAAAACTTTAAAAAATATTTATAATTGTTCAAAGGAGTTATTGTTATCTAGCAAGCATTACCATTGTGAAAGTAGTACTTTTTTTAACAACTCCCTAAACACCATAGCAAACATTGTTTGAACCCATTGCAGGGCTCCCTAAATTGTGTGGCTCTAGGTTCCAGTCTATTTATCTTATAGGTAAATCCAGCCCTGTTAGGACATAATCTTTGTATTGCAGTTTTTGCAGGTGGCAAATTCATCTGATATTTTTTTGGAAAATATTACCATGCTTTTTTTTAGAAAAATATTGCCATGCTTTTAGCAGCCTGATGGCATTATGAACTTCCAATTGACTTAAAATTTCCAAAAGGTCATAAAATAAAAAAAAATAAAAAATATAAACTGTTTAGAACATACACAGAAAAGCAAAAATACAAACTGTTTAAAACATATACCAACTGTTCAAAACATATACCAAAATATATAAACCTTTATATATATATATATATATATATATATATATATATATATATATATATATATATATATATATATATATATATATATATATATATCAGGGTTGGAAACAGAGGAGAGGAGATTAACTTTATAATTTATTTATTTACATAAACAAAAACTTTTTAAAATTCGACTTATTTTTTCTACTAGACCACGGAAAAAATATGCTATGGATTTTTTTTCCTTTAAAAACAACTAACTAATCCTTTTTTTATTAACAACTAATTGTAATTTCATATCTGCTACTAATAATTTTGATTTGATACTAATGAAAGTACAAAAATTACACCAGCGGATAACGTAATATATATATATATATATATATATATATATATATATATATATATATATATATATATATATATATATATATATATATATATATATATATATATATATATATATATATATATATAATAAAAACTTACAGTGTAATAAATAAAGTTTGTGTATGCCTATGCTTGTGTATAAATTAAGACAATGATAAAGTGCGTAAAGAACTTATAGACAAACTATAAAATATTATTTTCTTACAATAGCAATCGTATAGTTAGTAATACTAACAATGATATTGAATGATATGATAAATACAAATAATGATATTAAATATCAGTCTTTGGCTAATAGTATGAGCCGAAGACTGATAGTCAATATCATGTTCTATATTAGTTACCTATAAAACACTTTAAAATGATTTCTATTTTTTTAAAAAAACTGGGCAAATGATAAAAATGCTAACCATGATAATAATGCTAACCATGTAATATATCATCAAATATATTGAAAATATAATGTAAAAAGTGAAAATTTTAAATCTTTTAAAACAACTTGTGTTATACTTTTTTTTTTCTCGATAATTACGAATAATTATTGCGTAATCACCGGAAACTTCAACGCATACCCTTATTTTTAACTCACAAGCCAAATTAATCGGTTTGATGAGTCATAAAAATTGTAACGATGTTCATACCGCACGCTTAAACCTTTAAAATTCCTGAAAAATGGCAAGCAGTTTAAGGGAAAATATTACTATAGCTACATCACTACACATCACACACATAACAAAAAAATAAATGAATAGATTATTAAAACATTATTAAAACACTCAAAAAGCCAGCTCTTCTCTCAATTTAATACTTTTAAATTTAAAAATAATAATTAAACTGAATTTAAAAAAAAAATAAAGTTGCCGAAAGCCAAGCTAGAGAGAAGGAATTTTTTGTTTTCTATATTTTCAACTACGAGTGATGTTTTATGTCGTCTCGCGTGTGAAGCTTTTTTTAACAATACGTATATACTCTAATTGTTAAGAAAAAAATGTTTTTTACTTTAAAATAAACTACAAACTTAAAATACTTTGTGATATATATTTTAATAAATAAATTTATGAAAAAAAATTTTCATTTACATGACCCATATATAAACCATGATCGCGAAGGATTTTATGTTGATATCTTAAATCTTTTTGCGTGTAATTGACCTGTGTCTGTTTATCTTTTTTAAACTTTTCGCAGTTTGAGCATATTTTATGACATTCTTTACAATTGCAGCTAGACGTTTGATTGTTATTAGAACTGTTATTTTCCAAATACTGCATATTCTGGGACTTTAATGACTCTTCTTCCTTCTAAATTAAGTGATAAACATTTTTACTGTAATATATTCAGTTATAATCCAGTTGAGAGTTATTAAGCCATTGCATTGAAAAAAAAAACACATCAAGCGTTAAAAAAAGTTACTTTTAAGAAAAATTATATTTAAATTTTGTTAAATTTTGTTAAATGAATCGAACAACTCTAATTGTAGCATATATTTACAAGCTTTTTACAGCCCATATGGACGTAAACCTATTTTTATTTTTACTTTTGGTGGTAAAGAAAGATAACTTTTACTATAATTATTATTGTTATTATTGCTATTATTTTTATTGTTATTATTATTATTATTATTATTATTATTAAACATCTAACTATTTTAATACTTTCTTTGTTCTTAAAACTCCAATCACCGTTTGTTTTTTTTGTTTTTTTGACTACGATCTTTACCTATGTTACCTAAACAACTGTGACATATCTCCACACCAAGATAACAGATTTACGTCCCCGACTCTGCAACTATTGCAACATACCTTTTTAAGCTCTATTCTCATTAAAGCAGCGTTTTTTCGATCAATAACACGTTGTCTTCTTAAAGCTTCAAGATGATAAGCAGCCATAAATTTTTTTAGACAAGAAGCAGACTTGCTAATAAAAAAGATTATTTTATCTATGACGTCAAATTAATAGTATATATTTTTATTTACATATATTTAAAAATAACTCGATAATGTTTATTTTTATTAGGTCTCCTAATTTTTTTATTTTTTCATTTTTAAATAACTTATTTTACAATAAATTACAATAAACCATTTAAAAATATAAAAAAAATCTACCAAAAATGTCAAGTATAAAAATATGTTATATATCTGTGAATTGTGTATATATATATATATATATATATATATATATATATATATATATATATATATATATATATATATATATATATATATATATATATATATATATATATATATATATATATATATATATATATATATATATATATATATATATATATATATATATATATATATATATATATATATATATATATATATATATATATATATATATATATATATATATATATATATATATATATATATATATATATATATATATATATATATATATATAGAGCCGGCGCGAGTAGGTGTCACGTGGGGGGGGGGTGTCATAAAAACTTTTGCCTAAAAAAAAAAAGAAAGGTCCTCGTTTTCGATAATTTGGCGACTACCATGACGATATATTTGCCGACTGTCTAGATTTCCGACTAACCTATATCGAAAGGGTCGACATTTGCTGACTAACTAGTGTAAAAGGGTCCCATTTGCCGATTAAAAATCATTGATGACCCCCCCCCCCCCCCGCGCGCGTTCTTCCTATCGCGCCGGCCTTGTATATATATATAGCTTTCGGATGAGCCTACTGATGGAGAAACAAGTTTTCGAAGATAAAAATTAGATAAGTGTTTTTACTAATATATATATATATATATATATATATATTTATATATATATATATATATATATATATATATATATATATATATATATATATATATATATATATATATTTTAATATAAAATTTTTAAGAAAATTTTTTAATATAAAATTTTCTTAAGTTTGTTAATATTATATACTTATTGCGTCCACAACTAAAAATAATTCTATTCGTGTTTTCGAACTTTTAATAAAACATGTTTCTTATTGAGAAGTAAGTTGGTACTAAAAGTTTGTTTCCAAACTGATAAGGTAAGTTTTTTATTTAATATTTTCTTAGAATCAATGGTTCCATAATTTTTATCTGTTTTTTGTTTTGTTTTTTTTTTTGTCATTCCAAAAGTTTAAATCTGTATTTGAAATTAAGTCAGAAACAGTGGTCAGTCAGTAGAACAATAATTAAATTGATTAATTCATAAAGTTTAAACAGAGTCAATAAAAAGTGAGTGTGAAAATATTGCTCATGATTGGAATTAGGTAACTTGATGGAATGAAACTTATCAGGTTGTAACAATTTTTATTTATAATGTATAAAATGTTTTTTTAGTTTCAGTAAAAAAACTTTAGGCAAAACTTTAGGTCCTGATTGATTAGATAAATTATTAGCCTGATTGATTGGATAAATATTAGCTTGATTTGAGAAAAAAAAAACCACAGTATTTTTCAATAAATATTTTTTAATGAGATTCTAATGGTATAGTTAGACTTCTGTGCAACTGGAATACAAGAATATAAGACGTATATTTTGTCGAATAAAGCATATTCTGTGCACATGTCAATGCAAAAGCAGACTTCACATGACCATATAATCAAGAAACGCATTGGAGTTTGTCTTCTGATGAATCCACCGATTGGAGTTTGTCTTCTGATGAATCCACCCATTGGAGTTTGTCTTATGATGAATCCACCCATTGGAGTTTGTCTTCTGATGAATCCACTAGTAAACCCGTTTACTAGTGCTTGTTCCTGTTGCTTTGTAAACACTGTTTTTCCTCCCACAGAGCTTGTTTATCGACGTCCATTTATCTTATCTTATAGTATTAATCTCGATACTCCAAATGTTTTTGCTGCCATTAATATTTTACCGTCTTACTTTAACAGCTTGACTAATGCTTAAACTAATACTTTACCGTCTTACTTTAACAATCTTAGGCTTGTCAATCTTAGGCTTGTCAATCAGCAATGGTGAGCATTTAATGATAAGAAATGCGAATATAAGAAATGCATTCAATTGAAACAAATGACATTTTTAAATACAAAATTTTAGGAGAATTTTAGAAAACTATTATTAAGTTAAATTATAAAGTACTTTAGTTTTAAATGTGTATCTAAAAACTATTGATTTATTATATCTTCAAAATATTTCTAATAAATTTATCATATGATAATTCCTGCTATATGTCCAATGATTTTATAAAATTGGTTATATAATAATAAATATTAATATTAAATATTGTTTAGAAAACAAAAATATTTATATAATATATATTTTTTTAACTGTGGGACTATTCTATCATTCTGTGGCGAAATCACCCCACAATATTCTACTTGGACAAAAACCTATTTAAAAAATATACCACAAACGCCAGATAAATAGTTTTAACAAATTTATGAAGCTCTCACCTTAGCATTTATTCTCAAATGTAGTTTCAATTAACTTTATAAAACTAATAAGAGTCATAAAATGAACATAAGTGACACGATAATATCAATTAACAACATTAAACAGGAAATCTCATTTAAAATTTACAACAAACCATCAAAATAGGTGGCAACTATGATCATCAAAATAGGTGGCAACTATGATCATCAAAATAGGTGGCAACTATGATCATCAAAATAGGTGGCAACTATGATCATCAAAACAGGTGGCAACTTTGATCATCAAAATAGGTGGCAACTATGATCATCAAAACAGGTGGCAACTATGATCATCAAAATAGGTGGCAACTATGATCAATAGTTATAAGGTTTTAATTTTTAAATAATAAATATTTTGCATCATCTTAAAATAGAGTTATGCCAGAATAACATTTTTTTCTTGAAATATTAATAGTGGCGAAATCGCCCCGGTCTACCCTTTTCACACAGACTTAAAAGTAAATTACCATTAAATTCTAACATAACTTTTGCAAAAAAATTTTCCTTTTTAAAATAAATCTACATAAATCAACGTTAATCTTTTTCTGCTAAAATAACAAAATATTTACAATTTTATGCTAAACTTAAACAAGTAAAACGTTTTTTACGATATCATTGAACCTCCGTTTCTGCGTATTTACAATCTGTCTCGCAAAGTATGGGATTTTTCCTGACCATTAAAAGTTAGCAAAATTTGTTTCTTTATTTAAAAGCGGGTTTCATTGCTTCTAAGACTAATTTTTATTTTATCGTGTTTTTCAAAAATATTAAAACGCTTATTGCACAATAGGTTCCACAACTATCAAGTAAACCATCTTTTTTCATATATTAATCAAAATGGTTTTCAAAAACACCATTCAACAGAATACTTTACACTTAAACTTGTAAACGAAATTTTAAATGAATTTATTAAAAATAAATACACTTCAGGGGTGTAACTTGATCTTTCGAAAGCGTTCGACATAGTTGACCACGAGGTTCTTCTTTATAAATTAGATAATTATGGAATAAGAAACAGCAACTTAAAATAGTCTTGCTGTTACCTTAATAGTCGGACACAAGCATTATTCTAAAACAGTACTATTACACGAGTGGGAAGTATTCCTTGCGGGATTTCTAAAGATCAATTCTTTGGTTGTTGCTTTTTCTTGTTTATTTTAATGATATCTAATTATCCTCCATTATACTTTATTTATTTTTAGAAAAGAACTTTTCTCTTTTTACAAAATATACAAACTTTTTTTACTGATGATACCTAAGCATATTTTAGCCATATAAACATCAACCAAATGTTTAATACATTTAATCAAAATCTTGCCAATGAATGAATGGCTTAAGACCAACAAGTTTTTTGTTATGTCGAAAAAGGCAAGTACACACAATTATTCAAATCAGACAATCTCCTCTTAAAACTTCAAATCAGACAACCTTCTCTTAAAACTTCAAATCAAAAAACCTTCCTTTAAAACTTCAGATCAGACAACCTTCCCTTGAAGTTTTATGGCATAATTATTATTTTTACTAAACTTAAAAGGGTCAGTTAAATTTATAGGAATAATTATTTTACATATTATTTGGCAAAATCATATCAAAATAGTGGAAACCTAAATTTTGTTTTGCCTTACCTATAAAACTAAACACCTTATGATTGCAATTTGTTAAAAAAAAAATTAGTTTGGGCGAGTCAATCAAAACTAAATGCAATCTACAGAAACCAAAACAAGCCG
Organism: Hydra vulgaris; assembly: GCF_022113875.1. NCBI lineage: Eukaryota > Metazoa > Cnidaria > Hydrozoa > Anthoathecata > Hydridae > Hydra > Hydra vulgaris. The sequence continues at coordinate 51,462,245 of NC_061157.1, forward strand.
CCCCTCTCTTAAATACTAATAAATATACTAGTGCCAGATCTCTACTAAATGAACTTGGTGATGTCAACGAAATAAATATTTTTATTATACTACTTTTTCTCTTTAAGTTAAAGAATGTCATGCTATCATAAAATAACCAACTTATTTCTATAATATGCAAATACAAAGTTAACTACTCAAAGAAGTATGTCCTACTTTGATGACTTTCGGCCCATATTCAGGCCAAGCTGATCGTGTTTAGATTTTTACACCAACGTATCGTTAGTGTCTTACGTATTATCTACTAAAAAATCAATCAGCTTGGCTACATAGTTGATAATTTTAGTTGAACTTTTAAATTAGAACTTTAGTTTTTTATTATTAAATTGATTATTTTTACAAAAATGTTGCGTCAAGTTAACATATTTGCAATACTTTTTTCAATTACTTTTTTGAAAAAAAAATAAAACTCAAACAATTTCTTAAATTTTGAAGAGGGGTGAAGAGGGTTTAAAATTATTTTTTACCTGTAAAGTGTAGTTTTATGTTGTTTTTAAACATCCTTGTTGGTTTTTTTTTTTAAAATAGGGCCAAAAATGTATGTAAGTTGGAAATAACTCCTTTGTTATATATATATAAGTTGGACTTATGTATTATATATAACATATTATATTATATGTGTTGTCTATGATATTATTTTATTATATTGACGCAATATATAGATGTTATATATAGAAACATTTAATTAATAGTAATAATAACAGATTGTTGTATTTTATGATTATGTTTAAATCTATGGGGTTGGGTGATCTGCATCATCGGTCGAAATTTTATTTTTTATGTTTTTTTATGTTCAAATTTTATTATTATTTTATGTTGTGAAAACAATATAATGCTTATTTTAAATGACGAAATAAATAATGTAAAAAAAACAATAAAAAAACAAAAAAAAATAATGCTTGGTCAAAAACTAGCCAAAAAAGATTAATGCTAATACATATGTCCATCTCTCTTTATGTATTTTTTATAAGCAAATATTTGAAATTAGTTTACAAAATAATAATTAAGCTAGTTAAAAACAAAGTTATTTACTTGCCTGACATAAATGGCATATATATAAATATATATATATATATACATATATAAACTGGAATAAAATTCAAACATCAAATATTCAACTTAAAGTTATATTGTTTTAATAATAACGTAGTAATTTTTTTCCTGGTAATGTTTCACTGTATAGAATTAAAGAACATAATAACGAACATCCGTGTGTTTACATGATGAAATAATTCCATACAAATTATTTGTTATTCTTTTATCAAAGTATAATGCAAACTAATAATAATATGGGTAAATATTTATTTAAAATAAAAGGAAAGTAAATAATATTTTATTTATAAGATATATTAAAGTACTTTGATTTGTTTAGCGTTTCACAGTATTTAAAATCGACATAAAAAAAGCTTTTTGATAATTTTTAAACGGAAAGTTATATCTTTATAAGCTAGAGCTTGTTTTAAACTGGATAAATAATCACCAAAATTATTTATCTATGCCTTTAAAAACTGTACATTTTTTATACGAAAAAAAGTAATCATTTTTTATGTTGTTTATTCTTTCTTCAAATTATCCAATTTGACTTCTAAGTAATAAATGCAAAGTGTCTACTTTTGTCTAATAAAGCAGTTTCATATATAAGTTCGTTTTTAATCAGTGGTGATTGAAGTTTTCTAAATATGTTTTGCCGTGTATGTAGATATTAGGTATTAGAAAAGATTGTGAAAGGAACCATACCATGGGTGACGTGCGCAAAATATTTTGGAACCCCCATTGAAGATTAGGACAAACCATGTGTTCCTTATATGATATGTAAAACTTGCCGAGCTACTCTGGCAGGATGGTTGTAAGGTAATAGTAAGGCAACGCTTTTTACCGTTTCCAGAGAGAGCCGAACCATCACGATGACTGCTATTTTTGTACAATTTATATTAAAAAAGAAATGAAATACAGAAAAAATACAGAAAAGCTCAAGAGACACAACTTTTTAATATCCAGGCATTCCATCATCTACAGCACCTGTAGGTTGAGCACCTTTGAAAAAAATAATTAAAACTGAACTATCGAACATTAAAAAAAAACTTGGAAATGAAATAATTTAGCGGTACATTATTTATATATATATTTTTTTTCAAAATGATCAATTTTTATACTTTATTTTTAATCTTTATTCTTACGTTATTAAAGTATTAAAAATAAAAAGTTGATAAATTATACACACGCTTATTTTTAGTAAAAGTTTTATTGATGATTCACTCAAGTTTCGTACCATGCATATTTACTTATAAAACTTTAGACAATAACTTTTTTTCTTTTAAGAAATCTCTAAGCTCTACTGCGCTTAATTTGTTTCTTACTACTTAATTTGTTTCTTACAATGAAACATCAATATAAGTGGGCCCATATAAATGGGCAGTATAAGAAGTTTGATGTTATGAATTTAGAAAGTATAAGTTTACGTTGATTGAAAGACATATATAATGCGATTCTTGAAAGTGCGTTTACTTTTCTGATGGCATATCTGTATAAAGAGTTCACATGCTCTTCGAAGGAAAGTTGTTGCTGAATTTTATTCCAAGTAATTTAACATTTTCGAATGTTTAATATTTAAATTAGAAATAGTAACTTCAAGGTTACTATGTTTGGTAATGATTAGTTGATATTTTTTAGGATTTGCTATTATTCCATTATTTTCGAGCCTTATTTACAAATGATTTGCAGCTTTTTGGAAGTGGGTAATAACCAAAGTAACGTCATTTTTTTCACAGTACGGAGTGTTGTCTTCTGCATATTCAACAATTTTAACTTCAGGAAGGAAAGAAAATAAATCACATATAAAAATATGAAATAAAAAGGCCGAAAATCGAACTTTGCAGAACTCCATATAGCAAATCAGTGTAACAATTAAATTCATCAGTTATTCAAAGACCAAGCTTATATTTTAGCATACACTTCCAATTTTGAAACATGGTAAGTTGATAGATGCTTTTAAGAGTTTTAAAAATGGCTCAGATAATTTATCTTTATTACTAGTTTATGAAAATAAGTCTTAAACTTTTTTCCTTAATTACCTATGATTGTGTTTTTACTTGCTTAGTCTTTGTAAAACGTTTTTTCGTTTTTAGAAAATTAGAGCTTAAGTTCTTTATATTGCTTGTTTGTAGGCCGTTATAATTTTTCCTGTTGTCAGTGGTGATTTTTTGAAAGCCTGTTTAATGATATTCAAAGCACTCAAAGCCTGTTTGATGAAAAGATCATATGATCTTCTTCAAATCTCCAGGTTCTTCTTACAAATTTTGTAATTCTTACTTCTATATATTTTTTCCTTTATTTATTATATTGTAAAACCTATTTTATATAACTGTCTAACCAAAACATTTATTTTATAGTAAAACTTATATAAAAAATGTATAAGCAACCTCATCAATTTTTATTCCATCTGTTAATGACATTGATTTAAACCGTTTATATACGAGAAAGACTGTTGATATTGCTTTCCACCGACATCTGGAAAGAATGTTTACAAAACGTATAGTAACACTTTTTTCTGTAAAATTCATTGTTACGTAATATTTTCTCCTACAAAACTTATTGTTGCGTATATTAATACATTTTCTTCTGCATCATCAAAAGCAGTATTTTTACGTTTTTCCGTACCACTTTAAGTACATCTGTTTGTAGAAAAATACCTATTATGCTGAGTGATTCGTTTTCAAAGTGCTCTTGCTAGAGCATCACAAACAAAGTAAAACACTGATAAGTCATAGATATTGTTGCCTCATTGGCAACAATATCTATATTGATTTTTTTTTTGTCAAAAAAAAGTATATATATTCATATAGATATTGTTGCCAATGACAAAAAAACCGTTAAGAGTGTCTTTCTTTAATCAGAAGTGCTAACAAATTAATACATTGTTGTGTATATCCATCTTTTAAAATTGGGAATCTAAGAAACCATTCTCTTTATTGAAGTTTATTAGAAATTTTTCTATAATTGGTTCTTAAGAGTTTGGATCAGAAATACAATAATAAATAGAATAGAGCATGCGCACTATGATCAACACGGGTAGGGTAGATCGGGACAATTTTACCGTTTTTAAAAAGAATATTTTATCTGACCTCAGGTTCTACATCAACAGTATTTTGATAATAAAAATTTTTGAAAAATTATTATTTACTATTAAATGTTGTTTGACATAGTTGCTACCTAATTCTGTTGGTTGTTGTAACTTTTAAATATAATTTGCTGTTTAATATTAATAATTAAAATTAACGTCTCACTCTTGCTCTAATTAATATTATTATTTTTTGAATGTAATTGATTGAAACCATGTTTAAGGATAACTGCGAGGATTAGTTTTTCATAATTCCGTTAACCTTTTTAAATTGTAAAGTAGGGGTAGTAATATGAAGGTAAACTAAATTATGAAGAAATGAAGATATTATAAATTAACTTAAAACATTTGAAAAATACTTTTAAAAGTAATTTATAATTTAATTTTCTAAAACATTTATAATCTAAAATGTTTTGTAAAATTTTGTTTGTTCCAATTGAATATACTTTAATTATATACATTTAGGGTTGAAAATTTCCCGAAAATTTTCGACTCAAGAAATTTTCCGGAAGTTTCGGAAATTTTGGGAATTTTCAAAAAAAGATAACCAATTTTATAGTTAATGGGTAAAATTTTATGTCTTATTTAGGCAGTTGTTATGGACAGTTTTATGGTAAAATATTGTGAAGAAGATCATACAAGTTTTAGAAGGCCCCTTTTTGTTATTTTTTTGAGTTTTTTTGTTATAACTGTAAGTAGCAACTATAGTAGTCGGTAGATGATTATGAACTTTAAAAAAACCGTTAAAGGAATTGGAGTCACAGACAAATTAACGAATAGTTAACGGACCGCCAACAAATCTACTATGGAATTGCTGTTGGGCAAAATGCCAATGATTTAGAAGATATAAAAATGGCCATACTTGCAAAATTGTTCTATGTTGCACCATCAGCTAAAAATAATTGGAATACTTATTGCCCTGATGGTATATATAGTTAGTGTCAAGCCAGGTGCTGGTCTTTTAATCTCAGTCATCAGTCATCTAAAGCCTGTATATATTGATTTATCTGAAGAAGATAAAAAATTTCTTTAAAAAATGCCTTCATGGTAAGACGCAAAACCAAAATGAGTTTTAATGGATTGATATGGCAGCACATACCTAAAACAAAATATGTATCGTTAACGCAGTTGTAGTTATGTGTATATGATACTCTTTCAATTTTTAATATTGGAAGAAAAGCAAGTATACTTTTATTTGAAAAATTGAATATGATTCCTTGTATACACTTTTCAAGACTGTTCAACCATGAACAAAAACCGATTAATTTTTGCAGAGTATCAAAATCAACCAACATCTAAAAAGTGACGACAAGTTCATGGATGCAAAAAAAAAAAAGATGACGCAAAGAATGACTAAGAAGATTGTCTATATGATTCTGGTTCTTGTTCTTACAAATAACAGATTTTAAATTGAGTATTCGACATTTTTTTTTTGATAAAAGTGGTAATGTAATATTTAAATGCTTTTTTCTCAAATTGTCAATTTTTATCCTCCTGGCCATCCTATCTCATTAACCGTATGTCAGATTTGTATGAAATTTTCACCAAATGTTTATTGCATCTAGTTGTACGATTGGAACTAAAAGTTTTACAATGCTGTTAGGAATTTTTGAGTTACAGAAGATTTAGTCCACAAAAATGCATTTTTTTTAAATACGCCATTTTGAAAAACTCAGCATAGCTTAAAGACTTTGTTTTTTAGAACAATTTTAGTTAAGTTTGTAGATTACTATGTTGTGATCATAAGCCAAAAAATCATATCCTGTATGGTTTTGCTTATTGAGATAGAATGGCCGGGATGGCCTTAAAATTTACAAATCGGAAAAAAACATTAACATTTTTGAATGTTTGCCATTATACTTGGTAACCATGGCAACTAATAAATTTATTTTGCATTATTTAAAATCCTGTTATATAGTTGTTTCTCAGGATATACTTGGTTTTTGGTAAAAAAGATTTTTTTAATAAATTTTTTTTGAGGGGTTTTATACCTTAAATAACATATCTGGAGCTTCTAAATATATTATTGATTAAAAGAAAAAAAAATTTAATTGTATTTTAACTTAGAATGTTTTTCTTTCAATCAAAAATATATTATTATGAAATATTTTTTGGACTATTTTTCAGTAGACTTATATTCCTCGATAAATTTTTAAATTTCATAGTAAAATATTTTAGCGTTCAAAAAGTATAAAATTACTCTATGAAACTTAAAATTCTTAAGTTTCTTAGTATAATTTCTCAGCGTTCAAAAATTATGACCATATAAAATTTGCTTAAACTTTATATGGTCATTTTTTTGAACGCAAAAATATTTTACTATGAAAATTAAAAATTTATCGGGGAATATGAGCCTAATTGAAAATAGTTCTAAAAATATTTCATCAGTTTGTTTAAACAATTTACAATTTATGTGTAGCAACTTATATTTTTAATTGATTTTTGTTTTAAAATTTACAAATCGGAAAAAAAAATTCATCTTCAACAGGTCGTATAAACTTTAATTTAAAAGCTAATGACTAACAAATTTCATTTTATTAAAGCTTTATAAATATGGAAAACAACTATTACCATTAAACCTACATTAAACACAATTAAACAAAGATTATAACAAATAGTAATAATCAACACAAGTATTATATATTTACTTTTCATTGTTAGGAGAAATGATAGTAGAAGAAAAAGATGAATTAGTAGGGTCTTCCGCTACATATCTAGGAGTTTCTTCCTTTATTTGGTGGTTAGACTCCAATACTATTGGTATCGGATTATCAGCATCAAAAGCCATAAAATACTCTATATATCAAATATGGAGCTAGCTATTAACTAGACAAGAAAGAAAATGTGACTTGGCTAATGTTGCAAATGTAGATTTCCCCTTCCATTTGCTAATACTGCATTCTATTATAAAAGAAAACTAAATTGCAATAACTTCACAGGCCACTGTTTATTGAATAACAAAACTTATTGTGCACTTTGGAATGAACCTATGGTTGGTAGAGATTCAAATGAACTTGCAAGTTGTCTGTATAAACTATTAAAGTTAATTATTAAAAACTGTCCTAATATATCAATTAATCAAATCATTTTGCGGTCTGATTCTTGTGTTCCATAGTATAAGAACTGAATTGTGTCTATGGCAATAAAAATTTTGAAAATGAAATGAAAGCGAAATAGCACTCATTGAACAGAAGTATAGTGAACCTGGTCATAGTTCAGTACAGAATAGTGACCCTGCGAAAAAAAAAAACTTGAAACTTGCATCCAAGTCTTTATATTTTCATAAAGTGTTTTTTGCAAAAGTAAAACTAATGTGTCATCTACCTTTTCATATTAAATTCAAAAGATCGTTCAAAGGTCCGTTAATTCAAGAAAGATTGGTAAAAGCTACCGCTCAGAGAAAGAATAAACAGAAAATTTATTCTTTGTGCGCGGTGCTCTGTGACAAAACCGTTAGGACTTCTTGGGGCACCTAAAATAACAAACTAAAAAAAGTTGAAGTTTAAAAACTGTATGTTTTAAAATATAATGCCGATAAATTGGTTACCGGGAATGAATTAAAGGAAAAAAATGCGATGGACAGTGAAACTAAAATTATTCTAAAAATATAAGTCATTGTTAGTTACAACATATGTAAGTTTTATCTTAATTCATCTACTATCAAATTAATTGCATCTATGACAATTGTATTCCGACAAAATGTTCTGATTTCGAAATACATTTGTCGTAATTGAAAAACAGTGCTCTTAGTTACAGGGGAAGTTTTTTTTTTCTTGTTTTTTTAACAATTTAAACAAAAACTCATTTTGATTTTAGGCAACTTTGTTAAACTTCAACATGCAATTAAATTTACATAATGAAGTTTTGTTTAAATTTAAACTTTGAATGCAAATTTCTCAATTTAAACACAGTGTCGCATACGACACTGGTATTCCGGTCTGACGATATAACATCTTGAGTGTTTTGTTGTTTTGTTTTTAAAAATGCGCAATTCTTAAATCAACAATAAACATTTGACTAAAAGATATGCATTTGTTGCTTGTGGGTCTTAATTATTTTATACTTTTTGTTGAAATATTTAAAGAATACCCAAATACTACGATGATAAAACACATACTTTTGAAACAAAGAAATGAATTTTATAAAACTATATACTAAATATGAAGTTTATTGCTATAAAAATATTTTGAAAATTTTTTGAAATTTTGAGCAAAACTTCCCGGAAACTTTCAACTTTATTTACATTATTAGCTCACCATTGCAGACTGATTTGAAGCCACCATTGGAGACTGATTTGAAGCCACCATTGCAGACTGATTTGAAGCCACCATTGCAGACTGATTTGAAGCCACTATGTAATTAGGATAAATATAAAAAATTATCATTATAAAATCGTATAGTAAGGATTAATGTTCTACTGTCAATCATTACTCATGTCAAGTGCATTTTGACTCTAAACGGTTAGATTGCTTATGTTTTAGAAAATAAGAAAATATATCCTTCCTTCTCCTCTTATCTATTTCTGATACAGTACATTGCATTTATGTGTTACTATAAAAAAAGAAATAAAATTGTATAATGATACCAACTTTATATTGGTTATTCAAGCTGTTAAAGGTGATTGTAAAACATTAACAGTGGAAAAAAAAATGGAGATCAATGCTGAAAGATTAGATAAATAAAAGCCAATCATATGGTCCAGTTGGACTAAAAATATTGTTTGCAAAGTACTGGCAAACAGCCTTTTAAACGTGTCAGATTGTGGATTTTATGGCCGACGACACGGGTTTTGAAGTGGAGAAGCACAATCGTCAATTTATAAAAGAGTCCTCTATTTCTACAATTTTCTAACAAAAAAAAGGTTCTTCAGAAAAAAAGGGACACGTGCCCTTTCAGCCCCCCGGTGTTGTTGTGGATTTCCCTAGTGGATTTCCATTAACAACAAAATGGTTTAAATAGAATGCTTATTTATACGCCAAAAAAATACATAGCCGCCAATTACTTCAAAATGACCTTCTACCCGGCATAAATCACATTTGAGATTGTATAACATGTTTTTGGCTTTCAAGTGTAAACATCTTCTATTGAATTGTCTACATCACGTGTAGAAGCTATTAATAAGTAATCAATTGAGAAATTTTTTTAAAATAGAGGACAGGTTACTCCCAATCTTGATGAAACTGGTTTTATGAAACTGGTTTGTCGCTAGTACCATCTAATTCCAGCAAACTAAAAATAGATCTTATTATATTATTTAGTGTAACATAAAAGCTCAATAACATAATAGTTATTGGTGTAACATAAAAGCTAATCACATTCGAGAAAGAACATTAATGGAGACCCGAGTTAGCTTCGGTCTACCCAATAAGTAAATTAATAAACTATGAGTTTAATGACTAAAACAATTGTCCATTTATTCCTGGTTATTCACTTTATAATAAGATTATCAATTTAGCCTTTAATAATTTGTTATTTTAAATATTTTACTAATTTATTTAGCAATATTATTGTACTGCATATAATTTTAATGTTGTATATAATATTGTGTAAAACTGTTGAAATAATTTAATGTTGTTTATAGTTTATATACAATATTAAATTTATAAATTTCTTCTAAATAGGGGAAAGCGGGGCAACATGGCGAACGTTTTGAAAGGCCTGAGTTATTGCAAAACTATCAGTTGTTAAGCAATAATACTTTCTGAGTATGTTTATGTTATTAAAACGATTTATTCCCTGCATAAATTTTCCGTTTGCAAATATAACAATTTGAAATAAATATTAAAATAAAAAGTTCATAAATTTGTCATCTGGTCACGTGACCGGGGCAAGATGACTTATTATTCAATTTTTATCTCCAATTTTATAAAATTTTAAAAACAACCAATAACTCTAACTAAAGTAACGAAAAATAAATACAAATCACCAAAAACTACTTCTAAAGAAGTTAAACTTGAAGGACACCATCCGTTATGAGAAACCGAAAGTAAAGAATTTTTTTTTAGGCGCAAAAAGTAAACTTATGCGTATAAAATTGCGTTAATAATATTTCAAAAAATAAATTGGTATTTTAAAATACAAAATGCAAATACAGTTTCATTTTCACCCATTTTTAAGATTTTTTATTGAGTTGTTATATGAAAACCCATCTTGCCCCATTCGCCATGTTGCCCCGCTTTCCCCTACGCGATCACCTTATGAAATAGAAATATTTCAGTTGCATCATGAAATTAAATTGTTACCTTACCTTTTTTTTCTTTTTCTGGGTCTATTCATGTATCCTCTTTTTTGATTTTATTGTAAGATTAATGTTGGTAGAAGATTAACAAATTATATAAAAAATATCTATAAAGATGGTAAAAATCATGCAAGATATCACTCAATCAAACATTAATTGGCATTTAATATTACATAAATATGTCTAGCCATATATAACTATATCTAATCAAATAAAATTTGTCAATTGGTTGATACTATGCATTTTAATATTAAAATTATACCAAAAAAGATATTATTAACAAGAATAAATACCGAATTTCACGTCGCTTCATTAATCAGCAGAATATAGGAAGAAAAAAAAAAAAAAAGATTTTACAAATTAAAAAAACACATTTTAGAATGATATTATCTCTCTAGGATAGCATTTATTTACGTTCGTATACGCAAGAGTAACGTATACTTTAATATATGTGTACGTATGACGTCAGTGATTTGAGCTAAATTTTTTAATTATAATACCAACTTTTTTAAAAAAAAAAGTTTGTTTTTTTTATTAGAGAACTTATTTAGAAAAAAACACGTTTTTTTTTTTGTAAATTGTATTTTTTAAATGGCTCGTATTTTAATTAGTTAGTATAATCATAATTTGTTTAACGAGTATTCGTTAAACAAAAAAACGATTTTATCGAGATTAAACATATTTAACGAGCTTAACAATTATTCGTTAAACAAATATTTGGCGAACAAATATTTCTTTAACGAATATTTGTTCGCCAAATTACAAATTAAATTTGCAATTTGTTTAAATAGAATTCGCTTCAGAAAAAATGAAATAAACGAAAATTAAAACGCTTGTTTATAAAAAAAACTTTTTCTAGAAAAATTACAATTACCAGTTAAATATTTTATTGACTTTTTCCAAGCATTTTTTCCCTAACATTTTTATTATATTTCTTCTATTTTTAGTTTTTACCAAAAATATTTTTTTACCAAAAATAGTTTTTACCAAAAATATAATGGAAATTCCGCAGAATATCCAAAATTACGTGATACTTAAATACAAAATCTTAGTGCCGATATACCCTGTACTTAAAAAGTCATTTTTTATTTAACCCCGTTTTTGTACTGAAGTGACGCATAAACCTTAAGCTCGGTGTAGTTAAGGCAATTTTAAAATATTATAGCGTCTGTATGATATTTTGTTGACTTCGACATATTTTCTTTCAGGTCTGTGAATTATGAAAAAACGAAAAAAATTAAAATGATAAATTTTGCGGTATCATAAAATATAATTGTTTGTAGCGAAAATCTCCTTAAAATCACAATCACTTTTCCAAATTTGAATAAGATTTTAAATAAATAACTTTTTTTGGTGAAATGAACATCATAGTTTAATAATATGATCTGTTCTGATCGTTTATTAGCAATTTTTTCTTAATTATAAGCTTTTTCTTGGTCGGAATTCTAGCATTTTTGTAATATTGTATTTTGACAACTCGTCCCCTGACAAACAAAATGTTGTATCTAATGTATAAAATAAATACAAAAAAAAAATTATAAATAAATACAATGTTTTACCTGATATAATATACTATATTACATAGAACATTGTATTTGTTTATATATATATATATATATATATATATATATATATATATATATATATATATATATATATATATATATATATATATATATATATATATATATATATATATATATGTATATATATATATATATATATATATATATATATATATTTGTATTTATTTTACATATTATATTTGTAGATAGAACAAGATAATACTGAGGGGACGAACTATATAGTTATTATACGTCAGAACCGGTTAAAACTAAGATCTAGAGTTGGTTAAGCCACTTTTCAAAAGATTTCTACTAAGTTTATGTTAACGCCGATGAGCAAAAGTGATCTAAAGATTCCAAAATGGTGTTCTTTAGATTCACTATTAGGAGTAGTAAAAAGGTTTTGAAAATTGTATATAAAAAAGAAAAGTTTCTTTAAAAAACAAAAAAATCTGATGCAAAAAAAATTATAACATCTAAAGCTCTTGTTTGGACAAAATACGCTGATAAAATCATGCTAATTCCAAATAAAAGAAATTGAGTGTTTTGTAAATCGCCTTAACTACACCGAGAATCTAAAAAACGTCTGGATTTAGCCAACTATGTATAAAGCATTTTTTCCGGACCGCTTTTGGAAAAAGTTACAAAAAATAACAAAATTTATAAAACTAAAATAAATAATCCTAAAAAACTTTGAGGCAAAAAGTTCATTAGAAAAATTAGTTTTGTTTAAAAAAAAGTTTAAATTATATTAAAAATTGCAATTTTTTACGCTTTAACGCGTTAAAACCAAATTAACTTTTATGCCAAAGAGTGATAACTCCTTTAAGCCAATTTGACGCATCTCTGACGTCTGATTAGCTGCTCTGATCGATTCTCTCTGACGCATTTCATATAACAACAACATTTAAACAAAGTGTTTTTAAAGTTCAAGGGTATTCATAATAAAAATATCAAAATTTTTGATATTTTTATCATGAATCCACGAATAAAGCAATCTTATTAAAATGAGTGAATCATTTAAATCAAAAGAAGATGCAAAAAAAAAAAAAAGATTCTTACGAAGATTTTTTAAATTTGAAAAAGGATGATTACGAAGTTTTTTTAAATTTACTTGTCAAGCAGATTGTTAGGTTTTTAGCTGCTCGTGGGTTAAGTACAGCTGGACATAAAATCAAACTTGTTGTTAGAGCATTAACTGCAATGAACAATATTAAATGTAGAAGAACAGAAAAAAAAAAATAAACAATCATTTACGGAAAAACTAAAAGCTTTAAATTTAATTGATCCAATGTATTTATGGAAAACAAGAAAGACTTAGTAGGTAAGTATCTCCCGTATACATACGGGAGATATTTTTTCGTATATCGAGGGCCTTCGAGAGCGTCAATGGCGCCAGGGTCAAAAATGGAGAACAACGCACTTATTTCAAATTAAGAAATTTCAAAATTTAAAGCGTTATGAACGCAGCAACTACCTTTTTCTGATACAGCACTTTGCATTTCTGTTTTAACATTAATTCCCTGGATTGAGAAACGTTTCGTTAATCAAAACTGACATAGAAATCAAAATATTATTTTTAAAACCAATTAACAAAAAGTCAATCAACAAAATCTTTAAGAAAGATTAATAATGCGCTTAAAAATATATTTTTCGAGCTTTTCATGCTTGCTTAACAGAGAGAATTTTTTATAACCTTTAGTTTACTAAACAATCTTTCACCTTCAGCAATTGACATAGGAATAGTGATGAAAATCAGGAGCATGGTGCAAATGTACGGAAAAAGGTGTTAAAGTTTCTTTTCGAAGATTTGATTAAGTAGCTGCAGTGGATTTCCGTGGCTAAAAATTTTTTTGTAAACATTGTTAAAACAGCGAACGTCTTTGGAAGAAGATTCTTTTTATTTTCTCTAATATTTTTTTTGTTCACATTTCTTGGATATAACCGTGCAAGTTCGCAAGCTTTATTTTGAACAGAGAGACCATCATTATTCAAAAAGAAGAATAAAAATATGCTGCCAACCATCCACAAAATCTTGCCTCAAATCTTGAATCAACCTGCTAAATCAAACTATCTAAAGCGACATTAGTTCTTTTGTTTAGCAGTTGTGAAATGGATGTCTTATAGTGAAAACGATTCAGTTTACGCTTATGCTAGTTTATGCTACTTTTAGTAGCAAGTTCAGTTTGTAATCCTAGAGTCCCAGCTACAGCTACAGCTACAGCTTCTTATAAAATTTGAAACCACAAAGCCTTAATCCCTTTAAAATCTTTTAACAGCTGTCTAATTAAACGTAGCTCTTCATCGGTGATTTTGGCTACATATTGTAGAAAATAACTAACGCCGTTAAAAGCTGTAAGGGTTTTGTACCAAATTATAATTAGTAATACAAATTCAAAAGACCATTTTTCTAAAGACTTTTGCGTATCTAAGCTCCTCACTGGTCACATTCAGGTTTTCTATGAGAAGTTTAAGAGCTGCTAATATTTCTCTTGGCCTCTTGGAAGTCCTTTGATTGCATTGGTACGAGAGCCCCATCTTTTCATAAAAAGTTTATGCAGTAAAATTGGTGTCACTTCATTGAGGAACTTCCATCAGGCAGAACTTACACTTAAAACTACGTACAAATATTTTACATTTCCAAAGAATACTTTTATCTCAATGGCTGATTCAACTGCGTGCATACCAGCCTAATTCAGACTGTGAGCGCAATAGGTACTAACAAAGCTTCTAAACAATTTTGCTTTATTAAGGCTTGAGCTCCCTTGTAAACACCTAATATATTGGATCCATTATATTATCCTTAACTGCGACAATTTTGAATACAAAACCTAGCTTTGCAATTACACTAGTGCTACATCAACTCCTTTCTTCTTCTTCCTCTTCTTCTTCTTCTTCTTCTTCTTCTTCTTCTTCTTCTTCTTCTTCTTTTTCTTCTGAAAGCTTCAACACACAAGAATTATTCTTTGATTTTCCAGCAATTTGTTTCTCTTTAATAGAGAAGAAAACAAATAACTAAGGTTATCTGCTCATTTTAAGATGTACCATTGACTATGATTGTAAAGTAGATAACATCCTGGATTTTTTCGACAGCTGCTTTTTGGATGACACTACCACATTCTCTAGTGACCTTATTTTGAGACGATAAAGAGAGAAAATAGGAAATTGTTCTGGAGCTCTCTTGTTGATGGTGTCTTACATCTTCCAAGTGGGATGCAATGACGGGGTTGTAACAACCCATAAGCTCCATACCAGCAAAAGAGTTTCCATTTTCTTGCCCATTCACACGTTTTATTTCATCTGTAAACATAATTGTATCAAATAATTATAACTAAATTATTACAATAATTATATAAATAATTAAAACTGATATTGGGGAGAGCTTTAAAACAAGCTACCTAGAAAAAATAAGTTTCTAGAAGCCAAGATAAGATTCATATTTAAAGTTCGACGAAGAATTGTCTCCTATTTGGATGTCTCAGAACTGATTTGGTTATGGAGCTCTGTTTCTATACCAGTTGAACTGGTAAGACGAACGTATTACTTATTCTAAACTATGTAGAACGTTTGGTTCACACAATCTATGACTTTCCTTGATTGACCTCTAACTCCTCCGTTTCAACGGAGTAGTTACGGTTCCCCACTTTTGAATACTGTTTTTGTGCCTAAGAGATGTCTTGATGGTTGAACTCATAACCAAAAAACCTTGTTCAAATGTAATAAAATAAAACGCGTTCAAAGGAAAGATTTTCTTCTTAGAATCACAATAATAACTTTGTTGCTTCAAAAAATGTTATAGAGGTCCCTTAAAACAATTACATCTCAATCTTTTTGACTCAAAACAACTCGCTACAAAGAATTAGCATTTAGAAGTTAGAGGTTAGCATTAATTATTACCAGAGGTGTAAGTCTCGAGATCAAAGTCTTGGTCTCGAAACGCCTTGAGACTCAAGACTTTAACTGTCTTGATCTTGAATGTCTAATGTCTTGTTCTTAGTTTTGGTTTTGGTCTTGGACCTTTACTGTCTTTCACTTTCTTGTTTCTTACAAAAAATATCAACTCAATAAATGGATTAGTTATAAATAACAAACCGTAGATCGGCGCAACTTCCCGCTTTCAATGAGAGTTCGTCGCGTTGGTTTGACAAGGTCCTAACTGAAATTTTTTTATATTAGGAAAATTAAAGAAAAAAATTTTTAATTTTTTTTAAATTTTTAATTAAAGTTATTTATATTATTACTATTTTACTGTTTATCTATTCTTTTTTTGATTGATGTATAAAAATGCATAAATAAATAAAAAATAAGTATATAAATATTTGTATTTAGACATTAAAAAAAAGAAAAAAGGATTTTGTCAAACCAAAGCGACGAGTTGTATCTAGAAAGAAGTGTACTCTTTTTCTTTACGCATACCTTTGTTAAAATGTAAAAATGGCTGATAAATTTCCCGCAATTATTAAATTTGGTTATTGTGAAAAAGGAATGGTTTTGGTTGTTGTGAAACTGAGCACTGACTATGATCAGGAACTAGAATGTGAAGAAACTAAAATCAGAAACAAGTAGTAAAAAGAGTAAAGAAGGTAAATGATTCAGATTGTTTGGAAAGCAAATTAAAAATGTGACTATTTGTGCTAAAGATCAAGAAAGGCTAAAGTTGTGGGCCTTAACACCTACAGAGTCACTGACACTAGAACCAAGCCATTCAGTGTGATGATCAATAAATTCACCGACAACAACGATATTGCCTGAAGGATAAAGGGGGTTTTCTTTAATTTGATCAAATAAAACATCAAAAAGAGTGCAGTCTTAAGATAAAGGAGAGCGATAAATAACATAGTAAAAGGTGATAGAGTGAAGTGGAGCTAAACGAAAACACATAAAAGAATAGACTGTGGATTCAAACCTAGTTTCCAAACAAATGGGTGAATTCTTACAAATGTAAATGCCTATTGGAATCTTTACGAGTTAAAGAACAAATTAAAGCCATCAACACTCTCTAATTTGAGTTCAGCTCAAAGCCTAATTACTAGTTGGCCTCAGAACCATAAAACTGAATTCTAGAGCTGTACTCTCGTTAAGAGATAGTAGAATGAGTTGTTCATTTATAAAAACAGGCACACAAGCAAAACCCCTGCAATAAATCAAAAAGATCCAGCATTCAACATTCTAAACTGGAAACATATATTATAAATACATCTACGCCAGCCAAATAAGTGAAGAAGGGATGCGAAGTTAATCAACAGATCAATCCTGTTTACCCCTTACATATGTGAGCATGAGTTTTATTGTGTTAGACTTCTTAGAATCTATGTCTTAATCCCGGTCTTGTAAAAACTTTCAAAGTCTTGGTCTTGGATTGATTTTTTGATGTCTTGGTCTTGGTCTTGAAGCACTCAATCTTGGTCTTGGTCTTGGTCTTGAGCCCAAATGTCTTGAACTTAGTCTTGGTCTTGGTCTTGGTCTTTACTGTCTTGACTAAATCTCTGATTGTTACTAAATCAGATTGGGTATCCCATTCTTCCCTGTTGAATAAAGTTCCTCTTTCTGACTCTGATGAGTCACTTTGAAGTTCATTTAGATTACAATACCAAAGGTTGTTAGAAGAAAAAAAATGATACTAAAAACAGTTATCTAACTGGAGTGGTTATTTAAGTGTTCGGAGAAGAGGCATTATTTTTGGTTTGTGTTATGTTTATAAATCGATATTCTTGAAATATGTCTATTTTTTGCTTTTTCTGCTGCTCATCAACATTTTACTTTTTTCAATTAACTTTGAGAAAAGTGGGGACGCAGCAATTTTACTTGCTCTAATCTATTCCATTGTATAAATGCTTACGTTCGACATTGAGAAAAACATTGCGTCACGTTGTTCATAATACACAGGTCAGAAATTGACCTTTTAGGTTTGATTTTGGAACACCCCAAATATTTTTAAGATTCTATTTAAGAAACCTTTAGTTTACATGCTGCAAACTTTAAATTTTTACACACTAATACTAATATTAAATAATAATGCTCTGCCTTTTCTTTTTTTTTCTGCCAGATTTTCGTCTTCAAAATGCCTGAATATTATAAGCCTTTTTATTGTTAATAAACATTTTTTATTTAACTTCACTATAGAGAATCAAATAAATATTAGCTTAATAACTACATGTTCATGCTGGAAAATGTTTCAGCAATTTGTTTACTTCTTTGACCGTGCTTCGAGCTAAGGACATACATTAAATCTATTTACAACAGGCTTCATTTTTTGGTTCGAGTCTGCTGTTGATTGGTCATTATATCTTGACAGAGATCAGCTGTGCATATCTTTGAAGGCTCCTAGAAAAAAACTTGTTGCATGTACTTTCCATGTCACACTGAGGCTTTTATTCAAGAAGTAAAATATATAACTGTATATAAAGAAAGTATTTCAAGTAAAAGAAGTTATTAAACATAATTTTTATAGGAGGGGGTGGAAGTGAGGGGTATAGACAAAGTTTATTGTTGCTACCTTGGCCGCAGCATGGGAATTTTGCATGTGTCTGTTATAAAATACTTGTTATTACGTGCATGTCATTAAACTAATATTGTCAATTGTTTTATAAAATTCACATACAAACTAAAAAATTTTTATTATCCGCGTATATCATTTATTATAAAACTAAATGGAGATTTATAAATCAAAAAATATTTAAATAAGAAAGAATTAAACTTTTTAGACATTCAAGGGGGACATCAAGAGTCTCTGATATTGGAAACAGCTAAGATAATGAGTATGTATATATGTATGTATGTATGTATGCATATATGTATGTATGTATGTAAGTATGTAAGTATGTATGTATGTATGTATGTATGTATGTATGTATGTATGTATGTATGTATGTATGTATGTATGTATGTATGTATGTATGTATCTATATATATATATATATATATATATATATATATATATATATATATATATATATATATATATATATATATATATATATATATATATATATATATATATATATATATATATATATATATATATAAAAGTGCCATATATAACTAATCTACAATTTGTTTCATTAAACTTTTATTTCATTATTACTTGCGGTAATAAGAGAAATTATGGGATATTCCCCATTATGGGATATTCCTCATTTATTCAAATGAAGAATATCCCATTATGCCGCATGTTGGGATATTCCTCATATCAAAATTCAAAAGTTTTTGACTTTACCTAGTTCTATATTAGTTAAATGCAATATGAGCCTACTAATAATGCAATACGAACTTCAGTGAATCACATGAAATAATAAAATTCTGCATCATATAATATGACACGGTTAAATTACATTGATTTTAAGTAATATTTACTTAGTCAAGACAAATTTTGCTAAAACTAATACAGCTGATGGTTGTATTTTGTCATTTAAAGCGTGTACACGAAATAAATTTGAAAGTAAAAAAACAATTAAAAAAAAGTACTCTAATTTTTATTTCAAACCAAGTAATAACTTTAATACAATAATATAAGAAGATCAAATATTAACAAAAAATCAAATTATTCCTGTGCGAATCTAATAAAATTTCGAACTTTTGCTTTGGTGGTACCCATAAGCTTGTGCACAGAATAAGAATTGAAGCCATTTGATGCTTTTTTTAAGTGATATTTTAATATCTTTCTGCAAAGTTTTTTTGTTTTTTACAAAAAGCTAGTTTACAATAATGAAGTGAAGCTAAATCTGGCCAGAACACAGGTCTCTTACCGAGTGATTTAATGAGAGGTAAAAAGTGTTTTTTTAAACACTCTTTAACATATAGTTGACCCGAAAGTGTTGACTGAGAAATATAAGGTGCTGATTTTTTGCCACAACTGCACATAGCTTGCCAAATCAAGACTTTTTTAACAAACTTGTCATGTTTTATGTATTTAAATTTCTTATCTTATTATTTCTTATCTTATTTATTAACAAAAACAGTGTTGATAAACGGCGTAAATCTTCTTGCCTCCACTTTTCTTCCGCAGCAGACGGCTGCTGCCTCCCAATCAATTTTTAGCGGCAAAATGTTCTTTCTTCCGCCTCCAATGGCTTTCGCTTTTCTATTGACGGCCGCAGTCGGAGTTCTTTTTTGGAGGCAAAATGTTTTAGAGGCCGACGCCAATAGAGTGGCGGAAGCCAATGGTGGCCGCCTCCAGAAGAAGTTTTGGAGGCAAAGCCATTTGGAGACCGCCTCCAATGGCTTCTGCCTCCTAATTGGATGCGGCCGTTAAATTGGAGGCGGAAATATTTGCCTCCCGCCTGCGAATGTGATGAAAAATAAATTCTCATTTGCTTTAAAGCAATTAAATATTAACTAAAAACAAATGTTAAATACTTGTTGTAATAAATAAACTTGTTGTAATAAATAAATAAATAAATGTTAAATAAATTTACTTTAATAATTTTTAATAATAAAGTTAATTTATTTAACATTTATAAATAAAACCTCAAAAACAGCAATTGATAATATACTTATTAACAATTACTTAGAAACGTCATTTCAGTCAGGCATTTTTAAAACAGATATAAGCATTTCCCGATCTACGTTACTATTAAAAAAAAATTTATGGATACTCAGCCAAAATTTACAAATTTAAAAAAACGTAACTTAACCATCAATAATACAAATAATCTATCGAATAAATTAAATTTAGAAAATTGAAATGATGTTTATAATTGTCATAATACAAACGAAGCTTTTCGTATTTTTTTAGCTAAATTTTTAGCGATGTTCGATGAAGCTTGTTAATCTACTTAAAAAAACAAACTCGATGAATCTACTTAAAAAAACAAAAAAAATGTATTATAGTAAACAAATTAGCAATTCCAAGTTTGATGTTAAAAAAACATGGTCATTAATTGATGACACAATGGGCTGAAGTCAAATAAAAAGTTTAGTATTACCTCAAAGAATTAATATTAATAAACCAGATATACTTTGTCCTTATAAAATATCTAACGAGTTTAATAAATACTTTACAAATGTTGGGATTAGTCTTGCAAACAAAATTATACCAACTTCTACGTCATTTAAGACATATCTAAAAAATCAACAGATGAAACAATGTATGATAGTGACTTAACTTTTCTTGAACTTGACGGAGCTTATTTTTCTTTAAAAAAAAATAAATCTCCAGGGTTTGATGAAATTCCCAGTAATATCCTTATATCTAACAAAAAAAGCATTACAAAACCTTTGTTCCACATAGTAAACCTATCTTTAGATCAAGGAGTATTTCCTGATATACTCAAACTTGCGAGAGTATACCCAATTTATAAAAATAATGATCGCGCCGACGTATCAAACTATAAACCCATATCGGTACTTTCTGTTTTCTCAAAAATATTCGAACGTGTAGTTTATAATAGAATATTTGATTATTTTACAAAAAATAAACTTTTAAATCCAAAATAATTCGGATTTCAAAAAAAAAACATTCAACAGAACATGCCATTATTGAATTAGTCGACCAAATAACTAATGGTTTTGAAAATGATAAATTTACTCTCGGAGTATTCATAGATTTATCCAAGGCATTCGACACCGTTGATCACTCTATTCTGTTAGAAAAACTAAAATTGTATGGGGTATGCAATAAATTATATCATTGGATAAAAAGTTATTTATCTAATAGAAAACAATATGTTCAAAACAAGAAATCTGGAATTCTGAATATTCTCTGTGGAGTGCCTCAAGTATCGATCCTAGGACCGCTCTTATTTTTAATTTATGTTAATGATTTTAACAATGCATCATTAAAACTAAATGCTATTATGTTTGCAGACGATACAAATCTATTTTTATCTAACTGCAATATTAATCAACTTTGTGCTGACATGAACATTGAATTAGAAAAAGTAAATGATTGGTTCAGGTCAAATAAACTTTCTCTTAACGTTGAAAAAACACAATTTACCTTGTTTCATAAAAAAACACAATAAGAAAACCTTCCTATAAAACTGCAAAAACTTATTATAAATTATAAACAAATTAAATAACAAGTTACTATAAAGTTTTTAGGAGTTATTGTGGATTATCATTTATCATGGCTCCCACACATAAAATATATACAATCAAAAATTAGGAGAACCATAAGTATTATGTATCGAACTCGCCCATACTTAAATTCACATAGTCTAAAGCTTATATACTTCAGTTTAATTCATTGTTACATTACTTATGCAAATATTACGTGGGTAAGTTGTTCACCAACAAAACTTAAAAAAATTCTTTCCTTACAAAAACATGCTTGTAGAATTATATACAACAAAAAAAAAAAGGGGGGGGGGCACACTAAACCTTTAATGATGGATATGAAAATGATGAACATATATCAGATAAATATTTTCCAACACGTAAACTTTATGTATAAATATACCTATAATCTAATTCCTGAAATCTTTATAAGTATATTTAATAAAAATTCAAATGAGAAGTGTTTCTTAAGAATAATTCAAACCCAGTGGGCATTTCGACGTCGAACGAACGTCGAGCGACGTCGGATCTCGACGTCGGATCGACGTTGGGTTTACGTTGGAAATGGAAATGTTATTTGACGTCGGATAAACTGACATTGCGCGACGTCGGCATTCCGATGTAAATCCAACGTGTTTTTTGAAAACTAAAAAACGCTGCCTTAGGCAGGAATCGAACCTCGGTCTATTAGTTTCTAAATCCTATGCGCTTACCTCTACACCACAAGGACATAAAATTGATAAGTTTATTTAGTAATTTATACTTGTAGCTATTTGGGAATTATTACTTTGATAAGAAATAATTTTGTTTAAATATTATATAAATATTAAAACGAATAGTTATATATTATAAAAAATGTATACTCGAAAATGTTAATAGTTAAAAAACTATGCTAGTGCATCATACAAAACCTCTTGATGTTTTATCAACCTTTATTCAAACTTTTTTCCATTAATAAAAAAAACACGCTTAGTTCACATAATTATTGAAGAGCGCAATTGCACACATATTGTTGGGTTTGGATTAAATTTTCATCAGCGATGTCTTACGACGTTGTTCCGACGTCGTTTTAAGGACGTTGGATTGACGTCGGAAGACGTCAAAAGACATCGGAGTACGTTTATATTATGACGTTGCCCGACGTCTTTTTATCGACGTTGGATCGATGTCAGTACTGCGACGTTTTTTGGACGTCTTTTATAAGATGTCGGAACAACGTCAAAATACATCGAAACGACGTCAGGGGATGTTGAGATAAAGACATCGCCCGACGTCATTTTACTGACATCGGAACAACGTCGGAATAGGTCTTTTGACATCGCTGATGAAAATCAAACGTAAATCCGACGTCGGATTGACGTCGGGTGCCCACTGGGAAGTAACATATAAATTACCTGAAAAAAAGTAAACAAATACACAGAATATAGTATAACTTATAGAGATCCCAAGCTATGGAATTCTTTTCTGAAAGACAATTTAAATATGGCAAAATCTTTAAATTCATTTCAGTGTCAAACAAAAACTTACGTTCTAAATCTTACGGATTAATTTTTACTTTTGTTTACAAAAACAATTTTTTTTTTAACATTATATCTGATTATTTAACTGTTTGTATTTTTAAATATTATATGTAATTTTTATATATTATATGTTGAATATAATATCATATATTTTATTCAAAATTTGTATATAAATTTCTTCTTTTATAACTTTTTGTGACAATTAGTATTTATTAATATTAAATCTTTTTACTATTTGTATCATAATGTGTATATATATATATATATATATATATATATATATATATATATATATATATATATATATATATATATATATATATATATATATATATATATATATATATATGTATATGTATATATATATATATATATATATATATATATATATATATATATATATATATATATATATATATATATATATATATATATATATATATATATATATATATATATATATATATATATATATATATATATATATATATATATATATATATGTGTATGTGTGTATATGTGTACGTGTGTATGTGTGTATATATGTATTTTAATGTATATATATACATCTTCTTTTTTCTCTATTTTTATTCTTAAATATTATATCTTCTTTTTTACTTTTTCTTTTTTTTCCTAAATTTTCTACTTGATTTATTAATCATATATTACCATTATTGTTAAGATGTATAGGAGCTCTATGAAAAGATTAGCTTGGTATTTTGTCATCCATATCTTCTTTGAGCCCCTGTCTGTTTATAACTTGTACATTTGTAACTATATTTTTTTTTTGGTGAAAGGAAATTGTAATTTATATAAACAAAAAAATAAAATAAAATTAAAAAAAAAAAAATCTACATTTGACAATATAATAGACAGCACTAGAAATTTGCTGATGATCGTACAATGGATTTTCCAAACATTTGTGCATTATATTTTCTTTTATGTCTTCTTGTTTTGTAATTTTTAAAACTAATTTTAAGTTAAATCAAAAAACTAATACATTTTTTTAAAACCACAACACATTGTAAACAAAATACAAAACAATTAAAAAGATTTTAATATAACCACTGAAACAAAATGACGCACTTATTCTTTCACATTTATTTTGTGTACGCGCTTTAATAATTCAAAATTAGTCACTATTTAGTTATCATACTCATAACAAGTTCTACTTGCAAAAAACCATTTTGCCCCAGTACTCGATTTCGCCAGTTCCAGTTTCTCCTATGTATATATATATATATATATATATATATATATATATATATATATATATATATATATATATATATATATATATATATATATATATATATATATATATATATATATATATATATATATATATATAATATATATATATATATATATATATATATATATATATATATATATATATATATATATATATATATATATATATATATATATATACATATATATATATATGAATATACATACATATATATATATATATATACATATATATATATGTATATATACATATATATATATATATATATATATATATATATATATATATATATATATATATATATATATATATATATATATATATATGAATATACATATATATATATATATACATATATATATATATATATATATATATATATATATATATATATATATATATCAAATCTCTCTATATAACTATGATTAGGGATCAAATCTCTTTATATAACTATGATTAGGCGAGATGATATTTTTAATTTACCGAATACCATCCCGTTACTTTTTTTTTACTTTGAGCACTGTATATATATATATATATATATATATATATATATATATATATATATATATATATATATATATATATATATATATATATATATATATATATATATATATATATATATATATATATATATGTATATATATATATATATATATATATATATATATATATATATATATATATATATATATATATATATATATATATATATATATATATATATATATATATATATATATATAATTTTATTGCACTCATTAGTTTCTCATTTCCTTTCATTGCACTCATAAGTTTTATCAATTCAACTGGTACAACCTCGAAATTCGATTTGAGAATATTGTCTAATGTTTCTATGCTATCCAATAGCTTTGAATACTGTCCTCCCTTAAACTGGCCGCATTGATTTATTAGCTCAGACACATTTGTACAGTAGACTAAATATTTTGTTTGCTTATTGATTTAAAGTTCTGCAATATTAAAGAAACGATCTAAAACACAGTCTTCAAACATAAGTTTTTATTTTAGATTGGTTTCAAAAAACTCTCTTCCTTTCCAGCTCCTAAGAACACTATAAGCAGTTTCTGTTTGGGAATCACTTAACCCTAGTATATTTTGAATCTTGAGACTTCACTAGCTGGCACCTTGTTTTTCAGAAAAAAAGGACTTTCAACTCTGTTTTTTTTGGAATTTTGATATTAAAAATTTTAGGCCCTTTGTTAGCCAGCTTTATTGAATTACCTGCATCCACTTCAAATAGTTTTCGCTTTAGGATTTTTGAAGTTCTGTAATAAAATTGCGTCCCACATAGGTTCCATGTGGGTTCCGTGTGGGATTCATGGGGATTTATATGGGACGGATTTTCCCATGTGGTATCCGTATGGAATTTTGCCACTTCAAACCCATATGGGTAATCCTACATGGGTTACATGTGGGAACCATATGGTATTTACCCACATGGGAAATCCAACGTGGGTTTCTTGTGGGATTTACATGGGATTTTATTTGAAGGCTGAAAACTAAAGTATTCTTAAACTTTAAAAACAACATTACATTACTTTCGCGGTGAAGTTACATGCATCTTGTTTTAGCATAAAAATATCTTAAATTAATCTTAAAAAATGGCAAACAAGTATGTAAGTACTACAAATAATTTGTATCTCTCTTAATCGAATTAAGAGTTTTTGCGTAAATAAAAGTATTATTATGATGGTATAATAGTTGTTTTAATATCAGTATATACAGTAAAAGAAATAAGTTTAAAATTCACATAATTTCTCTTTTTCTTTAATGAAAATGAAGAGAAAAAAAAGAAAGGGAAGGGATTTGGTAACTTTATGTTGTTGTTTTATTGTACCAAATTATGATACAAAGTCTCTTGTTCGTTTGAGAGTGATCAATATTAAGTAAATTGTTTACTAAATAGATCAGTATTATTTTATAACTAGCAGTAAGCAACCCGTAATACGCGTTGTTAGTAAATAAAATAAAATAAAAAAAACCGCGTATAGAAACTGCTTTAAAATAGAAAAGCCTAGAAAATGACGTAACTCGACTAATATTAAATTAGCGTATTCATATTATCAGAAGAGTTTTGATTATTTGAAAAAATACAGCTTTGTGATGGAACTTAAAGTTTCATGCCCTTCGGCAATCATTGGCCATATTTTATTTGTATACATCAGCCATATTATATTGTATTTTTTCAAATAATCAAAACTCTTTATATATATATATAAAGAGTTTTGATTATTTGAAAATATATATATATATATATATATATATATATATATATATATATATATATATATATATATATATATATATATATATATATATATATATATATATATATATATATATTAGGAAATGCTTGAAGAAAGTAGTTTTACTTTATTCTTAATATAGTAAAAACTTAGCATTGAGCAAGCCAAGGCGATTTACTTTAATAACTGAATCGACAAAAGGCGTGTAAATCACAAAAGAACAAATAATATTTTTCACATTTATTCTTAATGTATTTATTTATAGCTGTTTTTTAAATATAAATTCATTTTGCAACACGTTTTTTAATTTTGTAGAATTTTGTTATAATAGTTTATGGTGAATCCCACATTATTTGTGGAGAACATCGCATATACTTGATCCTAAATAGCATAAAGTAGCTAATACCAGATAATATAAAGCCTCTTTGAAAGCTTCCATGATTAATTTTGATGTTTCATTTATATGGTATTCGCTTTTATAGCATTTGAATTAAAATATGTGGCATTTAAGAACTATAAAACATGTGGTATTTTCAACCTATAACCCGTGTGTGATTTACCATATATAACCCAGATACGCTGACCGTCAGGTCAAGTTATCCTGTTACTGGCAACATGTAATCTAGCACAACTTGCTGCATGTTAACGTCAGGAAGGGCGTCCGGTTGTAAAACATTGCTTTAACTCTTTCATAACGGCATTTATATGTTGCTATGGAGAACAATCCAAACCACACAAGTGTTAAAACATGAATGTAAAAATTACAAAAAAAAAAAACAAAACACATAGGACAAAATAATAATCCCCACATGGGTTACATATGGAAAAAACCCATGCGTATCCCATGTGCGCTTTTTCACTCTACAAATATACGTTACATTATATATTGGACTATATTTAATAATTAATACCTCCTGCTTCATATGTTTTACTTTCTTTTTCAGAGGTTTTGTCACATTTCTTCAGTTTTGTTAGCTCTTAACTTGTTATGGGGGTATAGTTTATAGATCGACCATTTAATGCGTATTTTATTTATGTCGTTAGAACTGTTTAGTGTATAAAAACCTGGAACCATGTTCAGTTTTTCATATATTAGGATTGAAGACTTTATCCCAATGTTAAAATAGGCAACAGCATCATAAACACCAAACTTCAGCAAAGTCAGTGAGACATATTTTGCTTTCGGTATGCGATCCCAAATTTTCCCATGGAATTCATTTGCATTTTGCGTTTTACTGTGCAGAAATTTTTTAAGCTCATCTTCTTTTGTGAGCTATTCAAACACAGGTCTTATCTTGCATACAACCTCTAAAGGTAGACAAGGTCCTGGTTTTGTAGGTGTTAGTGCTATTGTCTTTATCTCTGTTAAATTTACACCAACTATTTACACCTGTTGGACAATGTGCTAATTATTTGTTTTGATGATGCAACGTGAAAAAGGGAAGCAAGCGCTGCTGATTTTACGGTAACTAAATTACCAGTATTCTGTCTAATTGCAACACCAAAGAAATTTTACAGTCGATCAATTGTTGCATCTGCCAATCTACCACAACTGCCCAGTCCCCTAACTTTTTTTTCAATTTCCGGAGTCTGGATCCAACACGCTTCTGATAACGTCCGACACATTCTAATTTATTTACTTTAATATTAGGATAAACATCCTTGACACTATTGTAACTTTTGCTATCTCCATCATCTAAAAAGTTAACGTACTGAAACTTATATTTTTTAATCGATCGCTGGAAAATACGACGGGCTCCTTTACACTCCATTCCACCTGCAGAACCAACAAAATTCATTTGACAAATGCGGGAATTTCTCCACTCGGCATAAGCAGCAGGATCTTTTTTAGAAAGTTTTTGATTTAAGGAGCACCCTCTGCATACTCAACTCATCGCCTCAACATCTAAAACTTTCCCCTTGTCCATTGAAAGTGCTGCAAATACACCATTCAATGATGAAAATCCCCTACACTGCCATGTGCCATCACATGACACACCAACATCAAGAATCTCATTATTATCTTGACACTGTGGTCTTAAATCAGATACAGCATCGATCATTGTTTCTTGTGCAACTTCCTCTGCAATATTATTAATTTTTAAAACAAGTTTGTAAACCTTTCAATTCCGGAATGTCCTAATCCAAGAGTTCTTATTGTATATACTGTTCGATTGTTTATATCAAAGTTTCCTTTTTTATTAATTAACTTAAAAGTGTAAAAGTCATTTTAATATTTACACTTTAAACAAATAGTAAAAAGTTCACATGCAAGTCATTGCTTTTTGCTTTTGTTTTCAATGATTTCTAAAGTCGTTTGGAAACAAGTTGGACAGCTCAAAACGCCAATAACATCAGCCAAAATCGAACAATCAACAATTCTATATCCTGTCAGAACTTTATTTTTAGTATTGGTATATTTTTGTGATGTTAGGCTAATGACTACTTTAACTTTGCGAAGAGAAGCGCTTGGCGTATCGAAGATGTCAGTTTGACTACTTACAGATGATTCAATATTTACACTTTAAGAAAAAAAATTTAGATTGTTTACACTTACAATGCTACGTAACACTTTTCTATTAAAAATCTCCTTTCTTTTGCCTGCTCGCTTAGTTCTTACTTTAACTCGATCAGCCTTAACCATGTTTGAAAACTAAAAAAACTCAGGCTAGAAAATACGTCAAGAAATGAGCTCTACAAATCAAAAAATACAAACTAAAGCTTGGTTTCCAATAGTTGTAGAAATGTCTTACAACAGTTGTACAACATACCTTTGATTTGTTGTGCGGTAATTTGTTGTGCAACGTTGTGTTTCCATTATAATGAGTTGCCGCTAATTTTTTAAATAATAACAAAAAAAAATGGCCGCCACTAGAAATTATGCTACTCAAAACTATCGACTTTTTGTTATACTTTTAATTTTAAAACGCCGAAAAAGGATAAAAAAAAGAAAACATCAGTTTTGGGTGAGAGAACTATTTAAAAAACGTGTTCAGCAAGGTGCATTTAGTTCTTTGGTGAAAGAAATGAAGCTGTTTGATAGAGAATTTTTTTATCGATATTTAAAAATGTCTCCTGACAGACTTGAACATCTTTTGTCATTAATTGGATCTTCATTAACGAAAAAGTATTGTCCCAGTAGAGATTCTATATGTCCGTCGCAAAGATTAATTATAACAATTCGATACCTTGCTACAGGAGAATCACAACAAACTCAGTCATTTTATTTTCGAGTTGGCAGAGCTAGTTTGCCATATAATTGAAGAAACTTGTTGTGCAATATGGAAAGTTCTCAAGAAAGTCTTTCTACGAGCCCCAAATGACGTAAAAGAATGGCAAAATATTATTAAAAAGTTTGATCAAGATTGGAACTTTCCACAATGTATAGGAGCTATAATTGGAAAGCATGTACGCATTGAAACACCTGCAAAATCTGGATCTTCTTTTTATAACTACAAAGGGTTTTACAGTATGGTTTTATTAGCAATTTGTGATGCTAAATATTGTTTCACAATGGTTGACATTGGGGCTTATGGAAGGGATAATGATGCTGCAGTTTTAAATGCGAGAGAGCATTTAATAAGGGTTATTTTAATTTACCAAAAATTTCTGAATTTGATCCTAAAGTTCCACCGATCCTTGTTGGAGATGACATATTTGCACTTAAACCATGGTTAATG
The DNA here is from genome assembly GCF_022113875.1 of Hydra vulgaris. NCBI lineage: Eukaryota > Metazoa > Cnidaria > Hydrozoa > Anthoathecata > Hydridae > Hydra > Hydra vulgaris. The sequence goes on from NC_061157.1 coordinate 51,492,925, forward strand.
AAACCGTACCCAGGTAAAAATCTTACTGTTCAGCAAAGAGTTTTTAATTATCGCTTATCTAGAGCACGTAGAACAATCGAAAATAGTTTTGGAATTTTAGCAGCTAGATGGAGAATATACAGATCTCCAATTAAAGCAAAGCCGTTGAAAGTGGAACATATAATAAAGGCTACTGTTTGTCTTCACAACTATTTGCGTTTAACAGATGGAGCGCATTATATTCCTACTGGTTTTGTTGATAGTGAAAGTCATTCAGGAATTGTTATTTAAGGAGATTGGAGAAAAGAATTACAAGATCAAGGGTGTTTGCTTGATTTCTCAAAATCAACAAGTAATAGATCTGTTTTTGATGCAATTGCAATAAGAAATACTTATAAAGATTATTTTAATTCATGTGAAGGAATCCTTTCGTGGCAAATGGACTATGTTCAATCGTGTGGCCACAATCCAGTTAATAACTAGAATGTATGTAATAAACAAAACTTCCTAATAAAAGAAAATATGTTATATTTAACAAACCAATAATTTACTTTTTTTTTTATAGTTAAAAGATATACTTCAACAGTTACCTAATAATTAATAAAAGATTAACATTTTATACCTCCATGATTTTCTAAAATAAGTTATAGTTTACCACATCAATAGACTTAACAAAATAGTAAGCTAAATTTAGTCTATTCCAATGATTAATCAAAAGTAACTTCACATCTAATTTTACTTAAAATGTTATGTTTCTTGCATCAATAGGTTAAAAAGAATAGTAAGCCAGAATGTGTCTTTTTAAACAAATTATCAACAGTTACTTCATAGTTTATTTACTTCTAAAGTACAGTTTTTCCACATTCACCTCTAATTTATGTCTGGAAACTCTAATTTAAGAAGTAATGTTTGTATTTGAACTTTAGCCAAGGCTTTAGAATAGTTGTTTAATCGCTTAAGTTGCGGAACTAATGATTTCATAAATAAATAATCTTCATCCTGCTCTTCAAGATTCGGAGTTAATTTTCTCTTCAATATTGGAGTTAATTTTTTCTAATGTTTTCACTAAGGTTCTATCAAGTAAATCATCAGAATCCAACTTTTTTCTTTTTTTTTTGTTATTAGCGTGAATTGTTGACTCACTTGACTCTCCTTGCACGCAAGTATTTATACAGCTGTTTTCTGTGGTCACCTCTTCAGATATATGATCATTATTAAATGGATGATGAGTATTTTCAACTTGCTCACATACCATGTCAATGTTTTCTTCCAAATTCGATGTTTCTAATCTGGAGTCAGAAGGTAAACAAATACTGGTTGTTGTTTCGCGATGTTCTATAAAAGTATTTAGCCAATCGAGCTGAAGAAACTGAGGTGGAACTGAGTTCCTTCCAGAACCTGATGGAATATTTTTTTTTGATTTCAGCCACCTTCCATAACTACTTCGAATGCTTTTATATTTCTCTTCCGCTTGATTAGGAGATAAGTTTGAAAGACGACCAACTTCTTCCCATGCATTTTTCTTTTTCCATTTATCTTTAAAATCTTTATTAAACTTGTCATACAATACTGGAAATTTTTGAACTTCATTCATAAAAGCTGCTTTAGATAGTTTTTCAAACACACATAATGGAGTTGTCGTCATGTTTTGTAAAAAATGAAGATGTTTTATTAACTTTACAGTTTTTGTGCAGTTTCCAATAAAAAATTAACTGCGCGACCAAAAAAACGGTTGCAGAAATAGAATTTTTTCAATACTCACAACCGGAGTTGTACAACATGAGTTTTGTTGTACAACCGACGTAAAGTTGTATAAAAAGTTTCCATTATAAGACAAAGGTGTTGTACAACTGTTGTACGACATTTCTACAACTATTGGAAACCAAGCTTTAGTCTTCATATACCAAAAATAAAGTATTAACAAGCCTAACAAGAAGCCAAAAATGCTTTTAACTTGTGAAATTAATACGTTGTTTTGGTTTACAAGTGATTATTTTATGGGCACAAAATTTTGTACCTAACTCTAAAAACAAAAAGTTTTGGTATTTAGAGCTATTTTTAGGTAAAACCGTAATAATTTCTGAAACCCCCATATTTTTAATTGTCTAAATTAGTTTTTTTTTGTTTTTTTTTTGATTTTTTTTTAATTTCTGGGGGAGTATATCTCTTAAGGTGGTAGTATGGTCAAAAACTTCCAATTTTTTCCAACAAATGTTTTTTATTAAGTTTTTTTTCTGTTAAAGTTGTTATTTATTTTATGTGAAAAATTGTAATATTGTTTAATCAGCGAAATAAAAATTAAAAAAAAATTGAATGGGCGGTAGCGCAATTTGATTAACTAAATCGCAGCTTAACTAAACGCAGACTTTCCACTTAGTAGAGGAGTTGCGAAAGTGCTTTCACTAAGCAAATACGGTAGCGGACTTTTGTTCAAAACATGTATTCAATGTTCATTGCATTCGAAACTTCGTCATGCAAAATAATGCTTGCAAAATAAATGCACATTCTTGTTATTTTTTTAGTTCAGTTTTTCAAAACATTTTCGTTTTAACGGTAAACGGTAGGGGTTCATTTTAGTTTGTATTGTCAAAAAATAAGTTCATTTTTATTTAACTAACCATTGTATTGTACTTATTAATTTTTACATTGAAACCAGCAAATTATTGTGTCTTAACTTTTAAGTTTTAAAAATAAAATATGGCTTTTTAGGGAGATCCATCCAAACAACACAAGCGTGGAACCCTGGACGTTAAACTTATAATTATGTATGTATGTATGTATGTATGTATGTATGTATGTATGTATGTATGTATGTATGTATGTATGTATGTATGTATGTATGTGTGTGTGTATTAATGTATGTATGTAAGTTGAACTTTGCTTAACGTAATTTATGGAAGATCCCTCATAAAACTTCTTCTGCTTGTATTATTAAGTGCTAGAATTTTTACAAAGTGTTTAAATCCTGTAAATTTTTAAAAAACATGTTTTTGGTTTTTTTTAAATAAAAGTTATAATGTCTCTACTTTATAAGTTAAAATTAAGAAAAAAACTTTATGCTGATAGTAGTAGCTCTTTTTTTCTATTTCCTTGAGGAATATTCAATGCCTTTGCAATAGTTAAAATAATTCCAGAAACGAGCTCATTTTAAATAAGCATTAAGAAAGTCCTCATTTTAAATAAGCATTTAAGAACTTTGAGATTTCACAGTTCTGGAAATTAAGGTTAAAGTTAGGACTTCATAATATACCGCAATTGTATTATAATAATTTATAACATAAATTCTTGATAAGTATATAGCATTTTAAATAAATTTTAAAAAGTTGCTTGGAGTCCATAGTAAGATTTTAGGTGTTTTTCCTTCTAATCATTTATTTTGCAGATCAGATATTTAACGAAAATATATAGATTTTTTAAATTAATAACCCACTAACTTCAATTTCTTGGAAAGCTATGAGTACTAAATTAAAGTTCTTTCAACTAAAAAGTTCTTTTAATTATAAAATAAAAGTTCTACAAAAAATCTTTACTTTCTAAATAAAAAATCAATGCAATTTAATATTTTAATAAAAGGGAATTTTTATAAGAGAAAATAATTTTCCTAACAAAAAAACCCATTATTTACAAAAAAGTTAAGAGTGATTACAAAAGAACTAACCCCCACATTTATACAACTGTGCCTTTTCATTAAGAAAAATATTTTCCGCTTTTGCGAAATATCGCGATATAACACAGTATTACGATAAATTAATATCGAGTTATTAATGATACAACTTAAATATTTAATATCAAAGTGCACTTTAAAAAAATTTAATAACAATAAACATTTGCTTTATAAACTGATTTTCTTAATAACTGATTTTAGAATTAAATTAGGTTATTTCGCTAAAAGAAATTAAAAAAAAAAATTTCTGTGAAACCACCCAATGGGACAGTTTTTCTTAAATTATTTTTAATTTTAAACCCTTCGTAAAAATATCTCCAAAAAATATTTTTGAAACAGTATGTAACAGTAATGTTGCAATGGTTTATAATGAATTAAAAACGCTTACACTGGATTTTGTGAGCAATGAATAGGTTTGTGACAGATCTGTCACATGGTGATACGAAGGGTTAAAAACAATTGACCTTCCCTCATAAATGCAATACATTATGGGGAAAGGTCAATTGTTAATGCTTATTTAAAATGAGGACTTTGCTTGTTGCTGAAATTATTTTAACTATTGCAAATATTCCTTAAGGAAATAGAAAAAAAGAGCTACCACTATCAGCATTTGTATGTGGTATTTATATGTGCGCGGAAGTAAACAACAAAAATAAGTTGAGTAAAATGTAAAATATTGAAAGATCTGAGATTGTCCCGATAGACTTAGGTGTATTTTATTTCACACCTTTTAACTTTTTTTAGTTCAAATTTTAAAAACTATATTAGACTTCGAAGAAAAGATAACAGCAAATACACCAAACTAAAAAAAAAAAAAAAAAAAAAAGTCAGAATTTTACGTGTTGTGTACCTAAATGCTTTAGCAACTAAGTAAAACATAAAAATTTATTGTTTTATGCGGTTCCAACAAAGAAAATTTGGAAGAATAAAAAAAAAATTAATTTTTAATAATAACTTTTACATCCTTTCAAATATTTTTTTAATCATAAACTGAAAACAAAATGTATTATACAAGGTAAAATCTTATTGTACCAGTTTTCATTTTCAATTTAATTAATTGCACAAAAAAAGCCTATATTTTTGTATAGAACAAAATCAATTTCACTCTTTTCTGTAAAAGCTTTAATACTTTTGATGTTGGCTATAAATTAACTGTTTGATTCTTAATTTTTGTTGTCTATTACTATTTCCATAGAAAACGTTTTAAAAGAAAAAGTTTGTTTTATTTAAAGACTTCTTTTTAAAAAAGAACACTTTACTTCAATTATTTAGTAGCTATCTTAGTTCATACACTACCAGGGCTAGAACCAGCCAAAGTATTTAGAATTTATAACAAGATCACATTATTTAGCATTACAGTTAGCTTTTTCTTTAAATTTTCATGAGCAATATTTTCATTTCCAATACTCTATTAAGAAGCTTGTGATCGTAAATTACTATCACTGTTTCTTATAAGCTTTTTTAATAATGAAATTGGAGGAGTATCATTTATACAGTTTATAACTGTACCAAAACATAGATGCAGTTTTTGATTTTGTTCTTCAATCCATTCTTGTACTGATCTTTAGTTTCTAATTTAACTTGAATTATTTTCTCAACATTGGTTAACATTATGGCAAGCTTTAATTTTCCCTTGTCAAATTAGTTTTAATTAAACGGTCCAGACAATGTAGAAATTTTCCCATTACTACTAGGCTTAAACTTTTCAACATTTTTTCATTTACTTGTTAATTATTATTTCACAAAACGACTTTGGCCAAATTTAATTTCAATAATTACACAACCATTGTCATTCCTTGGTTTAATTCTATATAAAATATTTGATTCAACTCTAATTTATTTTACAAAGTTCTCTTTGAATAACTGATAACTAATAATTTTATGTTTAGCAGCTCTTCTTTCAAAATATCGTTTGATACTAAATAAGTAAATATATGTTGATGTGTTATCGGAAACAGAGATGTTGTCTATTGACCATTAAATTACATCTTTGGAGATTATTCATCGCTGTTAAATTCCTCGTTTGTAATTATACAATATTGCATTTAGTGGAATGCTAGGGCTTTTAAAAAAGCTAGAACCAGCAAGAATATTTCTAGTTATATTAACTATATATTCTTTTACTTATGTATACTTGTAATAATATACTTCAAACAAGCTTCTCTAACGGAATTCAATTATAACTGCGTTAAAATATTTGTTTGTGATACAATGCAATTATTCTCCTGCTGAGATAATAAGATTTGTAAAGGATTTAGGGGTAAATCTAATTAATTATGAGAGAAAACTATTACCTATGTACGAGCAAGCCACGAAATGATGAAAACTTAAAAAAACTACGAATTGCGAGTTTTTGATTTTTCTGTTAATACAAACACAATAATGCATTGCGTGATATAATAATAAAGGGAATGGTCAATTAAGCAACTTCGCCGAGCGAAAAAAAAATATTAACTATCTGATTTTTTATTTCTTCTAATGCTGCTCATCAATAATAATGATATTCATAAAGTAAAAAAAACTAGTCTTTATACAAAGCTATTTTTACAACCAGTTTGAAACGTCTTTAAATTAACCAGGTTTTTATTATTTGAAAATGACATTATTAAAATTCTGTTAATTCTCGACTTTTATTTCAACAGTTAACTATATAATAAGAAAACGCATCAAAATTCGCAGTTTATTGACTTGACTAACACTTCTAATTCAAATTTCTGGCGTTGCTTAATAGTTTTTAATGTCCACGTCCACGACCTACATGTAAAAAAAAACATAAATAAGCGTGATTCACATCAATTAAACATAATTTTTATATAATAATAATAATAATAATATATATGGAGTGGTATACCGTCCCATTATTTCAGTCGCCCTGCGGGCGTCTGAAGCAGTTTTTATTTTTTATTCAAGTTGTCTGTTATGACAACCAGTAGCCCGGTGTAAAAGTTTTTTATCTTGATATTTTTTCTCGGGTGAAACCCGAGAGAAATAGTTTGCATA
>NC_061157.1:51504567-51612067 GCF_022113875.1 Hydra vulgaris
TTAATTAGTTTTGCAAAAACAGTATAATAGCATTCGGTTGAAAGACGTCGTTAAAAAAAGTTATAAGTAATAGTTTTAAATAGTTTAGAACTTATAAAAAAGTCTTACAGGGCTCGTATTAATCGCGATCGCGATTGCTACACACACTTTTGTGATTAATTTTTTCTTAAAAAAAATCTTTTCGCAACTCATTTTTTTTTTTTGGTTGATTAATTACTTTTTTTCTAGCTTAGCATTTTTTTAGCAATTCTTGAAAGTAATGTTTTTATCATAAAGAAAGTCACACAAAATTTATTATTCTGAATAGATAGATGAATAGATGATTTGCTCTTTCGCGCGGAGATTTTCTTTCAACGTAATTCATTTTTGAATTTAAATTACTTTAAATCTCTGCGTGGAAAATTTTTACAAGGTCGTCAAAGCGAAAAGTTGAAAAGTTGGTTTTTATCTTTGTTTATCAAAACTTCATGTTTAAAATAAGGCTTAAAAACGTTAAAGCAAAAAAAATTACTGACTTTTATCTGCATTTTTATACTGTTTGAAAAAAAAAAACTAATAAAAAAGAATTAATATATAATTATTAATTAATATATTATTAGTTAATTCTTTTTTATAAGTTTTTTTTTTCAAACAGTATAAATATGCTAATAAAAACCAGCAATTTTTTTACTTTAACGTTTTTAAGCCTTATTTTAAACATGAAGTATAATTCGATTTATTAAACCAAATTTTTTTGTTTTATCTTTTATTGGAAAACTTGAAATAGAAAAATTGAATAAAAACATCAACCATTTAAATGAAAAACTTAATTATATTTAAACTTTTATTAGTCCTTTATTCAAGAAACAATAAATTATAAAAAACGTGGTATCTAAGTTTTTGACGATGTTTTTTGATTTATTGACGATAACTTTTTCCCCCCATTACCGCACATCGGCGCGAGCTATAAGAGAGAGGGGGGGAGGGGGAGAGAGCAAAAAAAAAAAAAATTTTTTCGCGATTAGATTTTTTTGCATTAATTCGAGCCTTGTCTTAGATTAATTTCTAATAAAATGTCTATTCAACCTTATCAATTTGAACCAAAAAAATATAGCAATTTAACATAAATGTTAATTAAACTAAAACATTTTGCAACCATTATTTTTTTTATCAAGCAAAAATGAGAGTAACCGTCACTTTTGAAACCATAAAAATTACTGAAATAAATTTATTTTTTTACTAAGGAAATATTTTAAATAAACTTTCATATGTCTAAGTCAATATTCATTTGTTTTTAACTGACTAAAAAGAGTTTAAAATTTGACTTCTATTCATTTTTAGCCGTGGAATTGCCCTTATAACACAAATATCGCTTATAATTAATACTTAACTTAACGCTGCCGCTGCTGCTGCTCACCATTCGTGCACCTTTACACTGACTTTTTTACCATACTTGGCCTTTGAGTTTTATCATAAATTGCTTTACTTCTGAACTAGCGTAATGAGGCTCTTTCAAATCTTAATAATCTGTCAGTATCTGCTTATTCAGTAATGAGATCAAAAACTTTGTTTCATCAGCTTAATTAGTGATAAGATCAACAATTTTTATTTGATAACTTCTGTAGTAAAGGATGAACATTATGTTATTATTGAATTAGTAAAGTAACTTTTAAAGTCAGGTGATTTATTTAAATCGTGCATTTTAGTCTTTTGTCAATTGTATTTAAATTTATTAATTTATAAAATTAATCTGTAATTTTTAAATTAAAAGACGACTCAAGAAGACGTTGCTCATTTCAAAGGTCAAGAGGTCAAACTCTTGATAAAGTTAGTGTTTAAAACACTTGCATCTCACACGGTCAACTCAATGTTACATGTTAAAGAACAAGATCGTTTAATACCTTATTTAAAAGAAGTTATAAAAATCCGTATAAAAAACCAGATTGTTTGATAGTTTGTTTTTGAAAGTTGTTAAACATTTATTACGAGGTATTTCAAAAAACAAAAATAAGGTTGTATTTGTAAAGTTTCAAATTTATATATTTTTCTTAATTTATATATTTATCTATATATGTGTGTTATTTATATTGTGTTTTATTGTGTATATGTGTGTTAAGGTTATATGGGTTTATATTTTGTAAGTGTGTAAATATATGAAATGTTTCAATGTTTGTGGTGTGTTATATGTAATCAGTATTGCAGTGCAAAGAAGTTTTTAAATGAAACTCATTTTTTGTGCTGCCATTCAAGAAAAGTTGTATTAGCTCCTCTTTCTCTTTATCCGCCATTGTTGACTGGTTTAATGACAGGAAACCATGTTGATCATGCTGTAAATCAAAATTTTTTTAAACACATAAGGAGTTATAATTCCTCTTTATTTTTTGCTTCCTTCACTGCCGAAATAGCTCCTCCCTCAAATAATGGCCGATTCTGTTTTAGGGTCTGTGGGCAAATTTTGCATCGTGTTGGAAATTTAAGGCCTGCAGAAGGTTGTCTGCCCAAATATTGTCAGCTGTATATCTATGATCCTAATGCAGCTTATTACATTGATTGATTGTTTTTATTGCATTTTTAATTTTCTTTTATTTATCTCTAGCTGCTGCTTCTTCTGTTACAAGTAAGTTGTTCTATTCACTTATACTTGACTTAATTTATGGATTAATTGGTTTTATTGCATTTTTAACTTTCTTTTATTTATCTCTAGCTGCTGCTTCTTCTGTTACAAGTAAGTTGTTATATTCACCTTTACTTGACTTATTACATTGATTGATTGCTTTTATTGTACCTTTTGTTTTTTAATATAGCTACAAATGTGCTTTCCAGTTTAATTAGTTAATGTAATAAGTCAAGTATTAGTGAGTAAAATAAATAAGTTGTTGTGCTCACTTGTACTTAATTTATTACATTATTTGCTTTTATTGTTTTTTTTACAGTAGATTTTTTGTAAGTATTACCTAGGTAGATAGTTGTATTTATATATAATTTTTTTTTCAGGCTCGAAGTCATGGGAAGATTTCCGAAAGTATCGCTCCCAGCATCCAGGCCCTCTATCTATGAGGGCCTTCCATCGCTAGTGTTTGTATGGGGACAACCATCCCTCCTTTAGATGGAGGGATGGCACACCATACAACACGGGGAATAGAGCGGATGCTGGGAGGAGAAGACAACGTGGCTCAAAAGTTGTCAATAATTTTTTTACATTTTAAAATGTAAAGAAATTGACAACTTTTGAGCCACTTCATTTTTTTTTTGTAATATATTTTTGTGTTGTTTTTTAATTTTTCCCATGAATGTTAAATGTTATCAAAGTAAATCATTTAAATAAAGACACCTTTATCAACAATGCTCATTAACTAGAAATAAAAGTCACGGTTATACATTTGATAAAGTTAATGTTAATCTCAAAGGGATTTGGTTTTCACACAATCAAATTCTATGTAGCACCTTCCAGAACTAAGAATATAAGTGTGTGGTGTTAGTAGTTTAAAATATGTATAATAAACTCAGAATAACTCAATAACTCTCAACAAAACTATGAACTAATTTTGAAATTCAAGTTGAGCTTTTTTATTCATTAATACCTCCCATCCCAATAACTCTAATTTTCCTTAAAAAACTATTTTTTTTGTCCTTTGAAGGTGGTTCTGCTATTTAATTAATTGTTGTGATGTTTTATGCAAATATATTTAGCTCACATTCATGTTGGTCTGTCAGGGTTATGTAAAAATAAAAAAGTAAGTTTCTTATTCGCATATTTGAGTTTTCAAAAGTATTGATTGCATGACATGTTAATTTGTAATTAATGTGTATGATTATTCGTTTAAATAACTTTGTTCCATTTTTAGTTCCGTTTCTTATAGCTGACTTGATTATGGCTTACCTAAAGCTTAATATTTATGAAACAATGATTCAATTTAAATTGTATTATAAGTAGCTCTGTTGAATAAATTTTTTTTTTGTAATTTGTACTAAAGGTTATATTTTTATTTTATATCAAGAAAAATATGTTTTTAAGTAAATATCTATATTTTTTTATTTTGGGATTTATTGTTTTAAATGGATATAAAAATCATTTTTGCTTTGTCTTTCATATTTCCTTTTATTATATATGAATAGGAACCATTTATGCTTTAATCACCATTAGCACTCGAAGTTTCCATTTGCATTAAGTATCGATTTTTGGCACACACAACAGGTTTAATAACTTAGGCAGTAAAAAAAGCTTGAATGATTTGTTAAAAGTCTTTAAAGAAACGCTTTTACGAAAAGCATTAAATAGATTAAGCTAACTTATTTAAAATAAAAAGTCTTTAACCCGTTTTTCTATATCCAAATTTACTTTTTAAATAAATGTTGATGAAAGGGTAAAATATCATTAAAGCCTACGTTAATTTTAAATTCTTTTTAAATTAAAGAAAAGAGTTTTGATACTTATTTAAATAGGGTTAATAAAATATTTTAACTATATTATATTTAAGAAATTATTAAACTAAATTAAATAAGATTTTTAGATGAAACAGTAAAAATAATTGTTTAAAATACGTGCGTGCAAATAATTCCTACAAATACTAAACGTAAAATAACGCTTACAAACACCAAAAGTATGTTTGCAGTGAATAAAGTTAAGTTCGAAGATAAATAGGAAGAAATGTTTCAAACTGTTTCAATAATAACATTTATTTTTAATTACTTTTGTTGTAAGTTGGGATGAAAAAAAAGGTCACTGGAGTATGAACTCCCGGGGTAAGATGACTATATCTGTCTAAGTGTTGCGCGTCTACCAATTAGCCCATAAACGTATTTTCTATTTAGAATTTAAGATTATTTATGACGCATAAGAAGTGTAATTAAAAATTCAAAACCAAGTTTGCAACAACTGAATTTAAATAAAATCTAATTAGATGTGTATATGTTATGAACGTTAACTAAGGCGTACTTTAACGGCGTCACGTGTTGAATGTTTTAGCATTTTTCTAAGTTCGTAGTCTTTTTTACGTTTTTTCTTATTAAAATTTTTATAATCGGCATAATATTAAAATCGTTTGAAGTTTTTAAAAGAACATTTTAACAGAAATGTTTTTGTCATATCAAAAAGTAAGTATAGTTTTTTATATGTACATTTTTAAATGGTTTTAAAAAAATATTGAGGTAAGGAATAAGTATAGAAAAGGTCGGTGTGGAATAGATTTACTAAGACCCTTAGTTTACGTCCGGATAGCTATAGATAAGTATAAAAATGGTCGGTTCGGTAAAGACCCGTATTTTACGGGTCACCCCAGCTAGTATAAATTAATATTATAAAAAAAATTTTAATATACAAATATATTTTCACAAAATGCTACAAAACTTATTCTTGTAAGTAATTATGTGTTAGTTGAAAAAAAACGACTTTACTTTTAAATTTAATTACCAACTAATAAGTTTGCAATAATGACATTTTGTCTACTTTGTTTAATTTGACGTACTAACGTTAGTTTTTTGAGGCAGTAGAGTCAATAAACTTTGGACAAGACGCATTTTTTTTAATCGAAGAAAAGCGTTTTTTTGAAAATTAAATTTGTTAGTGTGTGTTCATTATTACGTTTTAGAAAAAATAATATACATCAAACATTTTTTTTTTTATGCTCTTTCATATGAGATCATATCTTTATAGCATTTAGGGATCCCTTGAACACAACTTGTCTGGGCACTTGGGGATCCCTTTAAAATAATTTTTAGTTAAAAGCTTATATTATGTGTAAACAAAATAATATATAAATAGAAACATTTATATGGCTATTTTTTAAAAATCTTTGAGTATATCAAGAAAATTTAAAAGTAGAGTAACTGTAAGTTACTGTAGTAATTAACTGGTTGTTTTGATTTAGTTCAAAGTTAAATTTACTTTTATATACTTTATCTATTCAGTAAATCAAACAAAATATAACTTTAAAATAATATTGACTTTCAGGCACAGATTTAAAGTAATTTAAATTCAAAAGTATTTTATGTTGAATAAAATCTCCGCACAAGAGAGCAAAGATTATACTTCTATTCAAAAGACAAATTTAGTGTGATGCACTTTATGACCCCTAATTAAAAACTTACTTTTAAGAAAGGCAAAAAGAAATTAGGGGTGCACCGAGGCATTGGTCTTGGTAACCATTGGTTGATGCTGATTGTTTTAAAATCTTTTTTTTAATTTTGCGTTTCTATATTGTATAAAAAATATAATTATGATATTTCTTTATACAATGTAGAAACACAAAATAAAAAAAAACTTTTTAAATACAATCGGCATTGGTCGATGGTTAACAAGACCAATGCCGATGCACCCCTTAAAAAAGTTAACAAAAAAATTAACAAAAAAAAAATTTTTTTCAAAAGGATCCCCAAGTGCCAAGACAAGTTGTGTTCATATAATTGATAAACATTAGAAAATAAGTTAAAAGCTAATTAAACTTTCCAAAATAGCTTATTGAATGAGATATTAACAAAAGCATTTGTCATTTTGCCATTATACTTCTGGTTGAGAGTCTAATTTTCGGCTCTCAAATCTAGTTTTTTCTGTTAAAAAATATTCAATAATAAATGTTTTTGCTCACCGCAGAGTTTTTTAACTCAGTTTTACACAATCAGATTTAGTGTTCCTCTCCATACTTAGTCTGCAATGTTTATAGAAATCGTTCGCTGTAGCATGTTTGTGTTTTTTGTTCAAATTATCATTAAGTATTTGAGTTAAATAAACTCGCATAATAAAAATAGTAATTTAGGCGAGGCAAACTTTAAAATACACAAGATGAATATTTTCTTAGAAAAAAAGTAATCAATTTTTTTATATACAACACTAAGTACAATATAATCCAAGATGGTTAAATTTTGAAAGATTTAAAAATCTTTCAAAATTTTTTTAATATATTAAGGAAACATTTTAAAAATGATCTTATATTTTTAACTCAAGTTAATAATAATATATATTCTAATTTATAAAATGATCTAATTTATATATATATATATATATATATATATATATATATATATATATATATATATATATATATATATATATATATATATATATATATATATATATATAGGCCTCGGCGGGAATAAATGAGCACAAGAGCAGAGAAAAGTTCTCTTAAAACGAACTTTAGGATAAAATTAAAACTTAACTAAAATAAATAATAAAATTTAATGATAAGATTATCTAAATTGTGTTTGAAACTTTGAATTGTTTATCTTTAATAATGTTTTTATCATAGATTATCCTAGTCATATTTTAAAAATCCGGAAAATGGTTTGGACAAAATATCCGGAAAAAATCCGGAACTTGTTTTCCCTTATTTTCTTTTTAATTTCGCTTTTAGTTAAGTTGTTTCTAATTTTTTTTTGTAAATTTTCATAATTTTTTATAAGTGATAAGTGAAAAAGCTTAAAAAATAAATATATTACAAAAATATATACCTCATCTTGCATGTATTGAAAATATTTTGGATATCCGGAAAAACTAAAAATTGAAAAAAATATCCGGAACTCCGGAAATATCCGGAAAAAGATAATTCCTGTTTTATACTATAATATTATGTGAATCCTTTTTTAAATAAAGTAACAACTTACATCTAATGATTGTTTAGTGAAACGCGCAAGTTTAAAAAAAGATTCTCAAAAATTCTTCGCACAAAAGAAAAAACAATTAAATCATTTATTTAAAAAGTTGATATAAATTTTTTCTATTTTAAAAGCATTGATAATAAAAAATACTTAAACAAATATAAAAATATATTATTCATTAATGTATTTATAAAATATCATTAGTAGTGATTTGTTACTTTATTTAAATGCGTTTTAATAATATAAAAACTAAAGATAAATAAAGATCAAAGTTATCTAAAGTAATTTCAAACAGCTTTTAAAAAAGCTTTTTTTTTTCTTTCTTTTTTTTCTCAACAAAATCTTTAATGATTCTTATATAAGGTTTATTAAAGGGACCTTCGCTGTTTAAAGCCGTCGCTTATAAAATTTAATTTCTTTTTTTTTAAATTTTACTCTTATTATTTTTACTTATACAAAAATCTTATATAATTAAATAATATAAATAAAAAATTTACAACTTTCAATGATACTTTATTAAAATCATTACCTACTTTATTTAAAAGTGTTTTGCTAATATAAAAACGTTAGGTAAGATAAACACGTCAAAGTTATTTATTTTCGATCTAATTAAAAACCAATTTTTTCAGCACATTTACTATCTAAATATTATATTTAGACATTTCTTAAATTTTTAACCAATTTAACCATTGTTAAAAACCATGGTTAAATTGGTTAAAAATTTAAGAAATAATCTTTTATAAATTTTAACATATTTTAATTCATTTATGCAAATAACGAGAAAAGAAAGAAATTTGTTAATATCAAACATTTTTAAAAAAGTAATACTAAACTTAATTATCAAATATTAAAAAAAATTAAATACCGTGAACCGGGGTGACTATGAACACTTTTGAAACATTTTTGTATCATAGAAGAAAACTGTTGGCCTAATCGCTACCCTTTTTTTTGTAACAGAACATTATACTTTTCAGCTTCCTGAAATACTCCTAGGCCTGATAAGCACTACGCAGTAAATAACTTAACTTTCTGGTTTTATATGACCATATCCGTATTTCCAAAATGGGGTGAGAATGAACAGCCGATTCGGGATGATTTTGAACAATACATAAGGCCTTGTGATGAATAAAACCTGCGCGACGCATAAGCACGACGTGATTTTTGACATCATTAGATTCTTTTTATATGCTTTTCATATTTATCGACATTAACTGCACCAATTTACTTAATTACAGCAAAACTACTTTAAATCAATAATGTAGAAATGTTATTATTTAAAAATGTTTTGGAATGTTTTGTTTTTTAAATTGTAAAAACATTTGTTTATTTTCTCGACGTTTGACACGTTTTGTCTATACTAAACGAATAAAAAACATTATAACTAAACATTTTAAAAAGATTATAAAATATGCTAACATTTGATTTTTTTTTTCTCAAATATATAATTTAAAGTTTTTCAAATAATTATTTTTAATAAAAAAAAAAATTTTCTTTTTAAAAAGTCAGCGAGTAATAAACTGGAAATTTTAATATTGTACGATTAAAAACTGTGCAATAGCTAATATTTTTACTAGCGATTTTATAAATATTTTTTAATTTATTTATTTTCATAAAGTGGTTGATAAGCACAATCACTCGTATTGCTAAAAAACTTTAACGAACGTTTTGAATAGATTTTTAATGTTTACAAGGAATTATATTTTTGGTAAAATAAAATAAAATGTTAGAATAAAAATCTTATACGTATAAAAGACATTTTTCAGTGAAAAAATTATTCTTAAAAATTATTCGAAAAACTATTGACGTTCTATTTTTCAGCAGCTGTTCTTGAGCACGCTTAGTTGAGTTTCGGTAACTTTTAACAAAAAAGCGATTGTTATTATTTAAGTAATTTTTTTCGAGTTACTTTTTACAAAAATTTTAATAGCTGTACTTTTTTATTGAATCAAGTAGAATACGCTTAAATATTATTCCTTTTATTTTTTTTTATATTTGCGCTTACCAAATTTTAAAATGTTTCCTCTTAAGTACTTTAAATACGTCTAACAGTTAATAAATATTTTTAAATCTATGGAATAATTTTAAAACCTAACAAACCCCCGTAAAATAATTATTTAAGTTAAAAATCTAAAACTAAAAAAAAGTATTTTTGTTCAATTTTATCGACAACTTTGCTATTGCTGAATAATTTTATTAAAATGTTAGCTTAAAAAGATTCAAACTTTTTTTTTAATCTGAATTTTTTCTACTTGTAAATAATGAGCATATTTAATTTTTTTGTAATTCAAACTTTTATATCAACTGCTTGCGGTTTTTAAAATACTTTATTAAATGTTAAAATAATCGTAAACTACTTCATTAAAATTCCACTCAAAAATATATTTAAATATACTCAAACAAAAACTATTTTGCTTGAGGCAAATAGCCTTAGCTACACTACACAAAATCACTCTTGGACGACGTAAAACTCACATTGCCCAACGCTTTATCGCAAGGCCTGATACATGATATTTTAATTTTTTATTTTGTGCGCATTTTAAGTTGCTCAAAGTCCGTTAATTATAGTTTTTATTTATAATTAAAGTTCTGATTAGCAGTTTTTAAGATATGCTATTTAGTTTAATTGTCCGAACCACAGAACCACTATTTGAGACTTACACGAGATGTTTAAAGTAGGTGAAAAATACATTTTTTGAGGGCAGCTAAAAATTAACTTCTTTATATTATATTTAAGTCATCTGAATCAAAATAACACACTATTTAGTTATACCATGCACTATCTTTCACCAATTAGTAAACTTGGTATTGATGTTCATTTTCACCCTGTTGTTCATAGTCACCCCAGTTCACGGTACACATTCTCTTGTAGTGATAATAAAAAAGAAGTAAAATAGTATTTAACTTGTTTTGCAATAAATAATATTATTGCAAATTTAAAAAAGTTAATATCTTTAAAAAATAAAAAAATAAAGAGAATTTTATGACATCAAATTTATAGCTTTTATAGTGTTTATATTACATCCATTTGATTATACACTTATAGATGTTTACAATTAATAACTGTTCAAAGCAATTTAGTTTTATTGTTCATTTTCAATTTTCATTTCAATCATTCATTCAAATCAATTTAGTTTTATTGTTCAAAGCAATTTAGTTTTATGCTTAACAAAATGTTTTAAGCTTTATTTAAAAAAGGTCTTCAATGGAAAGAAACAAAAAAGAAATAAATAATAAGAAAGCAAAGGAATATATTTTAGATAGAGAAAATATTTACCAGTTACTTTTTCAGGAGGACCAGTATCGAATTGACGAAAATTACCACCACCACGCCCAAAACCACCACGTCCGCCTCCCCTTCCACCTCCTCCTCTTCCACCACCTCGTCCTCTAAAACTCATCTTTACAAGTCTTCCTGTTTAATTTTTTAAATATAAAATATAGAATATAAAATTATATAATGAATACACAAACCGTAGAATATATAAAACATATGTTGGCAATAAAACAAATAAACAACACATTTATTTTGAAATAACAGGAGAAAAACTATATTTCATAGTTTTCCCAAGTTTTAAAATTATGCCTCGGGAAAAATAATCAAATTATAGAAGGTATTTATTTTAAATATCAAAAACAATCTAACAGCTTTAACTCTTTATCAAGTAGTTTGTGTATTTTCAATAATAATAATGTAGATGATAGAAAATAAACATGTTAGACTTTTCAGAAGAATGCAAGAGATTTTTTCTTAGCTCGATATGTATTCGGGTGCCATTATAGGTCACCTCGTGTCTTTAAACTAATATTTAAATCCATTATTATTTTATAAATTAGGCTATTTTCGCATTAAAAATATTACGTTAACTTTATACTAATAATATATATATATGCATTCAAAATAATTAGGAAAAATATAGTTCAAATAATTAATTGATTAATTAGTAAAAAAAATAAATAAATCTTACTTGCTTAAGCATACAATAGTGATGGCCGCAAATTTTAAATGGTTACTAAACCGCAAAGCGTTTCGCCACCCAAACAGGATTAGCCAAACGTTATCATTTTTAGCGGGTCTTGTAATAGGTAGTGGAGTAAAAGAAATAGTTTCTTACATTGATTTGCCTAAAAAGTGAGTATTTCTTTCAGTCTTAAATTAATTTTAAAATCTAATTATTTATTTTGTAAGATTTGAAGAAAGTATTTTAGAGCGACAATATTACTTGAGTAGGTATGCTACATGCAAATTTTAAATTAATTAATTTCTAGATTGCTATATATCATTAGAAAGAGCTTTAATTCAATATTATAAATTTGAAAAAAAAATAAAGATTGGTAATGAATTTATTATGTTTTTTATCAAATTAAATATTAAATTACAATTAAGATTTAAACATTAAAGAAGAATTTAAATATAAAACACCACTTTTAATATATATGTATATATATATATATATATATATATATATATATATATATATATATATATATATATATATATATATATATATACATACATACATATATATATATATATATATATATATATATATATATATATATGTATGTATATATATATATATATATATATATATATATATATATATATATATATATGTATATATATATATATATATATATATATATATATATATATATATGTATGTATATATATATATATATATATATATATATATATATATATATATATATATATATATATATATATATATATATGTATGTATATATATATATATATATATATATATATATATATGTATATATATATATATATACAAATGTATATATATATAAATATATATATACATATATAGTCTTGTATGGTAGTCACAAAGATAATGATAGACTGCCTGCCAAACCAAACCCTCAGTCAATGTAGCAGCACTCCCTTGCGAGTCAGGCTATTTGTCAGTCGATGTAGCAACACTCCCTTGTAGCAGCAGGCTATAAGATAGTCAATGTAGCAACACTTACGCATGTTTTAAAAATGTTTTTTAATAAAACAAAAACAACACTACTAATTAAAAAAAACTTTCTAGTCATTATTATTGCAGTTTTTTTAAAAAGCAATAAAATTTTATGTATTTCCACATTAATTTAATTGCTTTGACATTTCGATGACAATAAAATGCAGCTTAAGAGACAAAGTAAAAAAATTTTAGTCGAAAGAGACTTTTTTTTACCATAAAAGTCTCTTTCGACTACATTTTAAGGATATATATATATATATATATATATATATATATATATATATATATATATATATATATATATATATATATATATATATATATATATATATATAGGTATGTTACATAAAAATTTAAATTAATTATTTCGACTACATTTTAAGGATATATGTATATATATATATATATATATATATATATATATATATATATATATATATATATATAGGTATGTTACATAAAAATTTAAATTAATTATTTCGACTACATTTTAAGGATATATATATATATATATATATATATATATATATATATATATATATATATATATATATATATATATATATATATATATAGGTATGTTACATAAAAATTTAAATTAATTACTTACTAGATTGTTATATATCATTGGAAAGAGCTTTAGTATAGTATTTTAATGGTGAAAAAATTATCAAAATCGAACTATTCGTTCAAAAGTTATGACAGTTTAAGTACCAATTTTTTAATATATGGATTTCATGAAGAAACTGTGTTAAAATTAAGTTTTTCTTTGCGTAAATTATTATAATTTTGTCAATTCTTATCAAAGCGTCTATAACTTGGTATCAAAAGAAAGGTGTAAGAGTGAACTACAAATTTATAATAGTTTTAACTAACAGGGCGTATTAAGAGCGCTAGAGGGGGCACCGAACCACCATCTACACTGTCAAAAAATTCATTTTTTTAAAAAAAAACAAGCTTAATTTAATGAACTTAGCAATTTTTGTATACAAGAAATTTATAATTTGCTACCAGATCATTGCCAAATACAAGAACTGTATTAAAGCGGTAGTGGTGTAGTGGTAAAACACTAGCTTCATAAGCGAGAGGTTCCGAGTTCGATCCCCACCACGTCCCTGGTAGTACCGCGCTCAACTTGTATCTCCGCGCAGCGGCCTTGTTTGTCAAGGTTCGTGTTTCAGAGTTATAGAGTTGAGAGAGGGTTATTACCACTATTAAGTAGCCTCCTCGTCTGTAGTGGCCTTCTCGACCTTGAGGAGGTGAATAACAAAAAAAAAAAAAAAAATTTTAGTGTTAAGGGTGGATGGTGGTGTGATTGTTTAACACAGCCTGTTATGAAAAAAAAACTAATTAATATTAATATTTTTAACTTTATTAAAATGAGTAAATCTAATATAAAATACAAAAACTATATTTCATTTCTTGACAACATAATAAATTGATTTAGGGTAAGGGCGTATAACCCCCTCCCCTGCCTCTCCAATTCTGAAAAAAAAAGTTTAATTCATATTATTCAAAATTATAGAAATTAGTATAAAATTTCTTTACCATATTACAAGATGCCTCAATTCATATTTTTAGTAAATCGAGTATTGTAACCACCTCCCACTTTAATCTAAAAGAAAAAGACAAACTAAATATTGTTTTGAAAAAAATTTATGATTAATTTGTCTTGGCTTTTAGTAAATGATTAAAATTTTAAATTCCAATAATGAAATTAATAATAATCATTGTTAACGATAGACACGACGAGAACGTAAGCCAGAGCCGTCTATTAAAAAATTGTAAGTTACACCACTTGAAGTTTAGTCATTCCATGCCAAATCAGCATGACATGTCACTTTCTACTTTTGGTTCTGTAAATTTTCACATTCTTTTCTATTTTTTTGTTAATAAAAAATCTTTAAAAAAAAAAAAGGTCTTCAATATTTTGTATAAATACCTTAACAAATAAAAACATCTGAAAGACTATACACTAAATTTTATTTCAATTTTCAAAAAAAATCTATTTGATATTTACTCAAACAACTTTTTAAACAGTGTAATACATGTGAAAACTAACTAAGGAATAAAAAAGATGACACGTGCAAGCTAACCTGGAACGACTTGGTGTCTTTTTGCAAGTCACACCACCTGCGGCACCAAAATTGCAAGTCACACCACTTGCAGGTACCTTTTTGCAAGTCACACCACTTGCAGCAGCTGATTTGCAAGTCACATCACTTGCTGTACATATTTTGCAAGTCACACCACTTGCTCTACCTATTTTGCAAGTCACACCATTTGCGATTCATTGTTTTTATATATATGCAAATAATATACAATTACAAATTATTTTTCTTTATTTATATATAATAAATACTTATATGATAAAACTATTATTATTACAGTTCATCATATGGGCACATTTAAAACTACATAGTCAATTTATGAAAATATCAACTCTCCTGATATAACATCAGCTGCTAGTTTAAACTTTTTCATGCAATAGTCAACAACTTCTGAATCGGTTTCTTCGATTTTCCAGTAAGAAATAGTAAAAATTCTGTCGTCTTTTCTTTTATTTACTTTTTCTACTCGCCCATCATACATGACAGACTTGCTATTATCTGCATCAAACCATTCATAGCAGAGTTCTCTCCCAACAATTTATTCAGACATTTTATCATCTAAGTCAGCAAGTTGCTTGATAGACAAGTGCTTATATAAATTCTTCATATCATTAAAAGATACCACACGTAATTCTCGCTCCAGCTTTCTTTTTTCTTTTTCATCCATTTTTTGTCTTTTGCTTGTCTGTCTTTTTGAAATCTCTGCTCATAAAGCAGCATGGCCTAGTTGATTTGTTATTCTTTTTTTACGAACTGCATTAATAGATCACTTAA
Organism: Hydra vulgaris; assembly: GCF_022113875.1. NCBI lineage: Eukaryota > Metazoa > Cnidaria > Hydrozoa > Anthoathecata > Hydridae > Hydra > Hydra vulgaris. The sequence goes on from NC_061157.1 coordinate 51,520,013, forward strand.
CTACATTTTTCTGTATATTAGGTTTGTTCTTTCTAGATCTAGTCTATTGTCCTATTATTTTTTGATGAGAGGATCTTAATTTACTTTTACTAAAATTACTTAACATATCCATTAAAACTTCTCTATAAAAAACAGTACAGCTGGATTTGATTTACAACCATAAATTGTTGTCAAAATATCATTTACTAAATGCATACTAGTGACATAATAAAAACTTGCATTCTTATCTGAGACATAAAACTTTATCGTCCAAGGTCCATTGAGAAATTTTTCAAAAAATCCTAGAACACGCAATTGTTTTACAGCAGTTGCATTACAAAATGCTGCTTGCAAAACTAACTGTAAATTACCACATTTTACTGTTACAGTGGTTAGAAAACACAGAATATTTTTCTCTTTTGAGCAAAACTTTCTCTTGAAGTTGGCCTATTTTTCAAGTTTTATATTTTGCTTGTGGAAGCTAAAGGTTCACTTCTAATAGGAGATAATATATTGATATACTCTGACAATGTTGAAACTGAAGAACACGAGAGAGTAAAAACATTACTACAAAGAGTAGGCTGTAATGATTGTCTGTTTGTCAACACTGATTTAAGGGAAGAGTTAGTTAAAAAAAGCAAAGAAATGCTTCGATTATTTTTGGTTGTTGGCAGCTAACTTTTTGGCTATATTCACAAAGCTTTGAATATAATTTGCAGTTATGTTACAGCCAAAATACTCATAGACCTTTTCAACAGTTTCATTATACAATTCTACATTATTAAAAAAAAACAAAAAGTATGTCTGTTCCTACACTTATTTGTTTCAGAAGACAATCGAAAGCTATCAACTAAATGCTTTTTAAATGCTCCAGTAAATATAAGTAACTTTTTTTAAGGGGCCATAAAACCTTTAAAAATAGATAATGTGGATTAGTATCAAGTAAATTTTTTCAGGAAAATAGACAAGGCTGTATTTTATATATATATATGTATATGTATATATATATATATATATATATATATATATATATATATATATATATATATATATATATATATATATATATATATATATATATATATATTTCAAGTTTTAATTTTTCCAGATATTCAAATAATTTTCGATAGATGCAAGTTGAGGTATATATTTTTGTAATATATTTGGTTTTAAGCTTTTTCACTCTTCACTTATAGAAAAATTATGAAAAGCGACAAAAAAAATCCAAAACAACTCAGCTACAAGGGAAATTTAAAAAAATAATAAGGGAAAACAAATTCCAGATTTTTATGGATATTTTATTCGAACAATTTTCTGGATTTTTAAAATATGACTACAATGATCTATATATATATATATATATATATATATATATATATATATATATATATATATATATATATATATATATATATATATATATATATATATATATATATATATATATATATATATATATATATATATATATATATATATATTTAAACAATTTTAAAAAATGTATTCTACAAAATAAAGTGCTCAATGTTCTTAAAAGAACAGAGCAATTATAAATTAGTAGAAAATCACTTAACAAAAATGAAAAAAAAATTTGTTAAGTGATTTTCTACTAATTTATATATATATATATATATATATATATATATATATATATATATATATATATATATATATATATATATATATATATATATATATATATATATATATATATATATATATATTGTTTTAGATTTAAATCCAATTCACTTGAAGGTAATCTCCCAGATTTTTCAGATAATGAAGAGATATTTAGTCCCTCAACAAAACCACTTTTACGATATGGTTTACCTCAATCACCAAGTACACTTGTTTATAGTAATCATGTTGTACAGTATGACTGTTCAAGAAAAATTCCTTTGTGGGTTGCCCAACATATAACAAAGGAAAAGTTAGCTGGATTAGCAGATCGAAGTAGTTTTACTTTTAAAACTGATGTGAATGTACCAGAAAAGTTTCGTGCAACCAATGAAGATTTTTTAAACAGCGGTTACACTAGAGGTCACATGATTCCTGCGGGTTTGTATTCAAATTTCTTTTTTTAATTTATATATTTTAATCTTTTAAAAGATTTATTATAATTAAACGATTTATAAAAAAAAATTAAGTTATTTTTTTTTTATGTTGGTTTTATACATATATGATTAATGTGTATGGTAGGTCAGGGTTACGTTCATAATAGCTATGCACAGTACATCAGAGTTAAAGACTATTTCAATTTTAAAATTTGATTTAAAGTTTTAAAAAGTTCACATAGTGAAAACTATACGAACAAAGTGCTATCTTAACCAAATTTTTCTCTATATCATATTTCCTTTTTACTTGTGTTGTACAATCCTTTTATAATTGCTTCACTTTAAACTTCAACAGTATTTGGTCATATTTTTTTTATTGAATAAATATTTTTATCATTCTTAGCACACATTATTCTGAAACTTGTCCTATAGAGTCTCGTGAGTCTGGGTTTTAAAGTTTCGCTGTCTACTTTTATTTAAGGAGTTATTAAGTTTTTAAAATAGTTTGAAAAGTCTTAAGAATTTTTGAGCCCTGGATGCAATTATTTTAAAACTAAAATAAAAAAAATTAAATGCTTTTCCTAGCTGCCATTTTATATTTTACTCTGGATTTTAAAATGTTATTTTCTATACTCAAATAGTGATCAAAAATCTAAATTCAAAGAATCCTAACTTAAATATATTTGTTTAAAGTTTATTGCTTAAAAACAAAATTTTGTACATATAGTTTTATTTTTTATATTATTTATATTTCATATATTAAAAATTAAATTTGAAAATGTTTTTTTTTTGTTTTTTTTTTAATTGAAATAATATTAGTTAATTTAAAGAACTTATATCAGGTTTATTTATTTATTTTTTTAAATAGTTTTATTAGTTCTTCATATTTAGTGTTATTAAACATTTAATTATGAAAACAGTTAAACTAAATTTCAAGAAAAACACAATTTTAGTCAATACTTTGTGGTTCAACTGCTGCTGTTTTACTTATTACTAAATTTGTAATAACCAAGACTCACAGTTATAACTGTTTATCATTAACTGATGTGATTTGTTTTCTATTAGTATATAATAATATTATAAAAATCCTGTTTCTTGAGATTTTTTTTAAAGAAGACAATGATATTAAATTTATATCTTAGGTTTTTGTACATTACATTGTATTAAATTTAATTTTTTTTTTTAACATTTTAGCGGATTCAAAAAGAGATTCGTCATCAATGAAGGAGTCTTTTTTATTATCTAATATAGTACCTCAAAATTTTGAAAATAATGTTGGTTTTTGGTATCGTCTTGAAGCATATTGTAGATCGCTATCAAAGCGGTTTTCTGATGTATATGTTATATCTGGTCCTCTCTTTTTATCTGAAAATACTTCTTCACAAAATGAACCAAAGTTCATCAAGTATCAGGTCTGCTACAAAAATACCAAACATATGGTGTATATATATGAAGACCTCAGTGGAATAACCGGCGTTGTCACATTTAAAAAGTTTTGAGAAAGGATTTATTGATCATTAATAAAAGTTTTTATATTAGGCAAAGAAAATTAAAGATGAGAAAAAAAAACAATATTTTGTTTAATTTATTTAAAATTTAATTATAAAAAAAATTTATATAATTTTTATTAGAAATTCCTTTTTTTTTGTTGCTTTATATAAAGACTTTTATTAATGATCAATAAATATTTTCTCAAAACTTTTAAAATGTGACAACGCTGGTTTTTCCACTGAGGTCTTCATATATGTATATATATATATGTATATATATATATATATATATATATATATATATATATATATATATATATATATGTGTGTGTGTATATATATATATATATATATATATATATATATATATATATATATATATATATATATATATATATATATATATATATATATAATGAATAAGCAACATAGTAATGTCCCTTCACATTAATTATGTAGGGAATAAAATATGTAAATCAAAATCTGGTTAAGAGTTATTAAAGAAATTTAAAATAATTTGTTAATTAAAATTTTTTAAAAATAGGCATTTTCCAAGTCAAAACAAATTAAACTTTTTTTTTTTGTTAATTTTTTAAATAGAAAATGTAAAGATATATTTCTTTTTTTTTAAAAAAAAAAAAAAAAAAACGGAAATCACGTATTCGAAGGTGTTAAAGATTCAAAACAGTTTTAGAGATATTTCCAAATTTATGTTCTTATAAAAAATGACTAGTTTATACCAGTGGTTACTAAACATCATCATATTACATAAGAAATCACACACAGTCAATAGTAATTAGAGATTGACATTATTAAATTAATAAATTAGAGATTGACAGCACAACAAATGTCAAAAAAAATTGATGCACAAGAAAACAGGAAGCAAAACTTTAAGATTAACCTCTAGGTAAACCATGTACTTTATAAAGCAATTAAAGAAGGCAAAAGGACTGTAAATATACTTTTTTTTGTATTAAGTTATTACTTAGGTTGTTTTTATTGAAATTTACTTGACAGATGGATTTAGGTGTGCCAGGTTTTAATTATAATTTTTATTATTTTGATCAAGAATATTCTTATCACAGCATTTTTTATAGTTTACTTTCAAGGTATAATTTTAATTTCTATTTTTCACTTTCTATTTTTGACATTTATAGTCTAAATTGTTAATGCTAATTTAATAGTATAAACAATTCGAAGTTTCTTGTCTAGGTTATTGGTAAAAATGAGGTGGCTGTCCCTACTCATTTATATAAAGTAATACTAGTTGAAAACAATAATAAACCACGAGCAATTGGAGCATTTATCATTCCTAATCAACCAATATCCGACGAAAAAACGCTATTAGATTATCAAGTTAAATTGGAAGACTTAGAAAAACTTGCAGGTTTTAATTTTTTTCCAAAATTAGTTGACTTAAATAGAGTTGGAAATTTATGCTTAGTAGATGGTTGCAAAACTATAACAAAAGCAATGGCTGATACAATGAATTTTTCAAGAACAATAAAAAAAGTAAAATCGATCGAAGAACTAGACATGATCTGGAAAAGTATAAATGAAAAAAACAAAAATGTTGATAAAAAGTTAATTGATGAATATTGGAAAAAGAAAGAAGCTTTAAAAAATGCAATAAAACCAAGTTGAGACAAATTAAGCCGTTTTTTTTTTTTTTTTTTTTTTTTTTTTCTCTTTCTAATCACTTTTTTCTTCTAAAAAAAACTGCCATTTTTCTGAATAAATGTATTAAGTTGTAAATAAGCGGTATCTTAAGCGTCATTAACATTCATTTTGCTGTATATTAAGACAGGTAGCATAGAGCGATGACAATTAAATACCGAAAAAATCTGTTCTTTTTGTGATGTATTATTACTGGCCAAATATAGTTAAAAGTGGTGTCGTCGAAAATAAAAATTAGGGCAGTTTCGTTCTAACTTAAAGTAAAATAAATTTAAATATAACAAAAAATAATAAATTGTAATTAAGTCAAATTAATTTTTAACAATTTTTACAATCCATTAAAAATGGATTTTTTACACCTGCTCACACCTGCTATTTAATGATAAAACGATTAACTTCAGCAATTTTCTGGTCATGTAAATTATCTTAGCAAAGTTTATCAAACATAATATTTAAAAAGAAGCAATACGAATACGAATTCTTGAGTCCTTAATACAATGGGGGAGGGGGATTTAGTCCAGATCTATTAAATAATATTTTTCAAAACTTAAATTGTATAAACAAAAAACCCAGAAATTCTATTTCATTGAGTTTTTTAAAAAAAACCCACTTTTTCCAGCCTTGTTTTTAAAGCCTGTTTACACTGAAAGTTTTTATTTTTATCAGTGACTGAAATTATTTTTTAATTTTTAAGACCGATTTTCATTGTTTTTTTTTTTTCCAATTATTGTTTATAACAAGTAATTGTGTGGGGGTGGATTTTCCAAAAAAATAAACGTTCACCCACCCCACCTTTTTTTTTTTTTTAAGGACACGAGAGTACTGTAAAAATTGCAAGGAAAAAACTAAGTAATTATTGTTATTTTCTATTAAACACCCAGTAATAAAATTACAGGTAAATAAATTAATATTAAAACAGTTACAAATTAAATTAAGGCCAGTCTTGGCTCTCCAAACATTTGTCTTTAATGCCAATAACTAGACCGACTAGACGGTTAGATCTATTTTAGAAATATTCTCCTTCATCATTGTTTTAAATTTTTCTCTTTGTTCTTTTAAGTTCCATAGTTGGAACGCTTCTTTGTTTTGAAAATTGATTAAACCATGGAAGTATAAAACAGATGGAAGTTCATCGAGCCGCAAACATCAAAGCAATTTCAAGTCGTCTCGGGAGTATGCTTGTAACCGACAATTAAAAATAAACAATTTTCACAAGATAAAAAAACAACAAAATTCACTGAAATGATCTTTATTAAAACATTAAAAAAAGAATTATTCTAGGGATATGTTGCAAATTTTTAACCTTTAGCAATTGAAATTATTCAACTAAAGGTTTATTAAAACTCGGTAATTAAATAGAACCACTTGATTTTAAAAGCATATGTTAGTTTAAGCTTCTTTTCCTGCTTCAAGTCATAACACGACATTTGATAAAAAAGACACCTAAAACAATTTTTAAAAAATCAAAAAAATTGTTTTTTAAGTAACTTAAGTTTAAAGTTTTATTAGCTGTATATGATAACTCCATTCATTCTTGTAGTACTTCATTCATTTAATATAAAGTTTATAAAAAAGTTGTTGTTTGCCGTTACGTTATGTTTTTCTTGAATATTATTGGCGAACCTTCAAAATACTATATTTTTAAATTATTATAAATGTATCTATTTGCGTCAACGTATAAAGATTAAGCGTTTAAGTACAGTCTTGATATCGTTTTCTTATTGTTTACGAAACAAAAGGGTACAAGCATAGTCCCGAAGAATTTCAATGCGGTTGAACTTTCATCTGTGCTCATCATACTTCCATGATTAAACTCAATTACTTTAAAAAAAATTTTAAAGTATTTCATTAACCACGGTTCTAAACTGGTTTTCAGTAATAATTAAAAACTCATTTGTATTTTAATATTTCAGAGAGAAACGGTTTTATACGTGGTGGTTTTATTTTTATTTTTTTTTTAATTATTTACCACCCCAAGGCCGAGAAAGGCCACTGCAGTCAAAGAGGCCTTTTTTTTTTTTTTTTTTTTTTTTTTTTGTGGTTACAACCCTCTCTCAACTCTACAACTCCGAAACAGGAATATAACAATATATAAATTCGATAAACAAGACCGCTGCGGGGAGAAACAAGTTGAGCGGTCGACCGCAGAGGACCAAACAAGAGGACTGCAGGTCAATATAATAAATTTAAATGCTCTACAACACCAATGTCTCAAAACCAACAAAAGGGCCGCCGAGAGGGAATGGCATACGTGTCCCGGGTGCCAAGATATTAGGGGTGCCAGAAAGCGAAAGACAAAAATTATAATGAGATTTTAATTATAAAATAAAAAATTGTTTTTATTTATGAGGTATAAATTAAATGTACTTGGCGATGTGCATATTAACTCACTTTGCTTATACTACCAAAGAATTATAGTTTTAAATAACTTATATTATAATGCAAGCACAGAAAATGTAATACCTCGGGATAAATAATTTATAAATATATTTATAGGTAAATTCTCATATACTTACTTAAAAATGGATTCGAATTATATTTTTCAACAAGGTTTTGAAAATATAATTTTTGACCCTTTTGAAGACAATTTAAAAAATATCACAAATATTTTTCAAGAAACTCAAAGGAATTTCATGAAAACACCGTATTTTGATCCTTATGAATTTAAGGGAAAAAAAATAAGAAATTAATTTTCTATATTACAAATAAATATTTAGGGCATAAACCAAAACTTTGACAAGTTTAAAGAGTTCTTAAATATTATAAATTACACGTTTGACGTCATATCTCTGGCATGACAATACACTTGATTCTAATTCTATTTACGAATTGCCTAATTATAAATTAATTGGTTAACCGCGAGAAAGTAATAAAAACGGAGGAGGAGTTGGTGTTTATGTTTTAAACAAATATTCATTTAAAATAAAAAATAAACTATGCTCGTCAAATCTTAATTATGAAAAACTATTTATTGAAATAATAAACGACAAAGATAAAAATATTTAAGTTGGGTGCGTATATCGTCCACCGAGTCGAAAAATCAAATTGTTTGAAGAATTCATAAAAAATACAGTCTCAAAAATAAATAAAGAAGAAAAAATTTGTATATTGCCAGCGACATAAGTTTGAACGCTCTGACATATAAAAATAATCCAAAAACAAAATCTTTTTTTGGCATTCTTTTTAAATTTAATATCTTACCAGTTATAAATAAACCAACTAGGGTAACTAAAAGTTCGGCAACTGCAATCGATAATATCTTTATTAACAATTATATAGAAACGTCATTTGAGACTGGTATTTTTAAAACTGATATTAATGATCACTTCCCAATATACGTTAAAATAAATCTTTTCAAAGCCCCATCCAACGGGGATCCCAAAGTTATAACTCTAAAAAAACGCGAACTATCAGAAGTTAATAAGAATAATCTTTCCGATAAACTAAAGCAAGAGACGTGGAATCAAGTTTTTAATTGTGATAATACAAATAAAGCATTTAATATTTTCTTAAACACATTTCTTGACATTTATAACGAAACGTGCCCGTATGAATTCAAAATAACTAAAAAAAAAACAATATTGAATCCTTGGATGGATAAAACTCTTATAAAATGTTCAAGAAATAAACAAAAACTTTACAATAAATTTTTAAAAAACAGAACTGAAGTTAATGAAAAAAGTTACAAAAAATATAAACGCTTTTACGAAAATCTTCTCAAGAAAGTTAAAAAAATATATTATAGTAAAGAAATTACAAAAAACAAACTCGATGTGAAAAAACATGGGATTTAATTAACGATGTAAATGGAAGAAAGAAAACAAATACGGCTATACTACCTCAAAGAATAAATATCAATAAAACTGATATCTATTGTCCATTACAAATCTCGAATGAGTTAAATAAATATTTTACAAACATTGGCCCTAACCTTGCTAAAAAAGCAAATAACTAAACCAAATTCTTTTCAAAAATATCTTAAATCTTTAAATGGCGCGATACTGCAAGATCGCGAATTTTCTCATGAAGAGTATGAAATTGCTTTTTCTTTTTTTAAAAAAAACAAATCACCTGGTTTCGATGATTTTTCTAGTAATATAGTTATTTAAAACAAAAAAAAATCTCAAAACCTTTGTTCCATATTATAAAACTTTCAATAAAAGAAGGAATTTTTCCTGAAGCATTAAAGTTGTCAAAAGTATGTCCAATTTACAAAAATAATGATCAATCTGAAATCTCTAATTATAGACCAGTATCAGTACTTTCTGTATTTTCAAAAATATTTGAACGTGTAATTTATAATAGAATCTATAACCATTTTAATGAAAATCATTTATTTTACACAAAGCAGTTTGGTTTTCGGAAAAAAAACATTCAACAGAACACGCAATAATTGAAATAGTAGACCAAATTACTAAAGGATTTGAAAATAATAGCTTCACTCTAGGATTATTTATTGACCTATCAAAAGCATTTGATACGGTTGATCACCTAATTCTTTTGGAAAAAATAAAACACTACAGAGAGATAAATAAAACCTATGGTTGGTTAAAAAGTTACCTCACTGAGAGAAAATAATATGTTATTAGTGAGGAATCAGGTCAACTTAATATTTTGTGTGGAGTTCCACAAGGGTCGATTCTTGGTCCATTGCTTTTCTTGATTTATGTAAATGATTTTATAATGCATCAGCTAAGCTTAACTCAATAATGTTTGCTGACGACACAAATCTCTTCCTTTCAAACTGTGACATTAATCAACTGTATTCTGACATGAACTCTGAACTAATGAATGTAGATGAATGGTTTAAGGCAAATAAACTTTCCCTCCAATGTAGATAAATCAAAATATACTTTATTTCATAAAAAATCACAAGATGAAAAACTTCCTTTAAAGTTACCTGATTTGATTTTAAATGATGCACTAATTAGTAAAAATGATTCAATAAAATTCTAGGAATTCTTATTGATGAAAATTTATCATGGCTTCCCCATATAAATTATATTCAATCAAAAATTAGTAAAACAATTGGTCTGATGTACCGTATTTGTCTATATGTAACATCAGAAAGTCTGAAATTAGTATATTTTGGCCTAATACATTGTTTCATATACTATGCCAATATCACATGGGCTAGTACTCAACCAACAAAACTTAAAAAAATATTTTCTTTACAAAAACATGCATCCAGACTTATATATAAAAAAAATATATATGAACATGCAAATCCATTAATGGAAGACATGAAAATGATGATATATATGAAATTAACATTTAACAACACCTAATTTTTATGTATAAATGTAACAACAGCTTGATTCCAAAAAACTTTAATGATAAATTTACAAAGAATCTAAACAAAAAATATTCTCTTAGAATAAACCAATGGAATACTTATAAATTACCAAGAATTAATAGTAAGTATTCTGAATATGGAATATCATACCGCGGTATGATATTCCATATTCAGAATACTTACTACGGTATTTAAAATCATTAAAGGAATTTAATGATTTTAAATACTGTAAAATCATTAAATTCCTTTAAGTTTATAATATAAAATGAAATTTTTAAAATAGATAAATAGTTTTCTTGATTTTTCAAAATGAAAATCGAGTTCCATTATTCTTAGTTTTTTTACTTGTTAATTGGCTCTTATTTTGATATTTAACAGAGTTGCCAATATATTTTAATGAATATTGATAAAACTATATGAGGTTATTTACTTTCTTGATTTAATGGAAATATTTATGCAAACTTTAACCTTTTTATTATATTGGAGATATTTTTTTTAACTTGTAAAGCCCGCCTAGGGGCTCTATGAAAAGATTGTGGTGACTTTAGTCATCCGTACCTTCTTTGAGCCCCTGCCTGTTTTTTGTAAATTCACTTTTTTTTGTATGTAAACGTTTCTTTGTAACTTTATTTCTTATTATATAAATAGCAAATATATATTAAATGAAAAAAAAAAAAAAAAAAAAATAGATTATTATAAAACAAATTATTTATAGCAATAATATAACCATCTTGTCGCAGATGACCGCGGTTGAAGAAATTAGAAGGTTATTTTAAACCAAGTTTAAAACAACCTTCATTTACCTTCATTTACCATTTTGGTAAAGTTAGTGCGTTTACGCTTTCTCACCAAACTTAGCATATATATTTTTTTAAATGACCTGTTTAAGCTTAAAGTTAACCCTTTTTTAAAAACCGCGTTGGAAGCTGTTGGAATAGTTTCAGCGTAGGATGTAATTGATGTACCTACAGTAAACTCTTTTAAAAATATTTTTATGATGTTACTTCGGCTGCAGCTATGTCAATCGTCAGCATACGAAAATCTGGTTTTGCTTTCCTTTATCAATATTAAACTTTTTGTGTATAAGTTTCTTTTTTTTTATTGTCATTTTTCATATTCATGTATAAAAATCATTATTAAAAACAAAATGATGCATTTGTACAATGATGTCTTAGAAAAAGTACAAGCATGTCTTGAAAATCTTGAGTTGTTTTCGAATAAAGCCATCGAAGTACCGCCGTTGCATTTCCTTCTTAAATCTTTAAAAAAAAAATAAGTTTCATATATAAAAGTTCAATTAAATTGCAAAGCCAAATAAAGTGAAAGTTTAAATTTTAATTAAAATATTTACTGAAAACATATACTCACAATATCACAGATTTAATTTAATTTATGTTTTTATTATAACATATAATTAATAAAAAAAAAAAAGACTAAGTTTAATTCTATATAAAACGTACACATCTCTGTTGACTCATGAGTTTTTTTTTAAATCTACAATTCGAGAAAAGTAATTGAAAAGATCTCAAGTAGATCGAAAACTATACAAGGAGACCATATTCATAAAGTGCGCAATTTTTTTTTATTGCAAAACATGACCGTCTGTACTAACTTGTCTGTACTAATTTTAGATGGCCATGTTCAATCAACCTCTTCCACAACGCACACATTTTTGATTTTTCGAAATTATTTATAACTCTACTATTTCTTCATTTCATACAAACATCTTTTGTCTTTTATTCAAGATTAGAAAATTGTATTTTTACAACTTTTTTACGGGTTTTTTTTTTGTTTAGAAATTCGAAACTTGTATCGTCGGCGCTGTTGGTGAAAGTTGGGAAGGGCGACACCAAAATTTTACCGCACTGGGTCACACCAACCCCAGCGATACCATTGTCTATATTTCCAATTAAAATAATTTCACGATAAATAAAATTGAAAGTATAATTTGCATTGGTGCATATGTATACTTTCTCTATAACAAATTGATGCCTTAATTGTTTAATAATTTAATTTGTATAGGAGCCATTATAATATTATTTTTACTTAAAAAATTTTGTGACATTTATTTTATAAAATTTAACAATTTATTTTTTTATATAATTAGTAAAGTAAGTAATGAAATTAGTAGTCTATGCATCTATGCATGTTCTAAAAAATTTCAACTAAGTGCATACAATAGGTATTTCGTATGAAAAAAGTAATGATAAGCTTATTAAAGATTATTTAGGCTCTATATAGCTAGCATAAATTTTGTTTATGTTAAATAAATTGCATTCCTTAAGATATTTCATTTTCAAAATGGTTTCAACCACATCTTTAGCTTATTTAGTTCCAAAGATATGGATGTTTTAATTTTTTCAATACTCGGACTTTCGAAGAAATATTTTCTTAAAGTATTGCGTTAATTTTTTGGCACCGAAATATATAATTTTTTTTTTTTTTTCTTGTGCTTAAAATTTATCTGCAATAACGAAATTTTTCTAAAATTCGTTCAAAAATAAGATTATATATTATTTTAACAATTTATTAATATAATTTTTTCGGTGTTTTGCTAACACCGACCATTAACTGATCAATTAACAGTAAAATATGTTTTAAAATTTTTGGAAGATTTTAAACAATAAAACATTTTAAGTTTAAATATTTAAAATGTTATTTGAAACAAAATTATTCAAAGAAACTAAATTGAACTGATTTGAATTTTTTTCAATGCATTATTAAGTGAAAAATCCAAACATTGCCTATAGATAACATATTATCTAAAATTTATTTTAACATAAAAAAAAGTTGTCGGCAACAGAAAGTTTTCATATATATATATATATATATATATATATATATATATATATATATATATATATATATATATATATATATATATATATATATATATATATATATATATACACTTCAGATAAGTCAGACTTATCTGAAGTGTATATATATATATATACACTTCAGATAAGTCTGATATTTATTTTAAAACAGTTAAAACTAAAGTATTTATCTCAAAAGATGCCAACAATAGTGATAAAAACACTCTTGAATCTAATGTTCCACTAAAGGAAAACCACGATGTTGACATTGTTTACTAAATAAAAATTAGTTAGCATCTTATTTAAACTATGATGATTCATCATATCATCTGTGTGGTGAAAAATTAAAATCAGGAACAAATGATAATCAACTTTTATCTCTAATAAATAATGTCTAAGTTTCAGATAAATGCTTCCAATTCCCATTAACAGGTAAAAGCAGAAAAAGACGTTGACTTTTCTTGGCTTACTTTAAAATTTTACTCTAAAATTGAAGATGGCGCATATTGTCTTCCATGCACATTTTTGATACTTTCCATGTACATTTACATTTTTGGTACAAACGTACTAAACAAATATGCATTATGTAAATTGTTTAAAGAACCAATTAATACCTGACTAAATGCTTTAAAAATTTTAAACGATCATGAGAAAACTGTTAACAGATTACATATCAATCCATACACTGCTATAATATGCTTTTATCTAGAACTAAAATTAACACTTTTTCTATTGAAGTTTCTCAAGATATTTCTAGGAAGTAGCGTAAAAAGAAAACAAAAAAAAAGCTTGAATCAATTGTCAAGACTATAATATTTTTAAGTCAAAATGATATACCTCTACGAGGTTATAGAGACGATAGAAAATATCAAGGAGAAATTGGAGAATCTTCAAAAATTACAGGGATAGGTAATTTTATTGAGCTTTTAAACTTTAGAGTTAATGCAAGTGATTTAATTTAAAGGAGCATTTTCTCTCCGCCCCCAAAAATTCTACATTTATTTCAAAGACCGTTCAAAACGAGTTAATTAAGTGTTGTGGAAATGCAATTGAAGAAATTTTATTAAATGGTATTAAAAAAAGTAACTACTTTATTGCTCCATTATTGCGCACGAGGCTTGAGACTGTGCAACAATAGAACAACTTTCTATTGTCATACGTTATGTTGATTTGAATAGCTATATTAAGGAAGTGTTTTTTTACGTTTTTTGAATGCAAAATAGAAACAAGTGGTTTTAACATAGCTACCAACATTCTTAAAATTTTAAAAGAATTTGGTTTAGATATAGGAAAATGCAGAGGCCAGTCTTATGATTGAGCTGCTTCAATGTCAATTTAATACAAAGGTTTTTCATCTCTTATAAAAAATGTTAATTCTAATGCATTATTTGCCCACTGTGCCTCACATAAACTTAGTTTAGTTGTTGGGAAAAGTCTCCAAATCAAGTAAAAGGTTTGCTTTAAAGCAAGTTAAGGTCTTATTTTTTGAACTTTTCTCCTAAAAGATGTAACTGTTTAAATAAAAAATTTCTTCCTGGTCAAGCAAAACTTATTGACACATGTCGAACTCGGTGGGTACAAAAGCTTCGTGGACTTGGTTTTTTGATAATTATTCTACTATTTTTTCTGCTTTTGAAGAAATAAAAGACAATAATTTAAAAGAGCACAATAAAGAAACATTTTCAAAAGCATCTTCTTTTATGAAGTTATTGACAAAGTTTTCTTTTATAGTTTCTTTAGTTTTAACTAAACAACTAATAGATTACTTTTATGGAATTTCTGTCACTCTTTAAAATAAATCTTTTGATATTTCCCAGCAACTGGATGAAATTCAAAATTTGACTAATTGTTTAAAAGAAATACGAAGAAATGCTGATGTTTACCATAACAAATGGTATAAAATTGCTCTTGCATTGGCTAAAACATTTGATATTGATGGAAAAAAACCTAGAACATGTGGTGTTCAAAAGCATATAGATAACTAAATTTGTGATACTGTATTTGATTGTTAAAATTTTCTATTACATTGCCTTTTCTAAATCATCTTCTTAATGAACTAGAAAATAGGTTTGATATTGAGAGCTTAATTTTTTATAATGATCTTTATGCTATTCCTGCTAGTTTAACAAAGTAATTTTTTAGATATTGTCCATGGAAAGAAAAGTTCCTAATTTTTTTGAATTTTTGTAAATCTGATCTTCCTCATTTCTCATCAATTAATGCTGAATTAGAGTTATAGAAGGAATTTTTGGAATGAAAAGACAGAACTACCATCTACTATTTTAGGTACATTTAAGTTTATGGATATGAGAGGCTTTCCAAACATTTTAGAGGCATTTCATATACTTGCTACAATACCAATCACAACTTGTGAGTGTGAAAAGTCAATATCTACTCTTAGGAGAATAAAAACTTATACGAGAGTACTATGTAAGAAAATAAATTGGATATACTTACTTTAATGTCTATTTAATGTTATTGAAATATTTTTTTTATTTTTATTTTTATTTGCATTCACTCCCAACAAGGCTGCAAGCAACCACTATTACGTTGGGAGTTACTAGGAAAAAAAAAACAGAGCTATAGAGCAAGGAAACGGTTGACAGAAGACTTGAAAAGTTGAAGGTTGTATGAGTCAGGAAAACATGAAGATGGGAGAGAGTTCCAAAGGATTGAAGTGCGGGGAAAAAAACTAGATGAATAAAAGTTTTTAGAGCATGCAGGGACAGATACAGTAAACGAATGAGACTTAGCTGAATGACGAGTAAAACGAGAATGAATTTTAGTTGATGGAACTAGAGATGATAACTCCTTTGAGCAGTGACCATGATAGTATTTGTAGAAAAGAGAAAGAGATGCAACTTTACGACGATGGGAAAGAGGTTCAAGCTTAGCAGATAGTTCAGGTCTTACAACATTTACAATGCGTTTTTGGACCTTGTCAAGAAGAGAAAGTGAATCGCTAGAAGAACTAGCCCAAATATGACAACAGTATTCCATACAGGGACGAATAAGAGATTTGTAGAGGTAGAGAATGGAATCAGAAGTAAGGAAATGGCGAGCACGATAAAGAGAAGCAACCTTAGCAGAAGCTAATTTAGCAATCGATTGTATATATGGTTTCCATGAAAGGTCAGTAGTAAGCGATAATCCAAGAAGACGTAAAGAGGACGACTCAGTAAGAGGATTGCCATTCATTAATATAGGAATGTTGACCATATTACGGTAGTTGTTTGCAGTAAGCAACTGGTTTTTTTAGAGTTGAAATTCACAAGCCACTGTGAACCCCAATCTATTACTGAAGTGAGATTGGATTCAAGATAAGCTGCTTGTTATAGGCGATCGAAAAGAGAAGACTTTTTGTCAAGACAGGAGTATAAAGTTGAGTCATCAGCAAAAAGAGCTACTTTAGATGAAAGGTTGTCAGGAAGATTGTTTATGTAGATAAGAAACAAAACAGGGCCCAGGATGGAACCTTGGGGAACCCCAGAAGTTACTGGAAACAAAGAAGAGTGTTGGCCTTCAAGGATGACTTTAATAAACCGGTTAGAAAGAAAAAATTTGATAATCTCAAGACCTTTCCCAGAAACACCATATGAAGCAAGCTTATGGAGAAGACCAGCATGCTAAACTTTGTCGAAAGCTTTAGATATGTCGAGAGCAATAGCCCTAGCCTCACCGCCTCCATCTAATGCACCATAAAATCTTTCAGTTAAAGCAGTTAGCAAGTCGGCCGTAGAGCGAGAGGATCAAAAACCGTATTGATTGTCTGACAGCAGTTTATTTGACTCAAGATGAGATGTGAGGAATTTGTTGATCAAAGACTCAAAGACCTTGCTAATAACAGAAAGAAGACTGATCGGACGATAATTGGAGGGGTCAGAATTTTCTCCAGAGTTTTTGAATATTGGAACCACAGATGCCATTTTCCAACAAGCAGGAAAACAAGACTCAGTCAAACACTTGTTAAATAGTTTAGAGAGAATTGAAGAAAGTTCTGGAGAACAATTCTGCAAGACTGTGACAGGAATGTTGTCTGGACCACAAGCTGTAGACGACTTTAATTGAGATATGACTTTAGCAACAGAAGCCGGAGTGATTTGAATGTCTAACAATGGGTCAACCTGTTTGACTGGAATGGAAGGAAGAGAATGTCCATAAGATTCAAGAGTGGAATTAAAAGAAAAGTTCTTTACAAATAGTTCTGCCTTATCCTTGGGAGAGGTAATAAGATCAGTCCCATGAATGAGAGATGGAATGTTAGATCTACCCTTGTTAACAATGCTGTTGAAGATTTTTCAAAGGTCTTTAGATCCTAACTTCTGCGATAAGATGCGAGATTTAGTGAACTGAGAATAATGGAGTTTAGCATCAGAAAGCACCTTTTTACATCAATTTCTTGCAATAATAAACAGCCGTCTGTTCTCAAGAGAGTTGTTCTTCCGAAAAAGATGAAAAAAATGATTACGATTGGATATAGCAGCCGCACAAGAAGGAGAAAACCATGGAGTAGAATGAGGCTCGACTTGAAGCCGACGCGAAGGAATAAAAGCTTCCATTCCAGCCTGAATCCAGGAGGTTACGTAGGAGGCACATTTGTCAGCTGAGAGAGAAAAAACATCAGCCCAAGGACCATCACGAAGAAAATCACGAAAGGAATCCCAGTCAGCTGCTTTAGGGTAGTAGTAGGTGGTGCGATGATAAGGTGAGCCCAAAAAAGAAGTACGAGAAGAAAGATTTATAGAGATCATTGCATGGTCAGAACCACCTAAGGGAGAAAAGGGAGAAACTGAACATAGGCTAGGGTCAGAGACAAGACATAAGTCAAGGAGTGAAGGTAAATGATTAGAGTTGTCAGGAAAACGAGTCACAAATTTAACTATTTGAGTAAGAGATTGAGAAACGCAGAAGTTAAAGGCTTTAGTGCCAGCAGGATCAGTGGTGTTAGAGCCAAGCCATTCAGTGTGATGGGCATTAAAATCACCAACAACAACAATATTGGCAGAAGGGTAAAGAGAGAGGGCATGGTCAATTTGATCAGAGATAACATCTAAAAGAGTGCAATCATGGGAAGAAGGAGATCGATAAAGAACAAAGAGAAAGGTGATAGAGTGAAGAGATGCTAGGCGAAAGCACATAAAAGAATGGTCAAAGGATTCAAACCTGATTTCACGACAAATAGGGGAATTAATGCGTATGTATACCCCTAAACCTAGCATGTGACTATTGGAGTCTTTACGAATCAAAGGATAGTACCCATCAACACTGATATCTGAAGAAGGAATTTCAGAATTTAAATTTGTTTCACTGAGTGCAAGCAAGTCTGGTGAATTTTGCAGGAGGTAAGACTCAAATGATGGAAAGTTGCTTCGTAGACCGCGAATATTTGTAAAAGATATATTAAAATATTTAGGTGGTGGGAATGGTTTTTTAGGTTTTAAATTTTTGGTTACTTTGGTCATGATTTGGGTTTAATGAGAACTTGACTCATTCATAGATAGAGCACAGCCTCCTAATCAATGAGCTATGCAGTTGTCTCAGTCCTGTTAATTAACCCTAAGCCGTGACATAGGGCTTCTTATGTGGCCTTGACAATGCACACCAAAAGCATTAACAGGGACACCATCCATGCGCAACATGGCACTGTTAATACTTTGATATTTTGCAGCAGTTGATGGAATCAGCCTCTCTGAGAGCTACCACAGAGTTCGGGAAACCTTACTACCAGCCGGCCTCAGAACCATTAAACTGAGTTTTAGAGCTGTACCCTCATATGGAGATAACAGGAAGAGTTGCATAGCCATTATCAAGGAGGCATAAGCAAAATTCTATGAGTAGAGTCAAGGAGATCCAGCATTCATCATCCTAGGCAGGAAACAATGTAACACAGGTTACATCTACGCCAGCCTAATAGATGAAGAAGGGGTTCAAGGCTGATTAGCAGAATTTTTCTGCTTACCCCTAAAGTCTTTGCCTAGGAGGCCTTCTACAAGACAGTAGCTGGATGCAGTTAACATCTGCCCAAGATGAGTATTTTTATCGAGACACCATCTCTAGCCTTTACTCAACCAAGAGCCCCAAGGCAGGGGTGTTTAGCTGGATGTAGTTAACATCTGCCCAAGATGAGTGTTTTTATCGAGACACCATCTCTAGCCTTTACTCAACCAAGAGCCCCAAGGCAGGGAAATTTTTAGTCGGAGTTTATTTCTCCTAGCCTTTGCATAAGAAGAGCACACTCTGCAAGGCAGCAGGGCTTGTGGCAGGTGGTACTGGGTTACGTGATACCAGTAGCAAGATTGATCTTGATTATTCTGACCTGACCTGGAGTAGTTAAAAGGAGTTACTTCCCGCAACAGTACTTTGAGAAAACCAGGCATTCAAAGGAGACAAAAATTAGAGTTTTTTTTATTCAAATAAAAATTTTGAATTTCTGAGTAAAAAATTTAACTACTGTTTTAAAAGTATCTCGTAAATGTAAATAATTTCTCAATAGCAAAATATTCCTACTTATTGTTTCAAACATGTAAACTGTGAAAATCATTTTTATTAGCAAATTATTACTATTCATTGTTTTTTATAAACTGTGAAACTCATACTTCATTTGCTATTTTTTTCCTAATGTTGAAAGTGTTTTCATGTGATTCAAGTTGTTACTTTTTTAGTTGTTGCTTTATTTGTTGTATAATATTTTGTCTTGTTTATTTATTTATTAAAATTTTTATATTAAAAAAAAAAAAAAAGTTGTAAAATGTTTTAAGAATATTTGTACATAACTGCCTATCTTAAAAAAAAAATTCCAGAAATAGAGAGATAACCTTAGGCAACACGACAGTTTACTGATGGAGTGCAAAGTCCTATGGCTTACCTTCTCGTTGGTGCACTTCGTTAAATGATTTAGACAAGAACTTTGTCTAATTTATGAACTAAATAGCCAAGGCAACCAAGCCTGGATTAAGGCGTAAGCAGTGTAGGCTTCAGCCTACACAACCACGGGTTTAGGGGCACGGGCACTACATACTATCCTTTTTTTTTTTTTTAAACTAGAAAAATGGTACAATCTGTAAAATAATTATTGACAATAAGCACAATACTTATGATGTTATTTTTATTTATAAAATATCGGAAATTTGAAATAATAATAATCAATGCGTTTTGTCGTGCGGTCTTCTAAACCTCGTTTTATTTTTAGATTGTTATTTTTCCGTAGAACCGGTCGCACACCGATAACGTATGTGGAGCCGCAGATGGTAGACGATGCCAGTGCGTTTACTTACTTATATTTGTCGCAGCTCGCCGCCGATGGTCATAAATAGGATAAAATAGAATAAAATATTAAATAGTATTAGTATTTCGTATACACGCGTCACGTGCATCGAAAATTCGTCCGTTTGATCGTACGTATGTTTTGTTAACACTATTGTAACACTATTGTAACTATTATAAATTTATTATAAAGGTTTTACTTTAGTGCGAGTAGTGCGTTTTATATATAGCTTAGTGTTCAATATTTATGTAAAAATGGATGAAAATTGTCGTGGCCAGAGCTACGACAATGGGAGGAATATGTCAGGTCAGTATTCTGGATTGCAATCAAGAATTAAAAGTTTTAATTCATTTGCAGAGTATGTACCATGTTCTGCACATTCTCTTAACTTGGTCGGAACGTGTGCAGCAGAAAGTTGTAATTCTGCTACTTCATTTTTTATGCTTCTCCAGGAAATATACAATTTTTTTTCTAGCTTTACTGCACGTTGGGACATTTTAAAAACATATTTGAAGAAAAACCTTAGTGTAAAAAATTTATCAGTAACTCGCTGGAGTGCTCATTTTGATGCTTGCTATGCTTTATTTAATTCTTATGCATTTATAATTGAAGCTTTGCATAGTATAGTTGATAATCAGAAAGAAAAAGCTGTATATAAAGTAGAAGCTAATGGGTTGCTTGCAAGATTAAAAACTTTAGAAATTGGTTTAATGATATGCATATGGAATTCAATATTAAACAGGTATTTTTCACTCTATAAATTCATTATTTTTAAATAATAAATTATGCTTTCATTTATTTTATTTTATTAGGATCAGCTTAATAGATAAATTAATATAAAGTTTAATATGGTTTTAGTTTTAATTCTACAAATAAAAAATTAAAATCAACTGACATTGATCTTCATACATAATTAGACCTATATAATGGCCTTGAAAATTACTTGATACAGATCAGAGATGATTTTGATGTTTTTGAAAATAAGGCTGTAGAAATTACTGGTTGTTCGGACTATGCCAAAGATTCCAAAAGAAAAAAAAAGAGAAAGATATTTTTAACTTATTAATTTTAAAATACACATAAAATAATTTAAAAAAAGTCATAAACATTAACAACATAAAAAACTATTTTTTTTTTTTAGGCTATGGCTGATGAATCAAGATCTCAACCTCTCACAGAAATCACAGGGAAAATAGATTTTATTAGAGATGTATATTATGTGATCATTGATACTCTTAAATGTCAACTTAGTTCGAGAAGACAAGCTTATGAAAAAATATCAGATATTTATGGGTACATGCCCACATTGTATAAAACATCGAGTTCTATTGTTGTAAGAACCTCATGTGAAACTTTGGCAAAATGTTTTATTGATGATGTTGAAAACTCAAGCTTACTTTTAGATGAGTGTATTCTTTTTTCAAAATTAATTTCCACGGATAAAAATGTAAAACTTGTTTTCTCTATGTATAAGTACATCAAGACCAAAGAATTAGAGTGTATGTTTCCAAATTTAGAAATAGTTATGCGTATGTACCTTAGTACAGCAGTTTCAAACTGCTCAGGCGAAAGAGCTTTTTCTGTACTTAAAAGAGTAAAATCCTACTTGAGGTCAACCATAAATGAGGAAAGACAATTAGCAATATTTAGCATTGAAGCAGAATTGGTTGAAAAATTAGATTTTAATGATACTATTAACACATTTGCCCATCAAAAAGCAAGAAAAAAAAAAAGTATAAAATAATGGTTTGTTACTTTTTGTAAAATAATTATTTCATATTTTTATATATCTAAAATATATTTTGTTTAATTTTAATTTTATGTTTTTACTTGTTTTCACATAGGTATTATATACATGTACATATTGATGTGGCTATTAAGCCTAAAATAAAGTTTTATTATTTATTCAAGTATCGAGTAGAGAAATGTGTACAATATTTTTTTTTAATTGATGGCACCAAATTTTTTACAGCCTATGGGCACTATAGTTCTTAATCCGGGCATGAAGGCAACATTTTGAATAACTTTATTATTAAATGAATAACTAAAAACAATACAAAATAACCTTTATCACGATTGACTTAATTGTTTAGAATAACTTTGCATTAGCAGAATATTGTCAAACGAACACGAAATAAATAGATTTCAATTACAAGTAAAAAGTGAAATATCTGGTTTACAAGTTGACTCCTCATATATGACATTTTTTTACCTATAATGCTTTTTAATATTTTATCTGTAATAATTTTAAAAATGTATGCGTTTTTGATTTACATCATTGTTTAGAGAGTTTATTTCTAATGAGAAATCGAATGTTTTTTTTTTATTCAAACAGAAAGCTATTTCTACTAGATAAGATTAAAATATGATATAATTTTTGTAAGTCTGTATATATAATATGAGTCATCTCTTAATAATTTTAATTATTGATTCCTTATATGAAAATTCGTCGGAGACAAAACATCGCAGATTTCGTCTACAACGAATCAACAAAGTTTTTCGTGAAAACTACTATACTTGTTCTAAAAATAACTCACATTATTATATCTCACATTATTATATCTCACATTATTATATCTCACATTATTATATCTCACATTATTATATCTCACATTATTATATCTAGAGTAGTTAAGTAAAGTAGGTTAGTCTCCCTATGTATAACCTTAAAAAATATATATATGCATATATATATATATATACATATATAAATATATATATATATATATATATATATATATATATATATATATATATATATATATATATATATATTTATGTATATATATTTATGTATATATATATATGTAGTGATGCTATTTGGTGCATATACTATCGAGAAAGTGCTCGATAAGTCAGAGCTATAATATATATACAGTAGAAAATAAAAACTACGTGATTTTCGCAATTTTAAGTTTCATGCTGTTGCAATCATCAGGTGAAATTTTGTATTTCACCTGATGATTGCAACAGCATGAAACTTAAAGTTGTGAAAAAAAAAGTAGTTTTTATTTTCTACTATATATATATATATATATATATATATATATATATATATATATATATATATATATATATATATATATATATATATATATTAAAATTAGTAAATTAGTGTTATCATTAAAATTAGTAAGTTAGTGTTATCATTAAACTTTGCACATTGTGAAATGGTCAGGTCAGGTTTATCCTGCTACTGGTAACATGTAACCCAGTACAATCTGCTTCATGTCCTGCTGCCTTGTAGGATATGCCTTTTTAGGCAAAGGCTAGGAGATGCAAACTCCGACATAAAACACCCCCTGCCTTGGGGCTCTTGGTTGAGTAAAGGCTAGAGATGGTGTCTCGATAAAAATACTCATCTTGGGCAGATGTTAAATGCATCCGGCTACTGTCTTGTAGAAGGCCTCCTAGGCAAAGAATTAAGGGGTAAACAGATTTTTTCTGTTGACCAGTCTAGCACCCCTTCTTCATCTACTAGGCTGGCGCAGATGTATTTTTAATACATTGTTTCCAGTTTAGGATGTTGAATGCTGGATCTTCTTGACTCAATTCATGGCTTTTGCATTTGTCTCTATTTATATGACTAGGCAACTCATTCTATTATTTCCAAATGAGGGTACAGCTCTAAAACTCAGTATTATGGTTCTGAGGCCGGCTGGTACTCAGGTTTCCCGAACTCTGTGGTAGCTCTCGGAGAGGCTGATTCCATCAAGAGCTAAAAAATATCAGAGTACTAACAGTGCCATGTTGCGCATGGATGGTGTCCCTGTTTGTACTCTTGGTGTGCATTGCCAAGGCCACATTGGAGCCCTTTGTTACGGCTTAGGGTTTATTAATGGAAATGAGGCAATTGCTTGGGCTATAAAACAGTGTACTGAGTACTATCTATGTTTCGAGTCAAGTTCTTTAACAAATTTAAAAATGAATAAAGTAACAAAAACTATAAAACACAAAAAACCACAGTCATCACCAAGTTCGCTAAACCTATCATTCACCAATATTCGTGGTCTTCGAAGTTACTATTCTTCTGTTGAGCCTTTCTCTTGCAAAGTTCACCAGACCTACTTGCTCTTTGTGAGACTAATTTGAGTTCAGCTGTCTCATCTTGTGATCTTAGTGTTGATGGTTATCTTCCTTTAATTCGTAAAGACTCCAATAATTACATGCTTGGCCTAGGCATTTACATTCGTAAGAATTTACCCATTTGTCGGGAAACTAGGTTTGAATCTACTCTTTTATGTGCTTTCGTTTAGCAACACTTCACTCTATCATCTTTCTCTTTGTTCTATATTGCTCTCCCTCATCTCAAGACTGCACTCTTCTTGATGTTATTTCTGATTATATTAACTCATTCTTTATCCATCAGCAAACATTGTTGTTGTCGGTGACTTTAATGTTCATTACACTGAATGGCTTGGCTCTAGTATCAGTGACTCTGCAGGCATTAAGGCCCACAACTTTTGTCTTTCTCAATCCCTAACTCAAATAGTCAATTTTCCAACTCGCTTTCCAGACAACCCGAATCATTTACCTTCTCTACTCAACTTATGTCTAGTTTCTGATCCTAGTCAGTGCTCAGTTTCTTCACACTCACCCTTAGGTGCTTCTGATCATGGTTTGGTCTCTCTAAAACTATTATCTCATTCTTCTTTACCTTCAGAATCCCCCTATCATCTTACATCTTACAACTACCTTAAGCTGACTGGGACTCTTTCCGTGATTTTCTTCGTGATGACCCCTAAGTAGAAATCTTTCGTCTCCCTGTTGACAAATGTGCTTCTTACATAACTTCGTGGATTTTGGCTGGCATGGAATCCTTTATTCCCTCTCGACGATTCCAGGTCAAGCCTCACTCTTCTCCATGGTTTTCCTCACATTGTGCTGCTGCAATTGCCAATCGAAACCATTACTTCCATATCTATCAGCAAAACAATTCTCCAGAAAACAGACGTCTCTTTATTACTGCTAGGAACCATTGTAAAAAGGTTTTGTCTAACGCCAAAACCCGCTATTCTCAGATCATGAAATCTCGTATTTCATCACAAAAATTAGGCTCTCGTGACTTCTGGAGAATCTTTAATAGTATCAATAATAAGGGCAAGTCTGTAATTCCACCTCTTTTGTATGGTTCAGACTTTGTCACCTCACCTAAAGACAAAGCTGAATTGTTAGCCAAGAACTTTTCATCAATATCATCTCTTGATGCCACTAGTTGCGTTTTACCTGATAAGATCTCAACATTCGTATCACTCCAGCTTCTGTATCTAAAGTGATTTCCTGCTTTGACTCTTCTACAGCTTGCCGCCCAGACAATATACCTGTTATAGTCTTGCAGAAGTGTTCTCCGGAGCTGTCGTCTATCCTTTCAAAACTATTAACAAGTGCTTATTAGAGTCTTGTTTTCCAGCCTGCTGGAAAGCAGCATCTGTTATCCCTATTTTTGAAAATTCTGGAGAGCGATCTGATTCGTCTAACTACTGTCCTATTAGTCTTCTTCCTATCATAAGCAAGGTTTTTGAATCTTTAATTAACAAACACTGATTTGCTAACAGATAGGTTTTATTGCACATTAGATAAAGGTGGAGAGGTTAAGGTCATCGCTCTTTACATTTCTAAAGCGTTTGATAAAGTTTGGCATGCTGGTCTTCTCCATAAGCTTTCTTCTTACGGTGTATCTGGAAACATCATTAAGATTATTGAATCCTTCCTTTCAAATCGTAGTATAAAATTTGTCCTTGATGGACAGCACTCTTCTTATTATTCTGTAACCTCAGGGGTTCCGCAAGGTTCAATCCTTAGCCCTATACTCTTTTTAATTTACATTAACGATCTTTCAGATAAATTCACACATCTAAGGTGGCATTGTTCGCTGATGATACTACCATTTATTCTTGTCACAATAAGAAGCCAACTCCCTCTGATTGCTTGCAGGGAACATCTGAGCTTGAAAAGGATCTCACTTCTGCTACAGCATGGGGCTCACAATGGCTGGTGAACTTTAATTCAGATAAAACTCAATTTTTTTCGGCCAATCGTTATCGCAATAGTTTAGACCTTCCTATATTTATGAACGGTAATGTACTCGATGAGTCTCCTACCCTTCATCTTCTAGGATTAACTCTTACTTCTTGGAAACCTTATATCAAATCCGTTGCAAAATTAGCATCTGCTAAAGTTGCTTCTCTTTATCGAGCTCGTCACTTTCTTACTTTGGATTCTATTCTCTATCTCTATAAATCTCAATTCCGGCCTTGTATGGAATACTGTTGCCATATCTGGGGCAGATCTTCTAATGATGCCCTTTCTCTTTTAGACAAGGTGCAAAAACGCATTGTAAACATAGTTGAACTTGCTCTTGCAGCCAACCTTTAACCTCTGTCACATCGTCGTAATGTTGCTTCTCTTTCTCTTTTCTACAAATACTATAATGGGCACTGCTCGAAAGAGCTAGCGTCTCTTGTGCCATCTACTAAAATTCATTCTCGTGTTACTCGTCATTCAATTAAGTCTCATCCTTTTTCTGTTACTGTTCCTAAGTGTTCCAAAAGCTTCTACTCGACTAGTTTTTTTCATCGAACATCAGCTCTTTGGAATTCGCTTCCTTTATCTTGCTTTCCTGATTCATATAATTTGCAATCTTTTAAGTCGTCTGTCAATCGTTATCTTGCTCTCCAATCTTCATCTTTTCTCTTCCAGTAACTTCCAACACTAATTAGTGGTTGCTTGCAGCCTTGTTGGAAGCGAAGATAACTAAAAAAAAAAATGTATTAAAGTTTAAAAAAAGGATACATAATGAGTCCGTGGGATTACTTCATCGGTCCATCCCACAAAAAAAAAACAAAAGTAAAGTAAATTATCTTAAACTGGGGGGAGTGAATAGAGTGATTTTGCCACACAGTTAGAAATTCCTTGATCCGCTCCTGTTATTATAAATTTTTAGTAAGTAAATAATAATTGCTTATCAGTAAGAAAATCTACTATAAAACTGAAAAAAAATATTTCAGTAATCCTACTTTTGAATATAGTTAATAAAAAAACCTTTACAACAATTAAAGCTAGATATATCACCCTAGTTATTCTATATCTATATTTTTATTCAAGTAAAGACCATCTAAAAGCACATTTTTTTTCCACAAAAAAAAAAGTCTTTGAGTGCATATATCTTTGAGTGCGCCACTAATGTTAGTAAAACGGGGGCAATTTTACAAATCACCAGTTTAAAAACAAAAAACCCACCCTAATTACCCATTAGAAAAAAATTAAAAATACATACATATTATCAATAAATAGTTACAGAACCTACTTTCTGTGAAGACGGATAAATTGTCTAATTTAACTGGCATTTTAACAAAGTTGAATCATTTAAAAGTAAATAACTTTTTTAATTTAAAAGTAGAATGCCGCCTTCACTTAAAAAATTTTCTACATTCTTTTCTGAAAAAAACGATACCAAAACATCTATTTAAATTTGTAGTTTTTGTGGGTGGGTTTTCATTTTTCCACACCTACCTAAAATCGTTTTATGCATTTTTTGGACGAAGTTTTCCGCAATAAAGTCACGTGACTAAACTCCCTATTAAAGATATGTTTCTTATATACCAGTTAACCAATTTAACCGTATATTTTTGATTTTACAAGAAATTACTATTTTTTTACGAACACTTGTGGGTCTTCCATAAAATACGTACGCAGATTTTTGGGGCAGGGGTCTATCCAAAAACAAATGTGTACATAAGGAAAAGGGGGAATTAAAATCAGCGAGTACGCACGCGGTTTGACTATCTCTCAATCTTTTCTAAAATTATATACTTTTTTTTTTAAAAAAAAAAAAGCATTTAGTTTCACGAGTTTAAAAAACCATTATTTTGTAATTTACTAAAAATTTTTATTGTTTTTATTGTTTTGAAAAATTTATGCGTTGGATAAGAATGAGTTGGCAGTGCCGGATCAAGGGAGGGCTTTTTCCACGGGCCCCGCAAATTTAGGGGCCCAAAAAAATTTTAGAGGACTTTTTTTTTTTTTAATAATTTTTAGGCTCTGGCCCATAAAAAGGCCTCCAGAAAAAAAAAAGTCCCGGGCTCCAAGAAGTCTTAATCCGCCACCGTGTGTTGGGGTTGATTTTGTAATAAATAATACGTATGTACGCAAAGGTGCGTACAAGGGATCCTAAGTGGTTTTACTACACGTACTTTATGAATGCCTTCTGGCTATTTTTACTATAAATTTTTATAAATTCATGTTGCGATAAATAAGTGTTTATAATCTTTATAATTGACTATTAAATTTTTATAATTAACTATTTCACAAATAAATTAAACTATTAATTTAACAGTTCAATTAAACTATTAATTTTATTTTGCATTAAACATCAAACGTTTTTTTCAATACCAGAAATAGCATAGAAAATATTAAACTCTATTTCAATTTCCTGGACTTTTTCCCTGTTTCAGGGTTGTTTTTCATTATCACTCTGCTCAATCTCTAGACTATACACATTCTTTCACACCAGCTGGAGCCTCAACGTGTGTTTCTTTTTGACTATTTTTTTCACAATTCAAAAATGTTGATGTACGATTGGTAATGGCTCTTTAGGTGGACTCTTCCGAGGTACCATATTATCTAAGCATATATCCTAAAATCAGAAACAATGTTTGGGCTGTTTCAAGCAATGCAATTGGCTGTTTTAAGCAATGCAATCGGCTGTTTCAAGTAAGTCAAGTACTTAAGTACTTAAGTAATTGTTCAAACTAATTGAGTACCAAGTACTTAAATTGATATTTTATAAAAATTTGATGTTTTATAAAAATTTGTATAAAACTTTTCCGATTTTCAATTTAGTACCCTAAAATTAAAGTGTTAAAACTTTTTTAGTTTAAATTTTGATTATTTCTGGGTTTTGTTTTACCATATTCCGCAAAAAAGATCAGGCGTGTACCCAGCATTTTTCAACATTCATCTTTGTAAAGATTCATAGTTTCAACATAACACCAGGAGGCTTTACATTCAACTGTTGATGTTTTAGAATCTTTAAGATCATAAGAAAGACGTAAATACATATCTTTTGTAATTTACAATATTTTTCTAAGAAAGACGTAAATACATATCTTTTGTAATTTACAATATTTTTCTATGAAAGACGTAAATACATATCTTTTGTAATTTACAATATTTTTCTAAGAAAGACGTAAATACATATCTTTTGTAATTTACAATATTTTTCTATGAAATTTAAAATCTGTTGATAAATTTAAGTTTAGTTTAAGATAGTAAAGTTGAAATTTTTACTACATCAGTGCCCTCACGTTTGGGCAGGGGGTGAAAATGTTTTAGGTCTTTTTTGTTCCCAGGCTTCCGCCGTCCCAAATTTTTGCAAGACTTCTTCATTTGGCATAGGTATGAACATACTTAAGTTTGGAGTTTGCACAATGTGTGGAAGTGTCCTATCTGAAACATCAAAAAATACTGGGTACGCGCCTGAAGATTATAGTTTAGACTTTCCAAAAAAATATAAGATAAATTATAGTAGGAGATATGTATTTACGTCTTTCTTATGATCTTAAAGATCCTAAAATATCAACACTTGAATGTAAAGGCTCCTGGTTTTGTGTTAATACTATGAATCTTTACGAAGATGAATGTTGAAACTAAAGAATCTTTACGAAAAAAGAATAACTGAAGACTAAAGAACTTTACCATTTCTTGCTCAAAAGTCTAATTTAATAAAAAACGAGGCTTACTTAAATGTTTTTGATTGAATCAAAAAAGAAATGGATGAATTGGAAAGATCAAATGACCGTCCAAAAATGCTTAAAAAATTACACTGTACTTTAAAGTTTTTATCAGCAACCTCAGTTGTTACAGAAAAATGCTTTAGAGTTTTGGACTTATTTTTTTTATTACAAATTGGAGAACATCTATGAGTAATAAATTGATAGAAATTTTAAGTTTTTAGCTTTCTATCTTGAAATTTTAGTTAGGTTATGATTTGTTATATAAGAAACATATAAGAAACATATCTTTAATAGGGAGTTTAGTCACGTGACTTTCACTTTCAATGTGTAGGATTTAAAGTGCCAATAACCTTTCCTGTCCAATTATTGAACGTGGATTGCTCTTGTCCGCTTTTATGCGTTGAATGACCGCTCTCCTAAACAGTTTATAGCATCGGTACTCAAAAACATTTCGCAGTACAATATCGATGTTTGAAACGTAGATATAAGGTTCTTATTGATCGAATAATTTAAATCAGGTGACCTGATTTAAGTAGCAAAGATATCGTTGTGGACCTGATTTAGGTTCATAGCGTTTACTTTTTAAATTAGTACCAGAAACCTCAATTATTTTTCAAATATAACTTTTTTAAAAACCTAATAAGATAAGATTTTTGAAAATCTTATCTTATTAAGGTTTTTTAAAAAATTATTATTACTTAAAATTAATATAACATCATAACATAAATTAATATACAGTAGAACAAGATTTAGAATTTCTATTCCGAAATATAAAATTTTTTCATTCCGAAAACGAAGATAAAAAATCAAATTAAAAAAATATTAGTTGCTCACATTGTGTTGTGATTCATATTTTAAGTTACTTCAATTAAAACCAATCAATACAAATAAGTTAGGCTGTTTTTTGCAATTAAACGATTAAAACTACATATCTTTGGCTTAAAATAACTTTTATAAAATAAAAAGTCCTGCAGCCGTATTCTCCTATGTATACTCTCACTTCTCTCCGTTCAGCTTAACGGCTTTAGTCTAAAGTTTCATTACAATATTTTTTTGCCCACTTCTTTTCATTGTTTCTGATAATGTTTCCATACTACGCTCTCGCATTTCAGTAGCATTACTTTGATCATTAACTTCTTTGAGTAATTTTGCATTACTTTGTGATGAATGTGTTTCGTCAGCCTCTTTGAGTCTTTCTATTATATCAGCAACAGCTATATTCACCTCTGATTCTACAGGGTCAATACCAGATGCTTTTTCTTCATCTCTTGTTTTCTTTTTATGATTTTCAATTAAAAATTTAAATGATCTGGCACAGTTCTTGATTTAACTTTAAAAATTGGTTGAAAAAGTTGACTAAAGAATTAAGTTTGCAATCTTTTCCCAATTTTTCCTCTTTATATGGACCCTTTTTTGTACTGGTACGGCTCATGGAGTAATAGTTCACGAAGAAAGAAAATGTCATGATCTTCTTTCGATCTCATTAAACTAAGAAATAAAAAATTAAGAACTTGAATAAACTAATAATCTTAAAGTCCATTGTATATGTGTGTGTATATATATATATATATATATATATATAAATATATATATATATATATATATATATATATATATATATATATATATATATATATATATATATATATATATATATATATATATATATATATATATATATATATGTGTGTGTGTGTGTGTGTGTGTGTGTGTGTGTGTGTGTGTGTGTGTGTGTGTGTGTGTGTGTGTGTGTTTGTGCGTATAATTATGTAAATATATAAGTGTATATATAATATATTTATATATATATAGCCTGACTCGCAGTGGAGTGCTGCTACGTCGACTGAGGGTTTGGTATGGGTCAGCAACCTTTTCATTCATTATTCTTCGTTTTCCCTTATCGTTTTCTAAAAACGCTCACTTAATTTAGACTAGCAAAAAAAGTGAGCAATTGCGCATATAAATTTGCTATAGTATATATATATATATATATATATATATATATATATATATATATATATATATATATATATATATATATATATATATATATATATATATATATATATATATATATATGATTGATTTTAGGCCGTTTTCAGAAAATACGAATTTTAACGTTTTGACGTTGCGTAAAAAGTTTTAAAACGGCTATTCAGGGAATCCTATCTATTGCGCATGCCTAGTGTCAAATATTTATCATTAATTGTAAAAGTTGCCGTTGCAGTTTTCATATCGTAAGATCTCTATTTATAAGTAACGAAACGACAAAAACTTTATTTAAGTTGTTTAAATAAAACTATAACTAAAATAAAACATTTATGTTTAGAAAATTATGTTTTTAAAGAATTTAAAAACATTTTTTTTAAACATAAATTTAAAGAATGTAATTAAAAAGAAATTTTCTCTCCGTTAAGCTTAATGGAGAGATGAGAATATGGCTCCTAAACAATAAAATACCCTGAGAAAAAAAGGTCCTTAAGTTTAAAATGGTCATATATTTTGCGGTGCCTTACTAGAAATTGTCCGTGATAACCGTGGGTGAAGACTGCTATCAGAGCAAATCTTGATGTTTTGAAAACCTAGATTGGCTAAAGTTAAATTTTCCTCAGTTAGTAGAACCTTTGTCCGTCATTTAAATTTTTGTGTTAAAATTGTTCAATGTGTTAAAGGTGTTAATGTTTAAACGTTTAGCACACAAGTCGCCACTTGTGTATACTTTTTACATTAGAATAAAACCTATTGTTTAATTTAAACGTAAAAAATGTATGCACTTGAAAATCCTTAAAAAAATTAATAAATTTTAATAAGTATTAAAAAACTACTTCAACAAACTGGGGAAGGCGTTCGTCGTGTTTGAACACAAATTCATTTTTAATTTTACATGAGTCTAGTTTGTCAGTAAATGTTTTATGAGTGTTTAAAATTACCAGGTTGTTGAATTTTTTGTTTTTTACTGTACCTCTTAAACAAGATTTTATTCGTTGTGCCGTAGTAAAATATCGTTAAGCTGTACAGGAAGTTGCAGGACTGACTTGGAGATCCCAAATAACAATAAAATTTGGAAAATTTTGCTTCCAGAAAGTGACTTATTAAGAATGTCTTTAAAACAAGTTGGTTTTAAGTTAGTGAAAGTTGTTTTCCATATTTCTACTTCAAACACTAAAAACTCACTATCATTGTAATTTTTCATCAATAAATTTGTTTTTTTCCTAAAAACTTTTTCACCAATTGCTTTAAGTAAAAATGACTCCGTTATCAGATAAGCTTTAAAACTAAGTTGATGAAATCAATCTTTGATAAGTCTAATAATGGAATCCAAATTAAAAAAATATATCACACGATAATGTTTCTTGAGGCATGATAGATAATGCGCGTCAAATTTTGATAAGTCATCAACATTAAAATACAGCTCTAAAAGTATTTAGTTTGGCATTTATTTTTTTCTACGAAGTGAATGTGGTTTAACAAAGCAATATATGCAAGTTCCAATTTCGAGTATTGCAAAACTGGAATCATTTTTTTGTCAACACAGACAAATAAGCATACAATAAAAAGAGCCTAAAAACAACCAAAAAACATCACGATGAAATATACAGTGCAAAATATTCTGGGTGGTCTAAAATGATTGCAGAAGTTAACGAGATCATAGACAAACTAATGAACTTAATGGAAAAAATCCATTAAGCTATCCCCCAACATGAATCTCCCCAATATAAATGTCTCTGAAATTACCTCTACTGCACAAAAACTTGTGACCGTTATCCAACCGATCTCAAATCTACTTATTAAAGGAATTTGAGCTTTGCTTCCAACTATTTCAGATTTTACATCAACATCGATATATACAAAACTTCGAACCTACTTAAGAATTTGTTCTAAATAAAGCATATTTAGAATTTAAAACAAATATAAAGATTTCTAATTTAAGAAATCCTAATGTTTGTTTTAAAATTAAATTTAAGAATTTTTCTATTGTCACTCAATATTTTTATTAATGTCTACAGCTGCGTGGTAGCGTGACATGGTCTGCTACTATTCAATTTCGCTACATTCGGACTTTCCATTTGGTAACGGAGTTGCGAATACGCTTTCACTAAGCAAATATAAAATAAAAATAGAAATAATTTAAAGCGCTACCATTAAAATTTAGAGTATGAAACTATTTATTGAGATTTTTTTATTTACTGAAAAAAAAATGAAAGGAAAAGGAACCTTTCAAAATATAAAAATTTTCCCGTGATATCTAAACAATCTCAGATGTGTGCAATTGGATTTTAAAAGAAGAAACGGCATTAGTGCTTTTATATAAAATACATACAATTAGATTGATATATTATTTATATTATGAATACATATGCTTTAGTCTCAACTTTTCCATTATCTGATTGTATCTATAAAGTCTTTTAAAAGTAAAATTTTTATCTAAAGTTTAAACTTTTGAAAGTACAATTGTAAAACATCTGCAATTTTCTTAAAAAGACAAATTATAAACAACCCAATTTATTAAATGTTCATTACATTTGAAATTTTTTAATGTAATGTCAGTGCCGGATTAAGGAGGAGGGGTGGGGGCTAGGGGGATTATAGCCCCGGGACTTGCAAATTTAATTTAATTTTTAGGCTCTGGCCCATAAAAAGGCTTCCAAAAACAAACATAGCCCCGGGCCCCAACAAGTCTTAATCCGCCACTGTGTAATGTTTGTTCTCATTACTTTTTGCTTTCAGTTTTTTATTGCATTTTTGTTTAACAGTGAAATTCTTTTAATTGTAGTTTTTATTCTCAAAAACAATTTCAAATCAAGATGTAAAAAAAACTATTTTAAGTCAACTTTCAAGATGTTAAAAGAAGCCTAAACTTGGAAGCTCTTTGCAAACTTCATGTCCGACCTGCATTAGAAGTTTAGTATAAATTTTAGAGTGTGTAGAAGCAATTTATTTCAAAAACTGTCAACAGATAACTAGTTCCAAAATATATTTTGTAGATTTAAAAGTGTTGCAGTCAATTGAAGTTCGGTATTTTACATAAATATAATTATTCCTCAGGTTGGTGCAACAACTACAGATAACAGTTTAAACTATGTTTGTACATTCAACCTGTTTAGTTTAGTAGAATAAGGAAAACAGAGAAAGAAGGTGGATCCTGAGTTGATTTCAGAATCCAACTTCTCCAAATAGACGATAACTTGACGCCTTTTTATAGTGTTAGAGGAATTTCTAGAAAATTGCAATGAAGATATTATTCTATCAAAGCACCTTTGTTCAGCTCTGACTATGACTTTGCTGGCTAGTATGAACACCTGGATTGCAACAAGTTTGAATTAGAACCCAGGCCATTGCTTTTTAAGTCAGCTGCAAAGGCTTATGAGATAAGGAATGCCTAAAATAGGAGAATTGTGATGGCAAATGACATCAAGGTAGAGACTTTTTCACGTGATCAACAACAAAAAAGTAGCGGTAGCGCTTTTTAGCGAAAGTGAAAGTTGCTCTTTTAAAATTTGTTGTGCTCTCTAGTTTAAAAGTTTCAGAGCTTTCTTAGACACAAAAAAATTCAAATTTGAACCTTATTAAAGTAAAACACATAAGTTAAAAAGTGTTTATAGTTATTCAATTAATATATTGGCTTGGGCTACTCTATTTACTTATTATTGGCTTGGGCTACTCTATTTACTTTTCATACCATATTACTTGCTCCATCGTTTATTTGTTCTCGAAGACTTTGAATCGGTTACTCATATCTGACCAAAGAATCTTTTGTAACCATAGGTTTTATTGTTTATCTAGCAAATACAAAAATATAACTGATCTTTATTTGTCATTATACTCATTGCAAGTAATACTGAAGAGTTAGCAATCTTTAAAGTTCAATTTATTTTTTTAAGACGTTATTTGCTATTAGCGTAAGAAGTTCATTTTGATAGTCTTGATGGTTGAACCTTTTATTGTTGGCATTTGAGTTAAAAGAAAATCAACAATTGAGTCAGGTTATCATTGGAGCTATCAGATTCTCTTAAAGGAAGCCCTTAGCAAACAAGATGCACTCCATTACTAATTTTTAATATTGTCGTTTTTCGGATCTTGACATAACAGATTGTTTTATTTTTATTTTTTTATTTTTTTTATTTTTGCCGTTTAATATTACAATAACTAAATATATTTTACAATTTTTTACATTAGTAACGACAGGACTTCTAGAAGATCATGAGGATCTTGTCATGAAGCCCTTTACAATATATGGTTAACTTTTAATAAAAATACAATGTCTGTAGTGAAATAATAATACACCTCTATGCAAAAATATTTAAAAACCAAGATAAAATGTTAAAAAGCCAAGATAAAATTTTAAACCAAATAATATACAAAATAAAACAACAACAAAAACAAAACAAAAAAAAAAGGCAATTAAAAATAAATCAAGATATTATTAATTAAAAATATAATTTTTTTAAGTTTCTGTTTTAATGAAGCAAAAGTCATTTGGGTTGAAAAATTAAAATTTGGTAAGACTATTTTGTTCCAGAGATAAGGACCTCGGTAAGAAACAAAAAACTGGTCTTTGCTTTTACGACAAAAAGGGGCAATAAGACTGTTATTAATTCGAAAATTATATTTGTTTTTAGGTTTCATAAAATAAAAATTTTGTAACACATTTGGCGACAAATTTTCTCTACATTTAAACATGAAAC
Source organism: Hydra vulgaris (assembly GCF_022113875.1). NCBI lineage: Eukaryota > Metazoa > Cnidaria > Hydrozoa > Anthoathecata > Hydridae > Hydra > Hydra vulgaris. Next base: position 51,557,012 of record NC_061157.1, read on the forward strand.
ATAAAATATTAAAGACATTTAGTTGATATACATTTAAAATATTCATTTCTTTAAAAAGTTGTTTCGTGTGAAAAAACCGAATTTTAAAATTTATTACGCGAGTTGCGTGTTTCTGATGAAGGTAAAGAGATTTTAGCTTTGTTCTGTGAGTGCTTTCCCATATAATATTCGCGTAATTTATATGACAATGTATAAATGAATAATATAATTGTGTTAACTGGTGTTTACTTAATATATTTCTTGCTTTATAGAGAATTCCGATGCATTTAGCAATTTTATTGGAGGTATTATCAATATGATTTCTCAAAGATAGGTTTTCATCAATATATACTCCAAGAAATTTAGTAACTTTTTCTCTTTTTATTATTATATTATCAATTAGAAGGTCTGGCATGATATGGGGCAGTTTCTGGTATTTTAAAGGTGGATAAAAAAGTGTCCATTTAGTTTTTTCTATATTTAAAGACAATCTATTTTGTTTAAACCAAACAGAAACTTTTTTTAATTCATTTGTCATATTTGTAAAAAGCATATTAATATCTTTATGAGACAAAAACAAATTTGTGTCATCTGCAAAATTTATTGTTGTTAAATTTGATGATTTATGAAGATCATTTATGTATATTAAAAAAATAAGAGGACCAAGTATGGATCCTTGTGGAACACCACATGTTATATTCATTAATAGATGAGATATAGAATCTTTATTGTAAACAAACTGTTTACGGTTAGTCAGATAACTTTCAAACCATAATAGGGTTTTATCTATAATACCATATGATATTAGTTTTTTTAACAGGATTTGATGATTGACGGTATCAAATGCCTTGGACAAATCAATAAACACTCCTAGTGTAAAACAAGAGTCTTTAAATGAGTCGGTTATATTGCGCGTAAGTTGAAGCATGCTCGGTTGAATTATTTTTTTTAAAACCAAATTGGTTTTTGTATAGAATTTTATTTTCAACAAGATAAGAGTAGATTCGGTTGTACATTATTCTTTCTAAAATTTTTGAAAAAACTGGAAGAACTGAAATAGGGCGATAATTTGTTATATTTGTACGATCCCCTGTCTTGAAGATAGGAGTTACTTTCGCTATTTTTAGTTTATCTGGAAAAGACCCTTGCGAAATGGATGCTCTGAAGATTTTATAAAGAATATCTTTTATAACATCGTATGAATCAATCACAATATTTGTGTTAATATCATCATACCCAGTAGCTTTATTTCGTTTTAATGACTTAAAAGCAACCTCAAATTCATTAAAAGCTAACTCGGTAAAATTTAGATAAGAACTTATTGATGTTTCGAACTCATCAACAGATTAATCTTTAATGAATGAAATACTATCGCTTAATTTTGTCCCGACAGTGGAGAAAAACTTGTTAAATTCAAATGCAATATCATTTGGGTCATTTATTAATTTGTTTTCAGTTTGTATAAAATTTGGGAGTAAATTTTTATTTGGTTTAAGTTTTCCAGACACCTCCTTCGTGATTTGCCAGACGCGTTTTGAGTTGTGCTTATATTTATTAAGCAAGTTTGAATAGTAGTTTTTTTGTTTATTCAGCGTTGTTGAAGGATTGCAACATGAACGAATAACAATTTCAAATGTAAATAACCTCTTGTGACATTTTTTGTTTTGTTAATCTTGGAAACAATCTCGCTCTTTTTCCCAGTTTCTGAAGTCAACTAGTATGTACTATGTCTCTTTATTTTTCTCCATTGTTAACGTTAATTCGTGTTTCATACGGCAGAAATAAAATACGCAATCCTTTTCAATGTCATAATGGAAACAAGGGTAATTTCAAATCAGCTTTGCCGACAGGAACAATTTTGTGCATCTATGTCTGAGGAAAGTTAAAATTTTTAGAAAAATAATTTTTCAACAACACTGAGTTATTAACTTTGTTAGAGACATCAAACACATCTGAACTGCTTTTTTGTTGAAGACATCAAACACATCTGAACTGCTTTTTTGTTGGAGATATCAAATACATCTGAGCTGCTTTTTTGTTAGAGACATCAAACACATCTGAACTGCTTTTTTGTTGGAGACATCAAACACATCTGAACTGCTTTTTTAATTATGCATCTGTTTACGTTCTGTTAAGTATCAATTGCGTCAGTATTAAAATCATTATTATTTACAGGATAAATATTTACAGCACTGATATTTGCAATATCAATATTTACACTATTTACAACTTTCTTCTAATAATACAACGAGACGTCATAATGATTAAACGCGTAGACATTTTTTAGGTAATTTGATTCGTAATTTACAAATGCATATGCCACCGTTTTGCAAAAGCAAATTGAGAGTTAAATAGTAATAAAAATTGTTCTTTTGTTCTTTGAGTAGAGTAAAATGGGGCAATTTTGCAACTTTAGAAATTTTGTTACCAATTGATGCATTTCTGATTTTATTACTATAACTTAATTCAGAAATAAGATTTTTTTTATAATTTAAATTTCTATTAGAAAAAAAACAAATTTCTTATCAATCTATGCCAAAAAATTCTTATTTTTTTAAAGAATTGATATGAAAATTAATCGACAAAAGCATTCTTAAAAAAACCAGGAAATTTAAATTTCTCTTAAAAATTTAATTATTTATTTCCGTCAAAAATTTAAATGCCCGAAATGTAGAAAATGTTTTAAATAAATCTGTTTTTTTTTTTTTGGATTTGAAGTTATCCCGGAAATACTAAATAGGGGATATTTCGCCGCCTATTTATATTAAATGGAGATGCGCTTTAATTGGATAACTGATACTGTTTACCCTTATTTAGTTTTAGTAAATAATTTTTCATGTCACGATGGTCTTATCGATCAATTATAAACAACAATGCCTCAAAACACAAGGGAAAATATGTCATCATTTATAGTGAATATCAAATGGAAAAAGCGATTGCAAAAGTTAAGGCTGGCAAACTGAATTGCAAGCAAGCTGCAGAACTGTACGGTCTACCTCAAAAGACATTAGGAGGAAGAATTTAATTCTTGGTACTTTATCAACTCTTAGCTATATGATTAAATCCTCACAGGTTTATATGCTTCAAGTTCTAGATGACTGGGGCTATGGCTAATCGTTCACTGCAATTCAATCCGTAGTGTTCAACTATTTGAAAGAAACAAATCGAGCTGCCTTAATCAAAAAATGAAAAGTCGATGATTGAGTGGTACATGGGTTTTTGGCAACACTGGTCGTATGAATTAAGTCAACGCATAGCCCTAAGCATTTCAATAGCGAGAGCGGCTTCATGTATAGGAAATCGGCACTAAACAAATGATTGATTAGTTTTTTGAAACACTTGAAACACTTAAAAAAATGAAGACGTATTGGACAAGCCAAAAAATGTTTTCAACTGTGACGAAATCTGGTTCAATTTCTTAGTCTTAATTGGAAAAGGAGCATGATGACCAAATATTACTGTTGGCAATAATGAAAAAGTTCATTACACTGTCAATATTTGCTGCAATGCAAACGACTATTATTTACCACCTTTTTTTGTCTACAATCCAAAACTTTTTTGGGAATTAGTAGATCTCCTGGTACGTGCTACACTGTGTCTTTTTCTGGTTGGATGGAATAGGATCACTTTAAACAATGGATTAAATTTGTGTTTATTCCTTTTAAAAAATTCAATTTGCGAATGCCGAATAGTTTTACCAGCTGATGGTCAACTACTTTAATTAGTCGTTTACTGTCACGTTAAAACTATTTGGCGAGCAACTCTTAGTAACACTACAAAGAACTTGGTTTTAGAAACATTGCTAAGCCGACGTTTTATCATCGACGTTTCAATCCACCAGCACCAAGTCCACTGCTAACAACAACATCAACGTAAAAGAAAATTTTGAAGAGAAAAAATACAGCAAAGCAAAAAGTCAAAAGACATTGAATAGCGCGACAACTAATCAGCAAAACCTTTGATTGCAATATTTTTTGGGTTGACATATTTTACAAACCTATTTTTTGTCAAAAATGGTTTGTGAAATATGTCAACCCAAAAAAAAATACAGTAGAATTTTATTAGGAAAACAATAGGTTTTCCTAATAAAAAAAAAAATACTTATGTATTATAATTTGTAAACTAGATGGTATACCCCAAATTAGATTTTATTGGAGTAATTTCGCCAACTCATTATCTGCGTCTCTTATAATAAAAAAATTTTATAGTTTAAAAAAATATTAACAACATTAAAAATATTTTTTTAATGTTGTTAATATATTTTACCCATTTTACCATTTATTTTTTCAAAAAAAAAAATTGTCTAAGCTTTATTACAAAACGGCTATAAGAATTTTTTTTTTCCTTTTAATTTTTTTTTGAAAATATTTTCCTTTAATGGATTATAAGGGTGTACCGGAATGGAAATTTTGAATTTCAGCCGGAACCGGTTTTACCGGAATCGTTAATAAAAATTCTAAAGAAGGGAGGAAGGGGGAGGGGAGGGGAGAAAAAGGTAGTGATTTTGTAAGACTCATCCGGGACTTGTTACAATTTTGTGACTTCAGGTCAAAAAAAATGGTCGAAAATTGCGTGACAATTTATAGACTACCCATGATTTTATTAATTTGATTTTTGTATCATTTAAATCTAGTATCTCGATTTTTGTTTCATTTATACCGTAAAACGGGGTACTTTGAACGTTTTTAAGATATTTTTACACGCTCTTCACTATTGACAATATTTGAAATTTAACAAAGTGAATATAGGAGCTAAGATTGACTCTTACATAATTCAAATCCAAATAAATACTTAAATAAAAGTATTTTGTATAATATTAATTTAAATAGCCATTCAAAGTTACTTCGCAAATGGGGTAACTTTGAATGTGTTTTTTGTAAAAGCAAAACCTATTCAAAAATGCCTTGTTTTGTTTTAAAATTTAATAAAAACAACAGTCTAGTTTCACAGTAATTTATTATTGCTAAAATACTATAACATTTTTTCATAACAAACACCCATTTAGTATTTTATTTTGTTTAAATGGGTGTTTTTTAAGTGGACTAGCTCAAAAAAAGTCTCATTTACATCAGTTTCACTTCTAAACTTTGCAAGTGGAACATGTTTACATTTTGCCAAAAATCCTCAAAAAAATTTTTATAACAAGATAAAAAGTAATTTTTTTTTTCCCCTTTGAGTTTGCTTTTTCCTTTACATCAACAACAAAAAATTGTTAAAGTACATTAATTACTGCTCGGCAAACTAAAGTTGTAACAATCTGGCCAACGATTGAAGATGATACTTACATCTAATGGATAACTCCCATATTTTTTTTAAAACCACCAAGCAACTAAGTTGATTACCGTTTGATTTAACAAATATAATGATTATAAGTAAATAAAGAACAAAGAAGATTTATTTTTTGTAATAGTCTGTGCATTTTTTAAACAAAAGGTTTCCAATTGATCAAGTATTTTCTTACGATATTTTTTAAGAGATCAATAAAATGCAACATTAAGAGATTGCAATAAATGGGTAGAGTTACCAGTAATAGAACAAGATACTGTTTCTTTCTCAACAAGATATTTTCTTTAGTAAATTCAACTTTTTCACTTCAAAAATTACTTTGATTTAACTAATAGGAATCCTACAATTTGACAAAAAACTAATAGGAATCCTACATTAATTAACTAATAGGAATCCTACAATTTGACAAAAAACAATAATAAAACAGTCAAAAAAGTGAATAGAATCAAACCATCCTTGCTTTGATTGTATTTTTGATTAAATATACATTAGGAGGTTCTTGTTGTGCATAAATGGTCAGCTTTATAAACATAACCACAGGCAACTTGACCAGAAACACTAAACACGATTGACGTAACATAACATGTTGCATATTTGTAAAAACTTTGGACTTTCCATGTGTTTTCGGATTAAGTTTTTAAACTTTATTATACAAAGTGACATATTTTTTTTTATCTAATGTTTATAGTTACCACAAAAATATCATTAGTATAATTTATATACTGCCTTGTATAAACTTTTTTTCATATAAAAGTGGGATAACTTTTTATGAAATGCTAAACAAAAACAAATTAAAAAATAAACACACATATAACACTCACACACACACACACACACACACATATATATATATATATATATATATATATATATATATATATATATATATATATATATATATATATATATATATATATATAAACAATGTATACACACGCATATATACACATACACACAAAGACACACACACATATACACATACACACAAAGACACACACACATATACACACATACACGCAAAGACACATACACATAAACGCAAACTATGTGTGTATGAGTGACTTACTGTTTATACACATGATATTTTAATTTTTAATCACAATAATATTATGTACAATACTTAATATATTATATACAATACAAGTATGACAAAGGGAATTTTAAAATTGTTTCATGTTTCTGACTATTTATGTAATGGAGTTACTTTGAACGTTATTTAAAGTTTCCCGTATGCGAAAAATTGTATACAAAAAAGTATGTTATGCTACAGTAATGGAACATAATTATAGTAGGCAAACAAACTTTTCTAGATTTTACATGATTAATAAATTTATAATTAAAAATTATGCAACTTAGACAACAAGCTGCTACACTAGCTGAGGCAATGTACGAAGTATTCTGACTAATTTTTTTGAGAAAAATATCCGAATTATTTAATTCATTTTTTGGGGAACAATAACAACCAATAAACAAAGTAAAACTTTAAATAATCAAAATGTAAACTATTTTTAAAACTTTAATGTTTGAGATTTAAACAATTTCATATAAATTCTTGCCATAATTATAACTTGAAAAAAAGAAAAAATTTGTATTCAAAGTTACCCCGCTATTCAAAGTAACCCCTTTTATACGTTATCTAAAAAATATATATAATCTATTTTATTAATTTAACTTTTGTTTTCAATCTAATTGCTTTTATTTGTTTATTATAATTTTATTTATTGAAAGTTTTAACCTGTATATTATTTATATTTAAAATTATTTCTTAGTTTTCTATTTTTCCATTTACGATAAAATTAAAATATTTACAGTATTAGGCATCCTATATTTTTAAATATTTAAAATTTAAGAAACATTCAGAATTAGGCTATTCTCAGAGACAGGTAATATTTTAGATGAATTCTGGTACATCCCAAGTTTTAAATAAATTATAATATCTTGGTCGTGTTGATTACTACCTAAATCCACTTCTTGAGAAAATTAGCTTAGACCAAAAAAAGTTTATGCTAATGGGAGATTTTAACTTTGACTTGCTCAAATACAATGCCTCTAATGAGGCATCTTATTTTTTAGAATCAAAGGTCTCAAATTCTCTTTTTCCTTTTATTATACAACCTACACGCATAACCACCCATTCTAAAACAATAATTGATAATATTTTTTTAAACTTTTATTCTTCTGAAATAATTTCAGGGAACCTTACCGCTTCAATATCTGATTATCTTATTCAGTTTATGCTAATTCCACATACCAAAGCCCAAACTTCATCTGAACCTATTGTTAGGCGATGCTTTAAAAATTTTAAAGAAGCTGAATTTATTCAAGAAATTTCAAATGTTGAATGGGATGACCATATAGAAGACGACAGTGATGTTAACGATTCTATTAAAAAATTAATTGAAATATTTTATCATATCTTAAACAAACATGCTCCTTATAAAAAGTTTACAAAAATCAAGTAGTTAAACGTAATCAACCTTGGGTAACGAAAGGCATTCTCAAGTCAATAACAATTAAAAATAAACTTCATAAAAAATATTTAAAATCAAAAAACTGTAGAATAAAAAATATATATTTTAAAAAATTTAAACACTATCGTAATAGTAAAAGCAATCTTCTAAAGTTTAGCAAAAAGAAATATTACACAAACTTTTTTAACCACAACATCAATTGCATAAAAAACACCTAGATAGGCATAAAAGAGTTGATAAATGTTAAACGAAATAATAGTAGTTCCCTAACAAGCATGCTCATTAACAACAAATGCGAAACCAATCCTAAAACTATGTCAAATCATTTTAATAACTTCTTTACCACGATTGCTTCAAAATTATCCTCCGAAATTCCAAATTCTAAATTCAACTATCATGAGTACCTGACCAATCCTACTAGCAACTATTTTTATATGCAACCAATAACGAAAGAGGAAACTCTTGATTATATAAATTCCACTATTATAGAAGGGAGGAGTGTTGGACCAAACAGTCTTCCATCAAAACTTTTTAAACTGGTGTCAGCAACTCTATGTAAACCAATTAGTATCATTTTAAACAATTCATTTCGCAAAGGAACATTTCCCGATGCCTTTAAGCTAACTCAAATTATTCCGATTCACAAAAAAGGATCTACAATTGACTGCACTAACTATCGTCCAATATCTCTTCTTTTTAATGTAAGCAAAATATTTGAAAAAGTTATGCATAATAAACTATACAACTTTCTAAACCAAAATCAATGCTTATATAAACACCAGTTTGGTTTTCGTAAAAATTATTCGACAGCTCACGCTCTTATTGAAATTACAGAAAGTATAAGAGCTACTCTTGATAATGGTAACTTTGCCTGTGGAGTTTTTATCGATTTGCAAAAAGCTTTTAACACCGTAGACCATGAAATTCTCCTCTCAAAGCTTAACTATTACGGTGTACGTGGCATATCCTTGCAGTGGTTCAAATCATACCTTTCTGGTCGTCAACAGTTTGTAACTATAAATGGAACCAGCTCAGATATTAAAAACGTTTCAATTGGTATACCTTAGAGATCCATATTAGGTCCTCTACTCTTTATTATCTATATTAATGATCTTAATTTTTCTATCAAACATTTAAAAACGTATCATTTCGCATGTCAAGTTTGGGGACAATCTGTCTCTCTAGAGTTGTTTTACTTCAAAATAGAGCGGTACGGATTATTCATTTTTGTCCAAGAAATTTTCCTACTGACATCCTATATCTTACATCCAAAATTCTTTGTTTCTATGACTTAATTCAGTTCTTAAATTGTTCATTTGTCTGGGATCAATAACATGGTGTCCTTCCTACTTTATTTCACAACTACTTTAATAACAGAACAACATGTGGGCATAACCTAAGATCAGTCACCAATAACAACTTAACTCTTCCACTAAAACTGACAAGTAAACATGGAATTAATTCCATTACATACCAGTGTATCCTTTCTTGGAACTCCCTTCCGAACACCCTAAAATCTGGTCTCATCCATAGGTTCAAGAGTCTGTTCCTAAAGTCACTCCATCATTTCTACCTAAAAGGTTACGCTTAACTTTACTTTTTACTTTTCTTTTTTTCTACTTTTAAACTTATTTTTTATTTTTATTATAGTTTATTATTTTATTATAATTTTATTTTTAATATTTTATTTTAAATTATAATTTTTATTATAATTTACTAATTTTATTATAATTATTGTTAAAGTATATGTGCATATATAAATGTACATTATACTAATTATGTTATATATATTCTAAATAAATTTTTATGCAATTTTACTTTTACATTATATTAATTATGTTATACATAACTAAATAAATTTTTATGCAATTTTACTTTTATTAGTTAATATTATGTTATTTAACTTCCTTTTTATAACCTATTTTTTTATGTGGTTTTACTTATTACATATTATTATTATTATTATTGTTATTATTATTTTTTATCTTATTTAGATCATTGCGCTTTATTAGTGAATCACTATTTGCAATGACCTGTGTTTTTGTAACATCTGTAACACGAAATATATTGTTATTGTTGTTATTGTTGTTGGTCACTAATAGCTTCAAAAACGCTTTCAAATCAAATCAAATAAACTACTTTAGCCAATAGGCCAGCAGCCGTATTCTCATCTCTCCGTTAAGTTTAACGGAACTTTTGTCTGAAATTTCATTACAATATATTGTAGAATATATCTTTACTTAGATATATTTACAATATATCTTTACTTAGATATTTTAATATATCTAAGTAAAGAAATGACAAAAGCCTTATTTAAATTTTTAAAAATAAAACTAATACTAAATAAAACATTTATGTTTAAAAATTTATATTTTTAAAGAACTTTTTTATTAATGTAGTTAAAAAGGATTCTTTTACTGACGCTCCGTTAAGCTTAACGGAGAGATGAGAATACGTCCCCAGGTGAATAAAAATGAGCAGCTGCTTTTACTTAGTAATTGGTCAGCTTTACGTGAATAAAAACTTTAACAATTTAGCTCAAATTTTTATTCACGTAAATTTAAGCAATTTACCCACTAATTGCTCAGCTTAATGTGAATAAAAAACTTAAGCACGTAAAGCTGACGAGTTACTGAGTAAAAGCATTTGCTCATTTTTATTCACCCGGCCTAATACTTCATAACATGAAAAAGCGTTAAAGTTTATTTGAATGTTATGTTTTATTTGAGCTTATTTTTTATTTTTCTGGCTATTTTTATTACCAATTAAGACTAGCAGCAAATAATAGTTGTGGATACACTTTTTCTATAATTTATGTTTACTTTTATTTATTAAAGAAAAAAAAAATTAATCTACTAAGTAGTGCAGGAAGAGTCATGGCCTCTATGCCCCCTCGGTGACGGCTATAATCAATTGAGACTTGGAATTAGTAAATCGATCCTTAAAATTAATAAGACGTGTAACACGTTTCTGTTGATAATAAAAAGGTTCAAGTTTATTTATATTAGTACTACCCCACGCAATGTTCAACCCCACACAATGTTTGTGACAATGAATGAGCAAATAATATGGTTTAAGTAAAGTGCTTATTTAGAAAACTCCTTGCTTTGTATAAATTCTTTTTTTATATTTTACTACTCAACTATTTTATGTGATCTTTCCATGTCAGATTTTCATCAATATAAATGCCATGAAAGTTGATAATTGGTACTTTTTAAAAATTTATGTTATCAAAAAAACGAGGCGGAAAACTTCGTTCAACGTCGTTGATGTTAAAAAGTCTTGTGCGAAGTCCCGCGTTCTTTTACTTCTATCAGCGATAACGTAAATTTTTATTATATTTTAAAATAGAATGCTTTTTTAAAATGTAAAAAAGAAAAGTTGTTATAAAGTAATTATAATATTGACAAAAAATTTTTTGTCAATATTGTTATTCCGAATTGTTTTCTTAGCTAGTGTCAAAATGAGCAAAAAAGTTACCGATATTGGTATCTATTAGTATTAATGTTGGTATCAATTTATTTGATCAATCAATTTTCACAAAGCAAATAAAAAAGTAATATAAAACCTTAACAACAAATATATTAGTTCTTCAATTTTTAAAAATTGTTTTGGTTTTTTAATTTTCTATTTGATTTGAATTGCTCTTTAGAGGTTTTCACACTTTTTAGAGCTTTTCAGTTGAAGTTATTTTTACTGAAGATATTGAAGTGACTTTTTCCGGTAGGAGAAACTGTTGAAAACAATTTAAAAACCGCATCTTTTTTTTTTAATTTTTTAAAGTGTAAAACGAGCCGGTTCTAAATTTTACGTAGCCGCATCTTTTGAACGCCAAAACATATTTGATGAAATTTGGAATCTAAACATTAGTGTAATAATAATTGCAATTTTTTTTCGACAAAGATATATTTAAAATGCGAAAATATATTCCACCCCTACTGACGCACATATAATACATGCATAAGTCTTTAATAAAATATTGAGACAATGGAAGTTAATGATTATAATTTGTTTTAAATTAAATATTGTAATTTTTCAATATAAATATATTCTTAAAAATCTTTTTTTTATCCCATTGAACTGTTTCAACATAAATAACTCTTAATTTCTCATCATAATGGACAGATTAGGGGTCGTCCATAAATTACGTCACGCAATTTTTAACCAATTTTGACCTCCCCCCTTGTCACAAAATTGTAATACTTAAGAATCAAGTTTTGTATAAGTTGTCACAAAATCACCAACCCCTCCCCCTCCCCCTATAGCGTGACGTAATTTATGGACGAGCCCTTATCAGATATAACAAACCTTTTCAGTGTCTTACAGATTTTTTTATATCGTGTTTCCTATGTTTGTTCTGATGTAATGCAAAAGGAGATCATATGCTATCAAGAGACTTCTGGAGATGGAACCTAGTTATGCAAAATTTCAATCCACGTAAAATTTTCTTCGTAAATACATCATGGGCTTTAAGTGCAGCGCAAACTTTAAAAACTTATCTATTTTCTCTTTGAAGAAAATCAAGTTTCATTTCAAAAACAACATTCATCAACTAAATTAAAAATGGCTAATAAATATTGACTAGCTAAAAATAACAGTGCAAGCATACTTGTATCTTTTAACGTTATGTAAACTGGTAGTCTCGTAAATGTTTTTCTGTACTAATTGAATTAAAAACGTTCTAAAATGTGTTTGAAAAACTTTAAGAAACCATAATTTCCTCTGACTTTGTCATGGTTTCAACATATTTTAGATATTCAGTTAGAAATAGGAGTGTCATTTTACTAAAGACTTGAAACGGCAACGCAGTTGGGTCCATCAAATCCAACACAATAATAGCCATGCCTAATAAAAGTTTTTTCAAGAACGATATTTAAAACTTTCATGAGTGAAAAGGAGAAAAATTTATTAATATTGTTTTTAGAAATATGGTATTATTTTGCTGACAATTTCCTCAGTCAAATCCGCATCTAAATTATAATCTATATCTGTTATATGCGGAGTTGCAATTTTACAAAAATGTTCTTATAAAAACATTTTTGTAAAATTGCATCTGTATATGAGGTTTGCTATCAAACTGGTACTTTCTGAATGCTCCAGCTAGTGATCCAAAAGTCCTTCGAACTCCTTTCTCACTCATTGCCCCATCTTAATAGTAGCATGTCTATTTTCCACTTATTTAAAATGAGAAGATACTTACAGGTAATCCAAGAATGATATTAATAAATTTGAGGTCAGAGGTTAAAAAAACCTCAATCAATTGAGTTGACAAGTTTTGTTAATTTTTCTTTACAATTTAAGCTATGCCTAGTATGATCACTTTGTTGACCCCGGTTTACTTGTGGTTTCTTCGCTAAATATATGACGCTGATGAATCAAACACGTCCAAACGAGTTAAAAAGATCCAAATTTTTGAAGGAAAACGCTTCAGTTACAAGCATCTAACTGTAATCATTGTTTTTACCAATCTTAAATTGACATTTTTAACATTATAGTCTGACCTTTTTATAATATCAGTATAAGTATTTTTTTTAATCTACATTATTATACCTAAAAACAAACAATATTTTGTGCTCTTCCAACTTCTCCTCTTAAAAATGCTACTGTTGTTAAACAACTTACAATTCATAGGTGTCACTCCATTGACTAGTTTGTAACTATATGAGTGACACCTAACCAATTTATATTAATTTACGATGAAGTTTGTAAATTTTATTGATATGGTTGAATAAAAAAAAGAATAAAAAAAAATAAAGATTATACATGATTTATCTTCAAGTTCATGATGATTTTTGTTTTATACGCGTTACAGGTAAACAATCTTTGTACTTTTAAACAGGAAGAGGATTTCTTCATATTGCTGTTGCATTTGTACTGTCATTTAAACCTATTTATAAAATTATTGATACCAATAATTGATACCTAATGAAAAAAACTGCTACAGAGTGCAACGGTCTTCCAGCATTTGTCTTAAAAAATTAGCTGCAGCTATGTCGCCGAATATAACATTAATTATTAACAAAAGCATTGATGATAACTATTTTCCTATAATGTGGAAAAAAACAAATATAGAAGCAGTCTGGAAAAATAAAGGATCGAAAGTAAAACCCGCAAACTATAGTCCTATTTCAATACTTCCCGTATAAGGAATGACGTTTGAAAAGAAAGTAGCTTGACAACTATCTATTTTTAGTGATATAAATAAGACGATTCCTCCAGAACATTATGGGTTTAGAGAGAAATCGAGTAGTAAATATGCTCTTATAAATGTTGTAGATGTTTGGATGCGTAGCATTGATCAGGGTAAATTTACAGATGCTATTATGATTGACCTGTTTAAGACATTTTACTATATTCCACACCAACTCTTTTATTAATAAGCTATTCAAAATAAAAAGTAGCTTGAGCACAATATCCTGGTTTTACAGCTAATTATCCGATAGGGAACAGAGTCGTTCAAACCAGTCAAGTAATCCAGTGGATGCCAGTTTTGTGTGGACTTCCTCATAAAAGTGGACTTAGTCCTTAACTTATTCATATTTACATTAAAGATCTTCCAACTGCCTCCAATTCTCATACAACCCAGTTTGCAATTCTCATACAACCCAGTTTGCTAAACAGTATTACACACTTTGAGGAAGGTTTGGACCCGTAAATCAGTTAAATAGTTAGCAGTAACACTTGGTTGGCATCTTACCTTTGATCTTCATATAAATAATGGCAAAAAAAAAATGTCATAGTATCTTGGGAGTTATTTCAAGTGCGAGTCGGTATCTAACTTGGGACCTTGTGAGATTTGTTTATATAGCATTGGTAAGATCTCTTATCTGCGGCACCACTACAGTTAAAGAAACTAGACATAGTTCAAAAAATTGCATCGAGAACTATTTGTGGTGCAAATAGAGATGCCCATTCAGCCCCTTTTCTGATCGAATTAAAACTGGATTCATTAAAAGATAGAAAAAAAAAGCATGTAGCTAAACTTGTTTGTTCAGTGTCGATTGGTCAGAGACGATTTGTTTTAACTTGCCATCAGTTATTGAGTAGTAGTTGACCAAACTGACAGAGAAATACAAAATAACAAAAAAACAAAAAAAAATACATTATTACAAATTTTCAAAAAATAATTAAAAAAAAAATGAAGAAGAAAGACAGGAAACTAAAGTTAAATGAAACTAAATTATAAAGAAGCGCAAAAGAAAAAGGAAATAAAAATAAAATCAATAAAAGACTAGATAACAAAATATATATTTATATACAATAAAACATTCTGTAAATTCTGTCTAGCTGTTATCGAAAAAAACTAAAAAAAATACTACAGCAACAACAACATTCGAGGAGCGGGAAAAAAGGTTATTTAAACTATTGTAGATAAAACTCTTAACTTCACGACACTGTATCCAGCTATTATCGAGTATAAAAATAAAATTATACTAAATATATAATTTATATGTGGAATTATTTTTAATTTATATGATATAAAGTAAAAATAATACCAATTTTCGAATTTCGTTCTGTGAAAAAAAAATGTTTAGTAGCAGCTCTAAACTGATGTTCTTATCCTGCTTTAAGAAGGGAAAGAACTAAATGTTATCAATTTAGTTTGATAAATAAAAGATATAATGATATACATTACATCTTAACAATTATGATATACAACACATCTTAACTTGTTTTCTTATTGATAAGTAACTTTACAACAATATTCTCTTTTAGTGAAAAACAGTAATTGTCAAAACCAAAAACGGTTGGTTTCCATCTAGTGATACAGGAGTGGCGCAACTATTTATTTTGAAACTATATTATGAACACATAATGATAATGACACAAATATTTTCATTAAATTACTAAAAAAACGTAATCGTTGTTTAGTATTATAAAATAATCTTTTTTTTTCAGCAACTCGATTTTCGTAGCTAATTATATGATTATATTGTAATATGACCTTAGTTTTGCTTTTGACTACATAGAAAAAAAATCACACACGATTGTTGTTTCTACGTAGTCGTACGACCCAATCGAAACCACATGGAGTTGTGTGTTTTCCAGATATATTGAAGCTTTTATTCATTATTTATGTTTTTTTTTTGGTTTTTTAGTTAACTACGTACTTTTTAAATACTTCAAATTTTGCATGGAATTATCTAGTTTTTAAAAGCCGTTGCTTAACCTTATTACCTTCCTAATTACGTTAGGGTTAGCGTCAGGATAAGTTTTTTTCGTGTAATGTTTGTCGATCAAATCTTCACTTTTAAAAATTTGCGCAGAGGTAAATTTAAGTCGCACGTGAATATAAATCCAATGAGAAAAAGTTATTTTGTTAGTCATTTATTAAAAAGAGGAAGAAATAAATTTGAAGAAACAGTTTATTATAAATAGGGTGTTTATATTTATTGATATTTTTCAATAACTTAAAATTATATATATTTTATAAATAAAGCTATAAAAAAGATAAAAGAGTTTTTTAACTTTTTTCTTAAGGAAAAAGATAAAAAATTCTTTTATCTTTTTTATAGCTTTGTTATAAAATATATATAATTTTAAGTTACAATGACATAGTATTACTATAATTATCTATTTTACTATAATTATAATTTTAAGTTACAATGACATTGTATTACTATTAATAAAGAAACGCAGCATGACAAAAATAAACAAGAAAAAGCCTTCTCTTGTTTATTTTTGTCATACTGCGTTTCTTTACTAATAGTAATACTATGTCATTTAAGAAATAATTGTTTACATTTATTTTAACATTTTCTTTTTGCATTTGAACATTTAAACATTTTTTTTAAAGCTACGTAAAAATCTCTCAGTAATTATAGGTATAATTACTGAAATAATTAGTACATATAAATGCATTTTTTATTAATTAGTAAACATAAATGCATTTTTTATGGTATTTGAGAAATAATTTGTGTTGTAGCATTTGTGAAGTATCAATTTTTTTTCCACAATAAAAAGTAAAAAAAAGATTTAAATAATTAAGTAAAATATTATCTATGTATGTAATAGACCTCATTATTTACGCAGATAATGATGATAAAGGTAAAAAACTGAAGTTAAAAACAAATAATATTTTAGGATAAAACTAAATTCATAAAACTAAATTCATAATTAAATTTAACAAATTAAATTAATCTAATGTCATATGCAATGTGTTTTGTCCATAAAATAGTTTAAATACAAAACCACAAAAGTTTTTATATTTTTGCTAAATAACAAAACATTTGTTAATGTTAGTTATTTTCTTATTTATTGATAACAAGTATGGATTTATAAATTTTTAAAACAGGAGTTTATTTTTTAATCTTATACAATTTTTAATAGATTTTTATTTTTTTATTTTTAGTGTTAAAACATTAATTTAGAATGTCATTAATAATAAATACACAAGAAGGAGAGCTTGAAAAGCCTATTGTAGATAATTCGGAATATGAAAGTTTTGATTTTGCTTTTTATGGCTCATTTTTTATTGACCGTCGTTATACACCTAGTGTTTTTCCTTGGTTAGTCAAGCACATGTTGAGAAATAAAAAAACATTCAAACTTGTTACTGCTAAAATTTCAAATGATAAGCTTATTATCATTGACAAATCTAATCCTCAAAGTATAATTCAAGAGCATTTATTTGATTCAATATATAGATTGTCTCGCTTAAGGAATTGTGACCTGGATGATTATTTGGCATATGTGACTGGAAAAGCAGACAATAGTTCTTCTCATTTTCATTTATTTAAATGTGATTTACAAGAAAAGGTATTGGTTTTTATTTTATTTCTGATTTTACCCATTTCTTAATAATCTTCTATTTTGACCAGATTTATCTATGGATTTAGCAATGTTTTAAGGAGTTGATTCTGCAATTCTAAGATTTTTATAATCTCTAAGAAGTATAAATAATAATAAATACTACTTCTATGCATCATATTCACTAATAGTAAACTATGCAAGATTTAAAAGGGAAAACATGTAATAATAATAAAAAAAACAGGATTGTTTTATAATAAAATATCTTTTTTTTCGAACAGGTGGTGAACCAAAGTAAAATAGATACATTCTCAAAAATTTCATTATTATATACCATTTCATAGGTTGAATATTCAGTTTTTGAAAAATGTATTTATTTGGGTATATCTATCATGCTTCTAAGCTGTAGAATAAATATCTATCATGCTTCTAAGCTGTAGAATAAAAAGCTTTTTTTAAAAAAAAGTTATTTTGAAATTTTTTTTAATTTGAAAATATTTTTGTGTTGCTAATAACCATAAAATATTTGGTAAATATTTTATGGTTATTAGTAACATAAATAAATGCCCTATTGCAATACTATTTGGCATGATGCAAGTTATGTCAAATAAAATGATTTCAAATGACGGTGTATTTGAAGTACTTTTTTTAGTTTAAGTTTCATATATATAGTTGAATACTTTTGATGGTCTAGTAATTTGAGACTTGAAATACATTGTTCAATATCTATATAATCAATATAAAAAAAATTTGGTTTATAATCCATGAATGTCCGCATGGTCTAAAATAATTTTTACAAGTTAAATGATGTATCTGATTTTATGTGGCAAAAACATTAGTATCTTATTTTAAATGGTTATATAATAATTGGGTTTCAGTGAGACTAGATTAGTCTTAAAAACTTATTAGTGATATTAGTAAATATTAGTGTTACAAACTTGTTTTAAAATTATATTAGAGTTGTTAGTCCTTGGCCTTGGCCTCAGCTTTGCCTTAAGGCCAAAAATTAAGGCGTTGGCCTTGAAACTTTTGGCCTTGAAAATTTTGGCCTTGGACTTTAATGTTTTGGCCTTGGCTTTCAAAAAATATACATAAAATTAAAGAATTAAAAGTTTTAATTCTTTATTTTTATATATTTTTGTTTTTGGCTTTTATATATATCTACATAGAGTTCAGAACTTTTGTAATTGTAATGAAAACAATAACAGGAACAATAACTATTGTTATTGTTTTAACTCTTTTAGAAACAATAACAGGCTTTGTTTAAAATAAAAAAATGCTTAATACATTAGCTTAACGCATTATTTGACGTCAAAAAATTATCTTTATTTTTTTTTATAGACGTTAAGTGTTTTAACTACTGCAATAAATAGATAACCGCAAACTAGTTCAATTTAATTAACTCAAATAGCTAAAACAATGTATAAACGTTGTAAATGTAAATATATGAAAAGTTTAATATGTTTTTAATTGTTATTCTAATATTGGTTTTAAGTTCAATATTATTTAGTAATATATATAAATAAATAAATAAATACATATATATATATATATATATATATATATATATATATATATATATATATATATATATATATATATATATATATATATATATATATATATATATATATATATATATATATATATATATATATATATATATATATATATATATATATATATATATATATATATATATCAGGGCTCGAATTAACGGCAAAAAATCTAATTGCAAAAAAATTTTTTTTATAAACCAAAACCCCCCCTCCTTATACCTTGCGCCGCTTACGTTCATGCTGACGTTAAAACACGTGTTAATTTTAATTATTAAAAGCTATAAAAGCTTAAAAAAACTTTAAAGTTGTTTTAAAAATATAAAGAGCCTGGGTTAATGTAAAACAGATTCGTGATGCTGTTTCGTGTTGATTTATACCGTTTATAAAATAAAACGCGTTTAAAATAAAATGAAGCAAATAAATAAAATTGATCTAGTTAATAAACTAAAACAAAACTTCATATTTGCGCCTATAGACCTATACGAGTTTATAATCTATAGACCGAAGCAAAAAAACATTAGATACCACATCTTTTATAAATATTCGTTTCCTGAGCATACTATTAAAAATTTAAGTATAATTAAGTTTTTTATTCAAAAGGTTTTTTAACTGATGTTTTCATTCAATTTTTTTTTTGTTCTAAATATTTTCCAAAAAAAAGTGAAACAAAAAAATTTGTTTAATAAATCGAATTATATTAAGTATAAGAATATGCTTAAATTATTTTTTTAGAAAAAAAAAATTTTGAACAGATGTAAAATAATTTCTTAAATTTCATTTAAATTTTTTTATAATTTTTATTTTAACTTGCAATTTGCAATCACTGCTTGGATGTTTGAAATAGAATGTTTCTACTTTTTTTCTATATTTTTTCTTGAAAACTATTTTCAAGAAAAAATATATAATTCAAAACGTTAACAAAATTTACAATTTTTTCAATTTTTCAATTTTTTTTTCAATTTCAAATTTCAATCACAAAATTATTTGAATAAGTGAATTTTAAGGCTAAAGTTCTCTTGTTCAAATAGATTTCTTTTTAAAAAAAATTCTCGAAAACAAAACATGTCTATGGCTAACTTTTGTGAGTATATTAAATAATTTAATATAATTGTTAAATTAATACTTGAATTTACTAGTTACTATCTTAACTTTACTGGTTGTTTTGATTTAGGTTATAAGTTCATTTACTGTGATATA
Organism: Hydra vulgaris; assembly: GCF_022113875.1. Classification (NCBI taxonomy): domain Eukaryota; kingdom Metazoa; phylum Cnidaria; class Hydrozoa; order Anthoathecata; family Hydridae; genus Hydra; species Hydra vulgaris. The sequence goes on from NC_061157.1 coordinate 51,577,254, forward strand.
CTCTATCCATTCAGTAAAGTTAACTAAATATAACTTCAATAGTTTCAAGGTCGCTAAAAATGAAAAATGTGAAATTAAAAAAGTTGCTGGTTTCTATTAGTACAATTTTACTGATAGAAATTTTATTTAGTAAAAACCAATTAATATATATTTTATTATACTTAAAGTATTAAAAATAATTATATAAAATTGTTTATAAAATAATAATTTAAATCATTATTAATAAGTTAATTTGGAGCAACGTTTTTTTAAAAAAAGATAAAAATGTTTTGTTAAAAAAAAATGAAAAAAATGCATTTTTAACCTTTGTCTTTTTAATTTGCTTCTAGGCAGAGATTTAAAGTAATTTAATTTAAAAAGTGCTTTACGTTGAATAAAAATCTCCGCGAAAAAGAGCAAGATCATGCGCGCAAGATCATGCATCGTAAATAGAAATTCAAGACAAACTTTGCATGCCGTAATTTACTATGAAAACATTACTTTTAAGAGTTGTCAAAAAAAAAAGCTAAATTAGAAAAATAGTAAATAAACAACTAAAAAAGTAAACCAATGGCAAAAATATATGTTTTAAAAAAAAACTAATCGCGAAAGTGTAAAAAGCAATCGCGATCATTTTTTCTTCAGGAAAATAAACAGAATTAAAAAGAAATTGCTAATTATAAAGAAATTGCCAGAAAATGCATAACTACGTGAGTAATTTGTCTTCGGTTATTAACTGGACATAACTTTTAAAAAAATGAAAGTCGTTAAGAAACGTAATTTTAAAACCACGTTGCAAAATTTTATAACAATTAAATGTATATAAGATTTGCTTTTTTGAAAGTTAAAGCGTTTTTAAATATCCATTCAGCGTAAGGTTAATTTTTCTTTTTGGCAATTAAGAGTAAACTGTTTTTAATAATAAATGAACAAAAGTAAAAAAAATCAGTCTTTATAACTATCGCGCAAATTTTTAAATGAATGAACTTTTGATCTTTAGCTGGCTATTTTAGTTTACGTAAGGAAAAGGTAAAAACGAAGTATAATTTTTGTCAGACAGTTTTTTTTCCTTTCAATATTCTTTTTAAAATAATAAAAAAAAAAGGTTTTAATAACTGAATAAAAGTTTTATTTAGATCTGTTTAAAATAACCCATAGTAAATGTAATTTATTTATTCAAATGTAATTTTTTAAATTATTCTTGATAATTAAAAATATATTTTGTTTGAAATATGTTTTTAAAAATATAATATGGTTTTTAATCAAAATAATAAAATATTTTTAAAATTATGTTTACTGTAATTACCTCTTTAATTATCTTTAATTTAAAAGGCGCCTTAAAATCACTTTAAAAATTATAACCTTTAGTAAAAGTTAAATAAACAATTTTACTAATATTTAAATCAAAATTTTAAATTTTAAATAATTAAAAATAAGTTTATTAAATGCTTATGTTTTTAATTCAAATACAAGAACGTAAAACTATTTTGTTAATTTTACAAATATTACGCAATATAATATATGTAAATATATATGTAAATATATTATGTAATATAAATATTGATTAAAAATTGTTTAAAATATTTTTATTATTTTAAATTAAATATACTAAAATATAGTTAATAACTGTTTAAAATACTTTAGACAATTTTCAATAATTATTTACTGATAGTGTGGTATATGCAACAAAAACGTTTATTAAAATCTTAGATAAAATAGTTTTATTTCAGCTAAAGTAACTCCGTCCACCAGTAAATTCATGTATTCATGTATTCAAAAAATGCCTTTAAATCAACACCTAATTATAGGATAAAACTGATCAAGATAAACATAAATGGTTATTAAGAAAATAATGATTAAAAGTTATTGTTGCGGCACCCGTTTAACTAGAGGAGAATGAGAGGGAGGGAGAAATCAAAAACATAATCCCCTTCCCTCAACGTTGCTGAAAAAAAAAAGCGGTATCCCCAAATAAACTCTTGTTCTTCACTGATATATATATATATATATATATATTATATATATATATATATATATATATATATATATATATATATATATATATATATATATATATATATATATATATATATATATATATATATATCATTATTTCTGAAATTGTTTTTATTGAATTGTTATTGAATAAAAAAATATTGATTTTTTATTATTAAAAATTTCAGGAATTAACAAAAATATTAACATATTGATAAACAAAAACCCTTGTTATTTATTTAAACAGCGATTTTGTTTTAACTAGCAAAGATTAATTTAGGTTTTTAAATATTTTAAAATTTATGTTGCTAGGCATTTTCACTTGCGTTATATAAACATATTAAAAAGTTTAAAGTCTGTTTTGAGCATATTTTTGATAGTCAGAATGCGTTCGCCAGGAATTTAATGCATTAATGTTTTATGTTATCGTAAAAATGCTTTACATTTAAACAAATCACAAAGAAAGACAGAGCTACAGCAAAGAATCGTTTTTACTGATTAAATTTTATTTAAAAAAATTTTTTTTTTTTTTAATTTTATTAAATTTAAAAAAAAATTTAATTAAATTTAGAAAAAAAAAAAAATCTTAATTATGCAGTGATACCAATATTTAGACAAAGTTTTTTTTTTTTAATGTTGACTTTTTTTAATATTTGCTGAACATTTATAAAATAGGTACCACCTGATCCTTGTCAAAGTTTTCCGAATGCTTTCTCAATAGGGTCACTAGTAAATTGTCCAAGGCAAACATACTTATGACTTGTAGTTTGTAAATGTTTTACTAGTTCAAACATCCCACGACTTGTTTGGGAAAACGCATGAGAAGTATCTTTGGTTAAATTTTTTAGTCTATGACCATGTTTTTCAGAAGCCATTTTTTCGACCATATCAGCCAAATTTAAAAGAAAGTTCAATCGTTTATCATTGTTTGATGAAAAACAGCACAATATTTATCTCTAGTACAAATATCTTCATAAAGTCCTTTAACATTAACAATTTTAAAAAATTTGATAAAAATAGATAAAAACACTGTGGTGTCTTCGACATTTTTTATGGATGGATGAATTTTTATAGCAGCTAGTCTCATCACAAAATACTCGTAAACAAATTGACACATTTTGACATTCAATTGGTTTTAGAAAAACAGCAGTTTCATTAAGTTTAGACAATTTCACAATAGTATCTTTTTCAAATAGAAAAAGTTTTTTAAGATCTCACCATTTTGCAGTTCTTGAAATACCTTTGTAAGTAAAACATTTTCTTGGGATTTTTCTGTGAGCCAGTTATTGCGAATAGATTTTATTAAATGAACATAGTCATATAGAAGGAAAATGTTATCATTAGTGAACCAAGTATTACGGGGATTGAACATTCCAAAAAACTTTTTATTATTTTTTTATTGTCGCAAAGAATAGCAATAACAGAACCACTACATTTTATTATCGCTTCAATTGTTTGCACTGTGTGATCCTATTGAAAATTAGCATCCAAACCTGTTACTGGCAATGCTTTATACAAAAGAGCCGGAGCCGAAATCCGGTACAGCCCTATTTTTGACATATTTGCTTGTTGCTGTTCATTGTACATTGTTTTATGTAACAATGTTTATGTAAAGTGCAAAAAAGAAAAATACAAAATGGAACACATTATTTTTATATGCCCTAAAGAAGCAAACGTCCCAATAGAAGAAAGAGTTTATATGCAAGACCAGCATTAAAAAACCGGACCAAAAGGTCTATATCAGATGTCTTCAGTAAATACGTCTGCTTTAAAACACAATAACAGCATTAAACAGAAGGAAGGAAATATATCACATCAAAAACATTAATAATGAGGTTTCAGGTTCATTACCAGATCCCCCAGAATGCATATCTGAAATTATAAAACCTCAGGTATTTTAATTTATATATTTAACACTTGTTAATAATAAAATCATTTATCATAAATATTTTAAATTTTTTACTTAAGGAACATGATGAATGGCAACCGAGTAAAAAAACTCAGGCAGATTATAGTATTCAAAAGTTTCCAAGATATGCTATGGAGCTGGTCAGAGGTGGATGTTCTTCAAATCTCGGCGCAGCTCTTGGAAACGCCTTACTCCATGATATCAACCATCTATTGTTACCGGAAGTTGACATCAATAATATTCTAATGGATAAGTGTAAATTAGACAGAGCTAAGTCAAAAGTAAAAGCAATTTCAAAAAATGCAGATTCAGAAGAAAAGACACAATTATTTTGTATTGGTTTAGATGGAAAGATAGATAAGAACACGAAAATGTACCTAAAAGCAAATAATTCTGAAGAAAAAAGTTTTATAATAAAATGTTTTGATGCAGAGAATCACCTAACTTTTACACATGAGGATGGCAAATCTCACGGAATCTACTTGACACACAGAACAATACCCATTGTAGGTGCAGCTGGGGATATTCTTGCTCTTGAGAATTTTTGGTGTACTAGAAGAATATGACAGCCTGGAGAGCATCCATGCTAATCTTTTAGACAATACTGCATCAAACACAGGTTGGAGGAGTGGCTTGGTGGTTAATCTAGAAGAGTTGATAAGAAGAAAACTTCACACTATAGGCTGTAGTCTTCATCAGAATGAACTCCCACTAAAAGCCCTTTTTAAAAAGTTTGATGGAAAAACAACCGGTCCACAAAATTTTAGTGGACTAATTGGGAATGGATGCTCTGAAGAAATTCATAGACAAGTAGAGTTTGAAGCAATTGAAACTTCTATCACTGAAGGATTTATTTCAGATGAGATATTAAAAGATATTAGTCATGATCAAAGGCTTCTTTACGAGTATTGTAAATGTATTGGATTAGGTAAAGTAGACGACAAATGGGTTAATTGTAAAATAGGTCCACTGAATCATGCTCGATGGTTAACTTTTTCTATACAAATTCTTTGTTTATACACTCGAGATGTTTCTCCAAACGCAAGTCTGAAAAAGCTTACCCATTATATTGATAAAGTTTATGCTCCATCATGGTTTCAAATAAAGAAATCTTCCAAACTGCAAGATTCCCCCCAGATTCTGTTTTTCACTATTAATCAATTGAATCTTATTAAGTTTGATGATGTAAAGAAGATTGTAAAAAAAAAACATTCAAGGTAATGCTTTCTGTTTGATACCTGCAAATTTTCTCTACGCAATGGTTAAAAATAATGATGAGCAGATCAGAACTTTTGGATTTAAGACAATACTCGCTCTCAGAAAACAGTAAACTTTTAAAAATTAGTTTTTCTCCTTATAATTTATCAGGCATCTGTATATAAATCTTTTTTAAAAAGTGTATTGTGCTAATTAAGTTTCAATAAAGTATAATCATTTTTTTTTTGTTTTTAGCAAGGTTTTTGAAAGTAACAATATTTTTATTTTCAGAAACAAAAGCAGTTATGCAATAGAAAAAAAAAATTCCTCAAATAAATTGGAATGCTACGAGCTGGATATCTCTTATTGATATTGCTGATCTTGCTTATATCGAAATGGAGCCACCAACTACAAAAGATGATGAAGATATTTACACATTCATTAAAAGTAAAATAAAGCCTAATATTCAAGACCTCCCCTCTCATTCCCAGAGCGTTGAGAGGTGTGTCAAATTAGTTTCTGAAGCTTCTAACACAGTATATGGATTTGAAACCAGGCATAAAACTATACTAACAAAACTACTTAGCAGAAAAATGCGTCAAAGGTTTATCTCAAAAGGACATTATTCTCAGTCGTACGATAATTTATTTGCTTAACTTGCTTGTTACATTCTTGAAATAATTTTTTTTTAGTTTATTATTGCTTTTTAAATGACTTATTAAACTAATAATGATTATTTATTGAATTTTAATTAGTATTTAATTCGATAATCTATGTAACTCAATAAAAAAAATTTTTATACTTAAATATAAATTGGACTTGTGACATTTTTGCATAATAAAACGAAACGATAAACCATATCAATAAATTTAAATACAATATTTGAGTTTTTCCTTGGTCTGTCAAACTCTTTTTGAATAAAATTTAATGTGAACGTATTGAAAAATATAAAACCTCAAGCAAAAAGTTGATATTTTTATAGCAAATGTTGATGATCGTACTTTTAGATTTTGATCGCTAATCCGCAAGCCACCGTTTGACTTAATACTTGCAACTTCTCATTTTTTTGTTTTATAAATATAAATACACCTTTCAGTACCTTAGCCGTTACGAAATTAAAAAAAAAGTGAAAAATCGACCTACCCTAATATGTATATATATATATATATATATATATATATATATATATATATATATATATATATATATATATATATATATATATATATATATAATTTTTTCTTACAACTTCATTTTAGCATGTTTTTATTTTATAAATACTAATAAAATAAATATAATATATAGTGTAATATATAGATAAAACTAATGTTATTTGTTATTTTCAGAAGACAGAGTTTCTTACCTCATTAAAAACACATGTATTGGGTTTTAACAAGATTCCATCTCCTGGCTATGATCAAAAATCGTTCAAATTATCACCTTCAAAGCTTACTCATCAACGTACTGTTTCCTCTGGTGCTGTTTTAATATCTGAATCAAGTCCTGTTTTTCAAGATTCAGTATACTACATTGGTAAAGTTTCTATTTCACAGCCACAAGCTCCTCCAAAGTTTATTGACGATGTTTTATTACAATTGCAGAAAATTCAAAGTTCGGATATCTTAATAAAAAAAAAGCGTTCGGTTACTGGACCAAATTTGGAAAATAATGAATATCAATCTGGTATTTTTTATTTTTATTTTTATATGAATTCGCTTTCGTTAGATTGCCTTCTTAGCTAAAATGGCCAAACTATAGTTAAGAGGGCTGCTAATTATAGATTTTTTTATTTTTATTTTAACCCTCTCTCAACTTTGATAACTCCAAAACAAGAGCCTTGATGAGCAAAGTAACTCACATAGAAACAAGTTGATTGAAAAGTTGGTATTATCTATATTATAGATATATCATTTACATGCAACATTTTTATGTTTATATTATTTTAAAAAAATTTCTTATCTTTTTTAAGCTTTTTTTATGTTACAGACACAACTGATTTTGGATTCCCAGAATTAATTCCTTTTAATTTAATGGCACGACAAAGATCTGTAAGTTGTGATAGTAAAGATACAGATGAAAACAGTTTAAGCATTCATCGTAATAAGAATTCACTGTACAGGAGTGCTCTAACCAATATTACAAATGAAGTAAAGTCAAGATTGGTTACTCTTCAAATTGCCAAAAATTCTGTTTCTTTATTCAGTTTAGAGTCAAAGACTTTGCTATTAGAGAGAAAAATGAAAAATATTTCCTTTTGTACTAAGGTAATTTTTTGTTCTTTGTTTTATGCTTTATGGAGTTACACTGAGTAATTGGCTCATTTTAGCAATTTACCAATGTTTTATCTTACATTTTCACTTTTCCAAGACCAAGGGCCACCAACAATTAGGAGAAACATAAGAATGATACTCAAGAATCTTCTCTTTTATTTTTAACTTTTTTTACACCCCTTTCTTGACCCTTTAAATAAAGGTATACCAAGAAAAACAAACTTTGTTGTTTCACTCAAAACTCACCGTCTCCATGTTAGCCAGTTCCTCAAAGTCTTTAAAATATATGCCACAATCTACAGACTTTATAATTTATTCAACCGTGTTGAATTCCAAAGAGTTTTAGTAAATAATGTCATGGTAGAATTCTTTTTTTTTTTCGAATCAATATTTTTTGTTTTTTTTTTGTTTTTTTAAATTAAGCGTTTATTATCAATCCTATGATTTTCCTATAATCTTTATATCAAGCTAAATTAAGTTAAGATTTTTTATGTTAAAATATAATAAATATAATAAATATTCTCTTAAATACAATAAATATTCAAAAAAGATGTTGATCATCTTATTATATATTCTGAATTTTTTTTCTTGTGAACTTTTTTTTTAGCGTATCGAAATAACATTTTACAAGTTTCTAAATTTTTAATTGATAAAGAATTTTGGTAAATAACATAATTTATTAGAGATATTTGCCAAATTTTTAAATTTTTAGTCAGAAAAAACTTATAGATTTTACACTTAACAAGTATTCAGAGAGCTTTTTATTAATTTAAGCAATAATTAATGTTTTATGGCAATAATTTAAGAAAGATGGTGATAAAAAATGTCAACGTGTTGAAATACTCGTTAAAAACATGTTATATTTAATATTTCCCAATTTATATTGTATTATGTTGTATTTTACATTAAAACAATTGACGTTTTTCATTAAACGATTTCAATTTTAAAATTGACTCTAATTGCAACTTAAATTGCTACACTTTTTTGCAATCTTGACCAATAGTTGTTCAATTTTAAACATGTTTTACAGAATAATTTTCTTCTGATAATATTAATACGCTAATTTAATATTATTAGTCGAATTACGTCATTTTCTAGGCTTTTCTATTTTAAAGTAGTTTCTAGGCTTTTCTATAAGCGTTTTTTTTTTTTAAATTTTTATTTACCAACAACGCGTATTATGGGTTGCTTACTGCTAGTTAAATAAGTTCTCGCATGATTAAATAAGAATTTCCAGAATATTTGTGCCTGATGAAAAGTCTAGCAAATAAATCCTATTAATTAAACTTTCATAAGGTTACCAGCTGTTTTAACAAAAATCTTTTCACTGTGTCTGCATATTTTTTTGAATAAAATTTGGATAGCATAACATTGATAACTAATTAAAATTCGAATAGTTAATTTTTTTAAAAGCATAACAAACTATATATCAATAGAAAGCTAAACAAATGAACTTTTTAATTAAATAAGTTTTCAACACACATCATTGAACAATAAAAAATGCAAAGTGCTTAAAACCATTTTTTTTATAAATAGTAACTAAAACATTAAGTCCAAAACAAAGCTCATTTAATGTATAAAAAGAATGTTTTTTTCATAAGACATTTGTAATTACTTAGCTAAATATTTTTAGCTAAAAAAAATTTGTAATTACTTAGCTAAATATACTTCTACAAGTTAAATTTACAGTGTTAATGGTGCTTTATTTTAGAACTGTATTTAAAGAAGTTTTTTTTTAATCAAGGGTTACTCAAGATTTTTTAACTTTGTCCTGTGATAACTTTTTATAATAATACAACTTGGCTCTTATAACTAAACAAGTTCTCTAGTAATCTTTAATAATAATAAAAAAATTTAATTTGATAAAAAAAATAATTTTTAGATTTCTTATCAAAATTCTACAAAGGCTTTGAGGAACTGGCTAACCTGGAGATGACAAGCTTCGAGTAAAACAACAAAGTTTGTTTTTCTTGGTATACTTCTCTTGGTATTTATTATTTTGTTTTACTTGAAAAAACTCAGCCCCAACATTTTTTCTATCATTCTCTTTAATATGAAAACAAATTGTCTCTGCACTTTGGGATCCTTTTAACTCCAAACCATTAAATTTGGATTTCACAGTTGTATATTTTCAAATAATCATTACATATATATATATATATATATATATATATATATATATATATATATATATATATATATATATATATATATATATATATATATATATATATATATATATATGTATATATATATAATATATATATATAATATTTTAAATTAATTTCATTATTAGGAAAATTATCATTCTCAGATTTTTAAAACTTAATTTATTTGTTATTTTAAATAAATAAAAACAGCAAAGCAAACATTTTATTTAAATTCAAAATAAAATAATTAAAATAAAAACAGCAAAAACAAATTCTGAACAAATTAATGCACCTAAAATGTAGCAGTGTTCCTATATGGGAACATTAGAATTTTGACAAATAAATTTTGTCTGATTTTTAGGATTTTTGAGAAATAATGAGCCACCGATACATGCTTATTATTAAATAAAAACCATACTTTACAAAATTAAATATAAAACAAATTTTTTTTAAAAGTACTTATGAATATGTTGCATTAAATCCAAATAAAATTATTATTTTTAATTCCATTTCAGTGTTTTTGATAAATTTAAAAAGTATACTATTTTTCATACAAATGTTATTAAATTTGATATAAATAAGCTATCAACATTCAAATTAAAGATGATAATAGGTAATTGTGAAAACACAAAATATAATTTAATTTTAATGTTATATTTTTGCTGGGTTTCCATATGGGAGCATTAGGCACTAAAAGGTTAATAAAACAAAAAACAAAAAAAAAACCTGTCAAAATAAACTTCATTTAAATTCCAAAAACAAACTGATTATTTTAATTGTAAACAAACAAACAAACAAAAAAATAAAAAAGTTAAAGAATAAAAATTGAAAAACAAATATAATAAATAATAATAAATTAAATCATTGAAACAAAGTTGGCAAACTTTAGTTAATTTTTCAAATTTTTAACCAAACTCCAACTTTTAAAAGTAAAGTTGGTCAACTCAGTGTTAGCTTTTCTGTAGATTTTGTGCTAAACATTTGCTTGTTTGTTGATTTGTTGATCCCTGTTTCAAAAAATTTTGCCTATCTAATGCTAAACTAAAACGGTTTTAGGTCAGCAATTTTTTGCCGACTATATTTTTCCTAATTCTGAGGGCTATATATATATATATATATATATATATATATATATATATATATATATATATATATATATATATATATATATATATATATATATATATATATATATATATATATATATATATATATATATATATATATATATATATATATATATATATATATATGTATATATATATATGTATATATATATATGTATATATATATGTATATATATATATGTATATATATATGTATATATATATATGTATATATATATATGTATATATATATATGTATATATATATATGTATATATATATATGTATATATATATATGTACATATATATATGTATATATATATATATATATATATATATATATATATATATATATATATATGTATATATATATATATATATGCATGCAGCCATGAGCATGAAAATAGCAATACTTTAAAATTATTTTCATTATTACTCTCTTTCTGTAAAGTAGATTGAGCAAATGAGAATTCGATACATCCAAGAATATCTTTATTTTTGACTATGTAATTGTAATTAAGAGAATGCATTAAAATAGCAGTGGTTGTATCGATTTTAAAGTTGGTTTAAAAAATTAGAGATTTTGTAATTTTTATAGGAAAGGTACTATAATATTTTCTTTATTTGTTTGTGTATGCTCAATGGTAAAAGTGTTTTTAAACCTTTCAAAGTGGGCCAAGGACTTCATTGCACACCAGCTGAATGCAAAATTATTTTAAAGCATCATAGAGAGGATAAATTTTACTCATATATACAAAATATTATTGGATGTTAAGCAAAGATGATTTCAAATGCCATAAATTATAAAGCAAAAGTTGAAAAACAAGGTGGAAAACATAAGACTATTGCACAAGAAGACAAAAACGAATTGTTAGATATTTTAAAAGCAAACCATACCACTAAATTTTTGCAGTTTGCAAATCAACATCTGAATCAGCTCATAGAAGAGTGGTGCAACATGTTATGGACTGATGAATCAAAAATCGTTCTTTATGGAGGTACAGGTTTAAGACGACATGTAGAACATCTGGGTAATTCAGAATTCCAGAAAAATTATACTATTAAGACTGTAAAACATGTCCAAAGCCAAAGTCATGGTATGGAGCTGCTTGAGCCAAAATCATGGTATGGTATGAGCCAAAGTCATGGTATGGAGCTGCTTCTTATATAATGGTGTCAGACCTATTTATAAGACTAAATGGTATCATGAACCAACATATGTATGTTAACATCCTCAATAATGTCATGCTTCCCTATGCTAATGAAGATATGTCACTAAAATTAAAGTAAATGTGCTGGCCTATGCTAATGAAGATATGCCACTGGGGTTGTGAAGCCAAAACAAAAATTTTGCAATGAAATACTAATGGTAAATATTATGTTATACTTATTTTGAACTTTTCAATGTTAAAAAATTAACTTTTTTAATGTTCTCACTAGAAAAATTATTATTTTCTCCATTTTTAGATAACACTGCTATTTCAATGACTGCAACCTTTTTTTAATATTATTGTTTTGTTTTTGAAATTAAATGTAAACTACTATTGATGTGATGTTTTTTATTCTATTAGATTGAAGTGTCAAAATTAATATAATAAAGTTTTTTTTGATAATTAGTAAAAAAAATTGCTCAATAGTATTCAAAAAATTCCAAGTACAACTATTTTCAGGCTCATAAATGTATATATATTAGGGATGTACCGGAATTCTGTTCCAGCCAGAATTTTCTATTTATGTTTTCTTCACATTAGCCTTCTTATGAGTGTCAGTAATCTTTAAAACACCTCCTTAGAATTCCACTAAAATGCTGTGCAGGCATTAGCCAGAAATAAATTGTATATAGCATTTTTACAATATTGGGAATTAATATCATTTTTACAACGGAATTTATATTAAAATAAATAAAAAAGCAAAAAAGCAAGTCTTACCAGGAAGTGTGCGCGGTCGCATGCCTTGTTTGTCCACATTTAAAGTAAATTTTTTAAACACACTGACACAGCAGTTCGCATCTTAGTTTTTTAAGCGTTTCAATAATTCGGCACAAAAACCTAAACTTATCAACTAAGAAAAAAAATCAATCCTAAATAAACTAATAAAAATTTAATAGTTTGAAAAAAGTTAAAAAAAATAAAATAATTTTTATAAAATTTTTTATACTTTTGTATTCGTTTTTTTAGTGTGGTAGTTATATTTACTTATACAAGTTGAGCAAAAAAACATTTCATAACAATTTAACAACAATTGAAAGTTTTGATTTGCAATTTATTCACAATTTTTATCAGCCCATTTAATTAAAAAACTAATTTGCTATGTACTACTTTTGTTAATTATTTTTTTACATTTATTCGTTTTCAAGTCTTTTTGCTTTTAAAAATATTTTTGCTACACTTGACATTTTTTCTTAATATTTATGTAATAAGAAAAAAAGAAATTAATTTATTTGTTTGCTATTTATTTGTAAAATATATTATTTGATTAATAAATTTTGTAATGATGGAAAAATTAAATAAAAAAATTGCATGGTTTCTTTTATAAATGTATTTACCACATTTGATGCCTGTCTGAAATTGATTCCTTTATATTGCTCAATTTCCCACGTAAATACGAATTGCTAGAGATAATGAACATAATGATTGCTTTGTTTAAGAAAAATATATGTAAAAACTTAAAAAATCTTTTAAAATGGCTCCTAATGCATTGTTAATTTACTGAACTTGTTTTACGAACCTACAAGCTTTTGGAGCATCTTAAGTAACAATAGTTCATCAGGAAATAAGCAATTAGGTTTAAATGCACAATTTAGAGAATCCAACAAAAGTGCAAAAAGTTATTTCTTGACAATAAAATCATTGGTTCCTTTTCTGATGTCAAAAACCTATATCATTATGAAAAAGATAACATTTTGAAATCAGTTCCTATATCCCAAGCTGCTGTTTATCCTTCTAGACATCAACTACAGAATGTGCAACATGTTTTAAAAATATTTAATGAGAAAGTAGTAGCTGCTTTGAAACTTAAAGGAGCTCATGAAGCATCCTCTTTTATTCAGCAGGTTTTAGATTGGTGGAATATTGTTAATGTTTCTACAAAAGGGCAGAATATTTGACTAAGAGACCACAACTGATCTGTGCAAGATAAAAATTAGAAAAATCTCCAAATATTTTTAGAACTATTTAAACTTATGAAATCAGGACATGGACCCAAGCGAATTCAATGTGTTACCCATGATACTAAAAAAGCCCTTGTACAAACCACTGAATGATTAATAGCTGTCTGCAAGCATTTGTTTTCAGTTGGTTTTAATTACGTCTTCCTTTATGAGTTTCAAAGTGACTTGAAGAATTGAAGAATTGAATTGAAGACAATCAACAGGGGCAAATGCTTTTATGTCAGCTGGGGATGTTTTTTCTGCTTTTAAAAAAGGTTTAACTCAATTTGCTGCAGCGTTTCTAGAATTAGTGGAAATAGAACAACCCAATAAAAAAGATCACAAATGTGAAGGTTCAATCAGTTTTGAAGATGCGACTTCAATTGAAACTTACATTTATGTGAGTCTTTCAGAAACTGAAGAAAGCTCTGCTGCCTATGTGGCAGGGTGGATAGAGAAAAATGTGAGGGTGAACTAGTTTATGCTGAGGATGAACCTATACTAGCAAATAAAGCTAAAGATTTTATTGAAGAGGGTTCATGAGGATATATGACAGTTCCTCATGAGTGTACTTCTCAGCTAGTTAGAATCGGGTTATGCTTTGTGAAAAAAACTATATACAGAGCATGTTGTAGAAAAAGATTTGTAAACATTCTGTCTATAATGGATACATTTTATGATTTTGCTTTATTATCAAAAAATCTTTATATGTTTTGGCTAATGTTGTTTTGCATGAAATTCATAGTTTGGAAAAAGACCAAGCAAAAAATGCATGTCTTTATCAGACATAGACTTTTATCAGACATAGACTAAGATAAAGCATTAAAAGGCGTAAAGAAAAAGGATCCAAGTTGATTGGATGCTCTGCTGTTATACATACTCATTTGTTAGAAACAGAAAATGAACAGCGCGCATTGGAAATTACTGTACCTAAATTATCTGCTCATTTCAGTTCTCATGATCCCAGAATGATTCAGAAATCTTATATTTGATTTCTCCTCCCTCAATTTCCTCAACAAGTTATTATAGATAAACAACATATGATAGATTTTTCACAAATTTTAAATGAAGACTACGATTTTACACTTAAAAAAAAATTCAATTACCAGAACCTAAAAAGTGTTCAAAAAATTCTTTATTGATGTGTGGAAGTCTTTTAGATCAAATTAATGATGTTGAAGCAATCAATACTGTGCAAGAACATGGTCAAATTATTTTAAATAGACTATTAAAAGATAGTGTTGTGAAACCACAGACGACTAAAAAAAAAGAAGATGTAAAGATGTTAATGCAGTAGATTTAACTTAATGAGTTTCTTTTTTAATTATTTAAATTTTTTTTAGGTGTCTAAATAAGTTAAAATTTAAAGGCTTAATTTATAAAGAATTTTTAAAATATGCTTGAGCATATATTTTGTTAAGAGTTGTTAAATTCTGCGTGTATGTATATATATATATATATATATATATATATATATATATATATATATATATATATATATATATATATATATATATATATATATATATATATATATATATATATATATATATATATATATATATATATATATGTATGTATGTATGTATGTATGTATGTATGTATGTATGTATGTATGTATGTATGTATATATATATATATATATATATATATATGTATGTATATGTGTATATGTATATGTATATATATAATATATGTATATATATAAGGTCTGGTCAGGTTTATCCTGCTACTGGTAACATGTAACCCAGTACAATCTGCTTCATGTCCTGCTGCCTTGTAGGATACGCCTTTTTAGGCAAAGGCTAGGAGATGCAAACTCCGACGTAAAAAAACACCCCCTGCCTTGGGGTTCTTGGTTGAGTAAAGGCTAGAGATGGTGTCTCGATAAAAATACTCATCTTGGGCAGATGTTAAATGCATCCGGCTGCTATCTTGTAGAAGGCCTCCTAGGCAAAGACTTAAGGAGTAAACAGATTCTATCTGTTGACCAGCCTCACACCCCTTCTTCATCTATTAGGCTGGCACATGTATTTTTAATACAATGTTTCTAGTTTAGGATGTTAAACGCTGGATCTTCTTGATTCAATGCATGGGTTTTGCTTGTGTCTCTGTTTTTTATGAATAGGCAACTCTATTATCTCCTAATAAGGGTACAGCTCTAAAACTCAGTTTTTTGGTTCTGAGGCCGGCTGGTAGTCAGGTTTCCCGAACTCTGTGGTAGCTCTCAGAGAGGCTGATTCCAACAGCAGCTGTAAAATATCAAAGTACTAACAGTGTCATGTTGCGCATGGGTGGTGTCCCTGTTTGTACTTTTGGTGTGCATTGCCAAGGCCACATCGGAGCTCTTCGTTATGGCTTAAGGTTTAATAACAATGAGGTAATTACTTGGGCTATTAAACAGTGTACTGAGTACTATCTATGTTTCGAGTTAAGTTCTTTCACAAATTTAAAAATGAATAAAGTAATAAAAACTATAAAACACAAAAAACCACAATCATCACCAAGTTCGCTAAACCTATCATTCACTAATATTTGTGGTCTTCGAAGTAACTTTACTTCTGTTGAGTCTTATCTCTTACAAAGTTCACCAGACCTACTTGCTCTTTGTGAGACTAATTTGAGTTCAGCTGTCTCATCTTGTGATCTTAGTGTTGATGGTTATCTTCCTTTAATTCGTAAAGACTCCAATAGTCACATGCTTGGCCTGGACATTTACATTCGTAAGAATTCACCCATTTGTCGGGAAACTAGGTTTGAATCCACAGACTACTCTTTTATGTGCTTTCGTTTAGCAACACTTAACTCTATCACCTTTCTCTTTGTTCTATATCGCTCTCCCTCATCTCAAGTCTGCACTTTTCTTGATGTTATTTCTGATCATATTGACCAAGCCCTCATTCTTTATCTATCAGCCAATATTGTTGTTGTCGGTGACTTTAATGTTCATCACACTGAATGGCTTGGCTCTAGTGTCAGTGCCTCTGCAGGCATTAAAGCCCACAGCTTTTGCCTTTTGTCTTTTGATCTCTCTAAAACTTTTATCTCATTCTTCTTTATCACCAGACTCCCCCTATCATTGCATATCTTACGACTACCTTAAAGCTGACTGGGACTCTTTCCGTGATTTTCTTCGTGATGGCCCTTGGGTAGAAATCCTTTGTCTTCCTGTTGACAAATGTGCTTCTTACATAACTTCATGGATTCAGGCTGGCATGGAATCCTTTATTCCCTCTCGACGATTCCAGGTCAAGCCTCACTCTTCTCCATGGTTTTCCTCACATTGTGCTGCTGCAATTGCCAATCGAAACCATTACTTCCATATCTATCAGCAAAACAATTCTCCAGAAAACAGACGTCTGTTTATTACTGCTAGGAACCATTGTAAAATGATTTTATCTAACGCCAAAGCCCGCTATTCTCAGAATCTCGTATTTAATCTATAAAATTAGGCTCTTGTGACTTCTGGAGAATCTTTAATAGTATCAATAATAAGGGCAAGTCTGTAATTCCACCTCTTTTGTATGGTTTAGACTTCGTCACCTCACCTAAAGACAAAGCTGAATTGTTTGCTAAGAACTTTTTATCAATATCATCTCTTGATTCCACTAGTTGAGTTCTACCTGATATAGCTGTCAAACAGGTTGATTTATTGCTTGACATCCGTATCACTCCAGCTACTGTATCTAAAGTGATTTCCTGCTTAGACTCTTCTACAGCTTGCAGCCCGGACAACATACCTGTTATAGTCTTGCAGAAGTGTTCTCCGGAGCTGTCGTCTATCCTTTCAAAACTATTAACAAGTGCTTATCTGAGTCTTGTTTTCCAGCCTGCTGGAAAGCAGCATCTGTTATCCCTATTTTTGAAAATTCTGTAGAGCGATCTGATTCGTCTAACTACTGTCCTATTAGTCTTCTTTCTATCATAAGCAAGGTTTTTGAATCTTTAATTAACAAACACTTAATCTCTCATCTTGAATCTCATAACCTACTTTCTGATGGATTTCGATCTTGTTCTACGGCTGATTTGCTAACAGTAATAACAGATAGGTTTTATTGCACATTAGATAAAGGTGGAGAGGTTAAGGCCATCGCTCTTTACATTTCTAAAGCGTTTGATAAAGTTTGGCATGCTGGTCTTCTCCATAAGCTTTCTTCTTACGGTGTATCTGGAAACATAATTAAGATTATTGATTCCTTCCTTTCCAATCGTAGTATAAAAGTTGTCCTTGATGGACAGCACTCTTCTTCTTATTCTGTAACCTCAGGGGTTCCTCAAGGTTCAATCCTTGGCCCTATTCTTTTTTTAATTTACATTAACGATCTTCTAGATATTCTCACATCTAAGATGGCATTGTTCGCTGATGATTCTACCATTTATTCTTGTCACAATGAGAAGCCAACTCCCTCTGATTGCTTGCAGGAGGCATCTGAGCTTGAAAAGGATCTAACTTCTGCTACGGCATGGGGCTCACAGTGGCTGGTGAACTTTAATTCAGATAAAACTCAATTATTTTTGGCCAATCGTTATCACAATAGTTTAGACCTTCTTATATTTATGAACGGTAATGTACTCGATGAGTCTCCTACCCTTCATCCTCTAGGATTAACTTTTACTTCTGATCTTTCTTGGAAACCTTATATCAAATCCGTTGCAAAATTAGCATCTGCTAAAGTTGCTTCTCTTTATTGAGCTCGTCACTTTCTTACTCTGGATTCTATTCTCTATCTCTATAAATCTCAAATCCGGCCTTGTATGGAATACTGTTGCCATATCTGGGGCAGATCTTTTAATGATGCCCTTTCTCTTTTAGACAAGGTGCAAAAACACATTGTAAACATAGTTGGACCTGCTCTTGCACCCAACCTTCAACCTCTGTCACATCGTCGTAATGTTGTTTCTCTTTTTCTTTTCTACAAATACTATAATGGGTACTGCTCGAAAGAGCTAGCGTCTCTTGTGCCATCTACTAAAATTCATTCTCGTGTTACTCGTCATGCAATTAAGTCTCATCCTTTTTCTGTTACTGTTCCTAAGTGCTCCAAAAACTCTTATTCGTCTAGTTTTTTTCCTCGAACATCAGTTCTTTGGAATTGGCTGCCTTCCATTTGTTATATAGTTAAACCCCCAAAGCAACACTGATGACAGCGTACTTAACCACTTAGCTATCAATCAAATGCATTTAGCAAAAAAACAAACCTAATTACAATTCTCTCATAAGTTCTATGTATGCGGAAAAAGTTTTTTTCACTTCAATACAAAAGTCCAGTGAAAAAATGTTATTTTTTTTGCTCTTAAAGTTTTTTTTTGGAACAAAATTATTTTACTAAATAGTATTGAAGTAAATAAGGAATTTGTATAGAAATAATCGGTGTGGAATAGGTATGTATAGAAATAGTAGGTTTGGTAAAGACCCGTATTTACGGATCCAGAAAGCTAGGATATATAAGGAAAAAGTATAAAAAAGTTTGGTTTAGAATAGACTTACAAAGACCCGTATTTTTATGGGTCCAATCTCAGCTAGTAAGAAAATAATTGGACAAGATTATTATTAATAAGATATTGTGACTACAAGAAATTGGAAGCATCAATCGACCAAGGTTGTTGTCAAATGCAAGAAGATCTTGTAAAATTATCGGCAGTAATACAACAAGCAATTTCAGTATGTTTAAAAACAGCAGGAGTAATTGAAAAGCAAGGAAATCATATGCGGTAGTGGTGTAGTGGTAGAGCGCTCGCTTCATAAACAAGTGGTTCCGAGTTCGATCCCCACCACGTCCCTGGTAGTACCGCGCTCAACTCGTTTCTCCGCGCAGCAGCCTTGCTCGTCAAGGTTCGTGTTTCGGAGTTATAGAGTTGAGAGAGGGTTATAACCACAAATAAGTAGCCTCCTCGTCTGTAGTGGCCTTCTCGGCCTTGAGGAGGTGAATTAAAATAAAAATAAAAAAAAAAAAAAAAATCAGATGTTACATGAGTTAAAACCGAGAGACATTGAAAGACAGTTTTGCATGTCAGAAATGCTGCTCAAACAGTATGAATGTTATTTTTGCATCAGATATCATTGGGGATGAAAAATGGATTTATTATGATAATCCAAAATGGAAAAAAAAACATATGTTTGACCTGGCACATCAGGGCCGTTGCAACTAAAGCAAAATATTGATGGTGCAAAGGTAATGCTTTTAGTAGTAGATCTAAAAGGTCTATTATCTTATAAGCTGATAAATTTGGGGTAGATGATCACTGGGGACTTCTACCAATCTCAATCGATCTATTTGGTGAGAGCAATCATCTAATAACAGCCAGAAACAACAGAAAACAGGGACCAGACATAAGACCATAGTTTTCCACCATTACAACGCTGGGTCACATGTTGCAAAATCATTTGAAAAATATTTTAAAATAGCGGAAGTTTTGCCTCACCAGCTATATAGTCCAGACCTTGCCCTGTCTGACTACCTTTGTTTTGATCAATACAGAACTCATTGGAATAGGCTTCACTTTAAAACATGGTATCCGAATTGGCTTGATTCTCTTTAGGCCTCAAAAGACGAACAGTTCTTATGAAATTGCCAGAAAGAATAAGAAATAGTTTCAGATGTTTTGAATAAAGTATTAATTCATTTTGTAATTGAAATGAATCCATTTTTTGAACCAAAAAATCCAGAAGGTTATTTGTAGCCCCAATAAAAATAAAAAACAAAAATTTAAAAATTATAGCAATAATCTATTAATCTATGTTTTTAATCAAAATTAATAAAATAATCACATGAAAAAACTTAAAATACTGACAGCAAATAGAATGTTTTGAATGCTAAGCTAAGAAATCTGCATTTTTTTCACTTGAAAACTTGTTCCAAGAAAAACTTAAAGTTCTCAATCAATTTGATTCATTTTTTCTTTGTTTATTTTTAAAATGCTTTGTCCAACTTAAATAAATTTTTTTAATTCTTTTTATCAAAAAGCTTATTAAAACAATTCAAATTATCATACTTTGATAAAGTGCTCTAATTGCTAAATTAAAATCCAAAATTTAGATTATTTTTATTTTAGATTTTTTTCATCAAAATTTTTTATAGAACAGTTTTCAATTCTAGCAGTAACTGAATATTTGAGTATTTATCATTTCAAGACATTTTTTTTTAAAAACAGTTTTTTGAGCTAGCGTCTCTTGTGCCATCTACTAAAATTCAGTCTCTTGTTACTTGTCATTCAATTAAGTCTCACCTTTTTTCTTTTACTGTTTTTAAGTGCTCCAAAAACTCTTATTTGTCTAGTTTTTTTCCTCGAACATCAGTTCTTTGGAATTCGCTTCCTTCATCTTGCTTTCCTGATTCATATAATTTGCAATCTTTTAAGTCGTCTGTCAATCGTTATCTTGCTCTACAATCTTCAACTTTTCTCTTTCAGTAACTTCCAATTCTAATTATTGGTTGCTTGCAGCCAATAATTTTGTTGGAAGCGAAGTTGTTTAAAAAAAAACAAAAAATAAAGCATTAATCAATATTTGTGTGTTAACCTGTTATCTGCTATCTTTGTGTATTATCTGTTACCTGCTATCTTTGTGTATTAACCTGTTATCTGTTATTTTTGTGTATTAACCTGTTAACTGTTATCTTTGTGTATTAACTTGTTATCTGTTATCTTTGTGTATTATCTATTACATGTTATTAAATTTCAGCAAAAATTAAATCAAAATTTTGTTTATATTTAAAGCAGTAGTAAATTCAAAATTTTTTAATATTTTATTGCTGTTATCTTTACAAATAAAATTACTATAATTAGGGTTCCCATTTCTCAAGTTCTTTAAAAACTTTTAAAAGTCTAAAATTATCTTAAAAGGATTGAAAACTTTGCTGCCCTGTTATATTAAAGTGAACTAACTGTTGTATTGAAGTGAATGGACTGTTGTATTGAAGTGAATAGACTGTTGTATCGAAATGAATGGACTGTTGTATTGAAGTGAATTAACTGTTGTAGTAATAAAGTAAATAATATAACAAGGAAAAATAATTTTTTTAATAATTAGCTTTTTTCATAATTTTTTCATAAATACTGTTCTCTGTAAATTTATTTGTGATTACTATTGATTTTGAAATTTCTTTTTTTTACTTTCTACTTTGCAAGAGTTTCTTGTATTGTTACTATTTTTATCTGTTTACTTAATTTTTTAGTTATTTTTTTTTTAGTTATTATTGGTGTAATTTTTTAGTTTGTTTATTTATCTTATTTTTTGTTTAGTATTTGTTTACGTTTTTTTTGTTTACATTTTGTTAATATTGTTTGTTTTTTGTTTTAGGTGATATATTATTATATTATTTATATAGTTTTCATTTTGATTATAAATGTTATAAAAATTAATTAATCATTGTCAATTTCTTTATAATAACTGCTTTTTATTGATTATAGCTTAGTGTGTTTTTCTTTTCTCACTTTTGTTTAGGGAGACGTAAGAAGTGACCATTTTGCTTTTATATGTAGAGATAATGGAAAACATGTTTGTTATATTTTCCAAGGAGAATCTGAAAATAAGGTTTTGTTAATGTTTTGAATATTTTATTTGAATTATTTTAAACTTTTTGAGCAACTTTACTTTTTTTATTCTTTTTTTTATTACAAGCTGATTCCATATTAATAGATTACACATAAACAGCAATAACAACAAAAAAAAGAAAAAAATACCTATTATATATTTAATAAATTTTGATATAAAAACAAATAAAAACTAGTATTGAGATTTTGAGTAGAGTTAACAACCTTTTTTTTTCCATTTATTTTTATACTTAAAAGTTGACAACATTATATACTCTAACTTTACATGCTGTTAAGTGCATGTAAAAATTTTTCTCTGCTCAGGACTTGGTTTTTAAAACCTGAATTTAACTAAATTTAACTGAATTTAACTAAATTTAACTAAATTTAACTGAAATTTAAAATATATTTAAACCATATGTGTACCCTGAATTTAACTGAAAGTTGAATTTAGATTTTTAATGTAAAGTGTAACTCAAACCCAAGTTTTTTAAAATTTAATTTAAGCATGAAATTTTAAAGTACCATTTACTGAATAATATTTACAGAATTCAAAGTTATTTAATTTTTTTACAAATTGTAGAATGTAGAAAAAAATCAAAGTTGAGAGAGTGAATTTTTTTGCACTTTAGGGCAGTTCTGGACAATAGACAAGCTGCTTTAAATTGTTGCTGTTTAGATTGGTTCAATTTTAAATAAATATCTGGTCAGTTTCAGAATAAGACTTGCTCAGAAGATGCTGATGAATGGCATATATTTTCCTTACAATTTATGTTGTTTCTAATATTGTGGTGTCATACTCTGCCACCACTGTAAAACAATCTACCAATTGAGATTTATTTTAGTCAAAAAAAAAGCATATGTAAGCGTAGTCACAGTTAAGAGTTTGTTAGCCACAGTTAGGTATAAATCTAAGTTTATAAAAGCACTCACATTGTAGATAAATTAAAATAACAATGTTAATATGAATGAAAAATTAAAACGACTTTAAAGATGAAATTTAACAAATTACAGGTTCATAAAAATATGAAACAAGCAAGTTAATGTGAGTTGAAATTTAAAACTGTTTAAGTTAAATGTGAGTTTAAGTAAGTTAATGTGAGTTAAAATTTAAAAGTAAAGTTAATCAAAGATCAAAAATTACCTGTGAAGATTAAAGATGTCTATGATCATTTGGTGGACCGCGGGTGCTTTGGTGTTTCATTTGATGTTTTGTCAGCAGAAATTTTGACAGAATAATCACTGAACTTTTAATATATGGATAAATAAAGATAATAAGATGGATAAATACAATTTAATAAATGATGAGTAAGACTTTTTGCTTAAGGAAGACTTTTCAATTTTTTTGATTATTATAAAACTCTGTAGTTATTATGAACTTTATTGCTACCTTATTGCTACCTCAAAAATAACTAGTTAATACTTTTAATAAATAATAAAAATAATTTTTTAAACAAGAAGGTACAGCATACACAAAGCAAAAACAAGTCTAGAAAAGAATTTTTTTTTAAATAATAATGTTGGGAAGATGTTTAGAACAAATAAAAGATTTATATAATTTATAGAGGTTTATCTAGTTTAAACTCTCTAAATTTTACATTTCTATGAAAAATTCTTTGGCGATTTAAATAAGATATTTTATTATTTTTTAGGTTGATGTATTGATGAAGTCAATGAAACAAGCCTTTTGTGATGCATTAGAAGCATCAGCACATTTGACCTTATGTGAGATATGTCCATTGCAACTTTTTCATAAGTTATGTACAAAACTTGAAGGTAATTAAATATAATGCACTTACTTTATTTTAATTTTTATTTTACCTGTTAAACTGTTGATTATAAATTTTCCAAATGTTTTTCAAAGTTTTAAATGCTCAAGTTATTTTTAGAACTACTAGTTATTTTTAGAAAACTTCATTATGCTACCCAGCTTGTCACATTTAAAGGTTGAAATATGTGACCTTCTATAGTAAAAAAAAAATTATTTCAAAAAAATTATTTGATCATTGAAATAGGAGTAACTAACAGTGCAAAGTATAAGTGATTTTCTATTATTTTATTATTGCTCTATTTTTTTAAGAACATTGATCACTCTATTTTGTAAAACACAAAAGATTATATATATATATATATATATATATATATATATATATATATATATATATATATATATATATATATATATATATAACAGTGTGGAAAATAACAGCCAGTCAACAACCGTCTGAAATGACTAAAATTGCTATTTTGACCTCCCAAAATGAAATCTTTGTTTGACCTTCCAAAAAAATCAGAGTTTTGAAAAACAAGGTTTAACAAATAATCATGATGTATTTTGGAAAATGCATATACTATAAATTTCATAAAATCATTTAAATTTTAAATAAGCATTTAAAATATTTTTATTGTTTATGACATGCTACTTTAATTTTCTTTGTTGATGAATTCATGACGTAAACTATATCTTCTTTTTTTTTTTTTTTGCTTTACTTATTTGAATGATTGAAGTTCTTATTTTATTATTGTTTTAATAAAAACATCTAATATATTATTTTTATAATATAAAAATATAGAATATTTAACTGAGAACATTTTTGCTTTAATGTACTTAGTCGCTATATATATATATATATATATATATATATATATATATATATATATATATATATATATATATATATATATATATATATATATATATATATATATATATATATATATTAAATTTATATTCTAGTTAAGTTGAGTTTTTTCTGCAAATGTAAGAAACATATGAATGATTTATGGGTAAATTTAAAATTTTCTATAATAGGGTTCTTAAAAAAATATGTTTATTAAAATCTCGTTTTATTTAACATTAGTAATTTTTTTATTAGTGTTTCATAAAACAATTTTTCAAGTTTAAATAGTAAGTGCGTTGATAAAGTTTTAATAATAATAAAGTATTCATATTTCTCATTACTTATATCTATTCTACTAATTATTTTGAAAATATTATCAATATTTTATTATTTCCTAATCTTATGAGTCATTATGCATAATACACTTTGTTATATTTTTTAGAAAATTAGTAAGTTAAAAATAAAACAAGTTGGCTGGAATTCACAAAACCCACTGTAATGCTTCACCATCCACTTAAGTTATTGCATCAGTATTGTACTACTACTGAAATTAGTTCATCATCCTGTAATTCCAAATGACTTCATTGTCTTGAATGAAAATACATTTTTAAAACACAATTCAATAGATATTTCGATTTTAGTAATAATTCAATAGATAAGTCGATTTATAATGGAGACTATAAAGTCAAAATGAAGTATGGTGTGTTGGTCAAGCTACAGCTGTGATCACAGGACAAAAGTTGCCATTTAATAGGCAAGTTTTTCAAACTTATTATTTCTTTAAAAATAACAACAATGTAAGAGAAAGTACAGACCTTGTTACAGAACTGGTTCTAGACTTTTGGCAAAGAGCTAGAGTTCCGACAAAGCAACATTATCATGTTATAACACTATTGAGAAATACGAAAAGCTGAAAAAGAATCAAGACCGCAAAACAGAAACTCAGCAAAAAAAGAAGAAACTTTTTCTCAAGAAATCAAAGGACTATTTGATATTGCTCATGAAGATGCTTAAAATTAATCACAATAGAAGAAGGCAAGACGTTTCTTTAACCACAAAAAAAAGGAAGAAAAGACTACATGAGTTCAGTTGATTGTTGTTTACATGAGTTGTTTACATGAGTTTAGTTGATTGTTGTTTACATGAGTTCAGTTAATTGTTGTTTACATGAGTTGTTTACATGAGTTCAGTTGATTGTTCAAACAAGAACAGCATATTTTAGACATAAAAAGACAAACAAAATTTAGAGATACAAAAGAGCTACGTAGAAAAGAAAAAAAAACGTGTTCAACAGTCATAGATCCAGTTTTGACAGAATCCGACTCCTCTCAGGATACTGATAATGAAGTAGATGACTTTGTTTCATAAATAGAAAAAAAACTTAAAAAGAGGGAAGAAACAAATAAAAAGAAAGTAATTACTCCAGCATTTTGTTTAGCTCTTGATTGTTTGAAAATTCCCAATCGTTCTGGTTCCTTGGTTTTGTCTACAATTTGTCAAGGGTTAGGTGCCAATATTGAACATGTTTCAACATTATATGAATCTCTTCGATGTGCGTGTATTGAAAATTGTAAAGAAGTTGCAAAAAGAATTATTTTAGAATTCAAGCCACAAGTTCCATTAACTGTTTATTGCGATGGAAAATTGTTACCTAATTTGAACAGCAGAGATAAAGAAAAAGATGTAGAAAAATGATGTAGAAAAACTGTTGTCAGTCCCAAAACTGGATAGATGCACTGGTGAACAAATGAGTTGCAACAGAACAAGCTTTAAAACATTGGAACATTTCATATGACAAAATTGTGGTACTCTGTTTTGATTATAATTCAAGCAAACTAGTATACATTCAGGTGCTTGTACCTTGCTGGAAAAATTTGAAAGTCTTTATTATACACAGCCTGTCGACACCATGTTCATGAAGTGATTTTATCCCATGTTTACAAAACTTGCTTTTGAGCATCTTCTGGTCCAGATGTTAGAGTAAATTCTGAATCTTGGCTCTTACCTGATGCAGATCTCAAAGTGTATGGTTTGCTTGTACCATCAGAAATAGAATATGTTGATAGCAACAAAATAACCTTGCGATGATTACAAAGAATTTTTGCAATTGTCAATAATTTTTTAGGAAAAAACTCCTCCAGGTCAAGGCGGAATAACCTTTTGTACTTCTGGTGCTATGCACCAAGCACAATGAATGGTAAAAGCTACTCTATTGAAATATACTTGTTTCGACATCAATTTCATTTAAAAAAGAATGAAGAGAAAAATCTTCTACTATTTTCAATTTTTTCAATTTTGATTTACATGGAACACTGGTTTCAAGCTCCCATCTCTTCATCTGTTCCTTACAATGACCTGACACTGATTAAGAAATTGTTTGATTAAGAAGAATATTTGACAAAGAAGTTGCTGAATCTGCCATAAAAGCCATTGCAGGATATTTATCATATTTAACTAAAGAACTTTAAGTCTTTCTTTTTTTTGTAATGATGTTGATAACCAAATTGAAGAAAAAATGTTGATTGTGGTTGAAAAGCCAGCTAAAAAAAAAACAGGCAAAAAGACTTGAAGGTAAAAGAATTATGGATACAATTGCAAGACTTCGGTTTTTTGTCACATGACCACGCGCAATTATAATATTTTAGAAAACGTGAACACGCCCGTTTGCAAGTTTCATAATAATGCTGAAAAAGTTTCAAAAACAAAAAAACAAAACTTTATTAATTTAAAACAAAAAAACAAAAAATTAATAATTTAAATAATTTGTGTACTGTTTTTATTTTTGTTTCTTTAGAGTTACATTCAGCAACAAAATTAGATAAGGCAAAGCAAAAAAAAAAGTTTGAAGTCTACAATAAAAAGAATGATTTTTCTTTTCTTAATTTATTTTTAAGAGGATAGCAAAAATACAAATTGCAATGTGTTTGTAAAATTTATTTGTATAATTTTTAATGTAACAGCAAGGGTTGAATTAAGCGAATGCAAAACGCAAAATCTGGAAAAGTATCTAATATTCAAAATTTTAGTTTATACAAAACCATGTTCCTTGTTTTTAAGGGGAAAATCAACTTAAATTTGTTAGCGAAAAAATAAAAAGTAAAACAATAAACTTAGGATTACAAAAGTAATAACACTATAGTCACTAACTGCATTACAAAAGTAATAAAACTATAATAGTGTTATTACTTTTATAACGCACTTATAACTCTTAAAGTTCATTATTTGTTCAAGCAACATTAGTATTCTTTTTTATAACGTTATTTAAGTGATATGTGAAAGTTCCTGAAATTTTTAATAATATTTAAATATCCGCTTTATTTTTTCCAGATGTTTTTCTACTTTAATAAATGTTTGGAATTAATGTTGTATGAACAAAGAATGAACTTTAAAAGTAATAAGTGCTTTATAAATGTAATAACACTATTATAGTTTTATTACTTTTATAATGCCGTTAGTGACTAAAGCGTTATTACTTTTGTAGTTGTAAGTTTATTGTTTTTGTTTTGTTTTTTGTAACTTTCTCGTTAGCAAACTTTTAATAATTTGCTCCTTATAAAAAAAGTACACAGCTTTGCATGAACTAAAATTTTAAAGACCTGCAAACTTTACCAGAGTTTGCAAATTGTGATCGTATAATTTAAGTCTTGATATAAACTTGTTACATTATAATTATACAAATATATTTTACAAACAGATGACGATACATATTTTCTCTTTCCTCTTTAAAAGAAAAAACACAAAAAATATGGGAAATGCAGTTATTAAATTTAAAACAATTTTTCAGTAACGCATATAATATAACTTGCACAAAAGGCTGTGATCATGTTCTCTAACTTGAAAAATGTTTTTGTGTCGTGCAAGACAAAAAACCGCACGCCTTTCCTGGGAAAGCTTGCAATTGTAAAAATGAACTTAAATGACTTTGTAACAAATAGATCAAAATATGTATTTGAAGTGCTTGGATTAAATTGGATATTTATGAAGGATCATTGCCTAGACACATGGAGTACTGTAACCGAATACCAGGAAGCATACAAAATTGTTAATTTTATGAAAGTTGTGAATGACACAGCCGAAAGAAGAGTGAAACTTGTTTCAGATTACATAAAAATCTTGACAAAAGATAATACTCAATTGCAAAGTTTTACAAACTGTGGAAGAACATCGAAGTCGAATTCCAGATATGTGAAAGTCCACAATTGTGAAGGCATTAATGAAAACAAGTGAACAATTTGTATCAAAATTTTATTAAAATAAACATTAAATTTGAATAAAAAAATTAAAACTTTGCATCCCAAAAAAATTAAAATACATTCGTTTTTATTTTCGTTGACCCTAAAATCTAATAATATCAAGTTCATTCAGCCCTTAGATATCAAAATATTATAATAATTTTTTGCGCATTTTATTTTTTAGTTAAAAGGAACACAATAAAGGGTTGAGAGCCCAACTTTGAACACTTTTTTTTTGTCACCCTAATATACATGTATATATATTAAGGGTAGTAAAAAAAGTAAACTTTTAAATCTAAAAAACCATTACATTAAATTTTGGGCAAATATATAAAAAACAAGCCTCAAAAAGTTTTTTGAGGCTCTTTTTTTTTTTTTACTATATATTTATATATATATAAAGGCCTATATTAAGTTTAAAAATATATAGTTTTTTTCCTACCCCTCAAAAATCTTTGTTTAATGGTATTAAAAATCATGAAAATTGGTAACACAGGTCAACAAAAATTTTTTTTTTTTTGGTGCCGAGCAAACAATTTATTTTTTGTATTGCATTTCTCATTTTGATTTCAAATATACAACTCAATTTTCACCATCACATCAAGTTGTAAAGATATTTGGGTTGAAATCTTTAGCATTTGTGGTAAAATCCTTAATATTGTCAACAAAAAAAAACTATTCAAAAGTATGTCAACTTGGATCTCAAAAAAAGCTTATTTTCATAGAAATTTTTAAAATGTTATTCGTTTGTAAATAAAAATAAGTACTTGTTGTATTATTGTTGAAAAACATTTGGTTAAAATTTTTTTAAGAGTCTTGAGCATTTTTTCACATAATATTTTTGTCAATAAATTTTAAGGAAAAATATTATGTTTTTTAAAATCTTTATGAAAATATGCTTCTTTTAACACCCAGGTTGACATACTTTTGAATAACTTTTTTTCAACAATATTAAGGAGTTTACCGAATTACTGAAGATTTGAACCCAAACATCTTTACAACTTGATATGATGAACTTGATATATATATATATATATATATATATATATATATATATATATATATATATATATATATATATATATATATATTTATATATATATATATATATATATATATATATATATATATATATATATACAGGGCAAATAGTTTTTTTTAAAATAAATGTTGACATTCGTTTCTTTATTTATTAACAAACATCAAATTAAGAGAAATGTCAAATAACAGGGCTGACAGCATGGGGGGTTGCACTTGTCCCTCCCCCCACATTTGCAAAGTGCGCGTAAATTGATGATAACTAATATGCTATTATCTATTAATAAAAAAATTCATAAAAAAACGTATAAACTTAAAGAAATTTAAATAAAAGGGAACTAAAAATAAAATAAGTTGTTTTGACATTTCTTTTTTAAAACATTTTAAAATAATAATATAATATTAGGTATTTAATAAGTTATTATATTAAGTTATTTCTAAATACATAATATGATATTATTATATTTATAACATTAAGTATTTAATAATAAAATATCATATTATTAGTGTTGTTAAATGCACAGTAAAAAATTAAAACTATAATAAACAACACTTCTATATATTCTATTAAATCATATATATATTTGTGCAAATCTTAAAAAAAAATTTCAAAAGTTACAAAAAGGGCAAGCAAACATTTAATTTAACGATAATAAGAAAATTAAAAAAAGCATGCTTTTGAAAAAAGCAATGTTTAAGCATGGTTTCTTTTAAAGTAATTGCAAATGCATTAATTTTAACTAAAATTCCCCATGCTTTTTTAAACACATGTAAAAACCATTCTAAAACATAATTACTTTTTTCAGTTGCGTGCTTAATTATTAAACTTAAAAGTAAGGCTATTGAAAGTATTTTATAGGTTTCTTTTAAAGTCGTTTTAAATTTTAGTAACTTTTTGTTTTTATATAATAAATATGTTTGTTTTTTTATAATAAATAAAAAATTATTAATGGCATAATTATTTGGAAAAAAGTTGCTGAACTTATGCATTCCT
This sequence comes from Hydra vulgaris, assembly GCF_022113875.1. Classification (NCBI taxonomy): domain Eukaryota; kingdom Metazoa; phylum Cnidaria; class Hydrozoa; order Anthoathecata; family Hydridae; genus Hydra; species Hydra vulgaris. The sequence continues at coordinate 51,608,425 of NC_061157.1, forward strand.
TTTCAAAAATTTTAAGCAAATGCCAACGTTTGCTTAAGTAATAGTAAAGAAATGTGATGTTTGTTTTTCTGTCTTTTTTTTTTTACAAACCTTCTCATGTTCGTCAATTTGTTGCGCCCTGTATATATAAATATATATATATATATATATCAGCGCTTGAAATAACGGCCGATCAATGATCAGCTATTTTTAGGGAAATTTCGAAAAATCCAAGGGAAAATAACCTGTTTTTGTGAAAAAATTACATTTGATCGGCAAGTTTTGAAAAACTATTTCGAGCACTGATATATATACACACACAAATTCAAACCTCATGTTTTAACTTTTAAACTTAAATTCATTTTATATTCTACCACATAAGAAGCATTTTGTTTTGAACAGCAAGAAAAACAATTCATATTTGTAAACTAAAAGTATACCAGCATCATAAAACTATAGTACAAAATTTAGTCTTTTTTTATTACAGGGGCTTCTCAAATTGGAGAGAAAAAAGATATTTTAGAAGATACTATAAGTCGAATGTCTGAATACGAACAGCTTCATATTGCAAACCAAATAAGTGTGAGTGATTTTTACATTTATTTTTGATCATTTTTATATCTCCATTCATTTAACTTCAAAATATAAAATTTACAATATATACAAATTTAAACCTTTGTGTTTATTACTTTTTTTAATTTTACTATTTTATTTAAAAACAAAATATTTTTGCAAATTTTCATTATTGATAAGTTTTTCAGTGCATATAAAGTCTAATAAAAATGACCGTTAAATATACATATTAAATGTAAATTAAATTTAAATCGAAGTCTCCTATATACCTGGTCTGTGCACTCGATGTAAAACCAGTTTTTAAAACAAAGTTTTAAAAGCTGGTTTTACATCGGGAAAGGAAAGGCGTTAATCTAAAAGTTTTATTACATATTAATTTAAATAAAAGTTTACAACCATGGTATGAAGATGCTGTGCTGATGAATTTAAATCTGGGTGTAATACAGATCCTGATCCGAAATCTGAAATCTACCATTTTTTTCCTGCTGATAGCAATTTTTGTGAGCAATGGCTGATGAGAATTCAAAGAGAAAATTTTGTTCCTTCAAAAATAGCTACGTTTGCTCCTTACACTTTATACAAATAGACTTAAAAAAATGCAAGCTTTTATTTTAACAGAAGTCGCAAGCAAATTGGTATGGAAAAAATTTTTGAAAGGAAGGTATCAAGACCTGAAGCTGTAACATCATACTAATGGTACAGCTTCAGGTCCATCTTTGCCAATTTTAGGTATAGTAACACCTATTTTTCTTCTCTCCTCATCTCGTTTAAACAGGGAAAATAATGTAATAATCAACGATTTAAAAAAATTTTCAATCTAAAGATGTTGTTAAAACATTTGAAGTGTTTACTAAAAAGGTTGCAAGCAAAATCTAAAATTTTTATCTTAATATTTTTGTTGCTAGTGGTATTGTAAGCAATTCTCTTCTTCAGTTAATTGAAACAGGAATAACTGCCAAATCATCTTTTATATATAAAAATTTGAACTTTGATGTTAACATAAATAACGAAACGAAGGAGCTAGCAACAACTGGAAGGTTTTTGGGTATTGTTGATGAAACAGAGGAGCTAGCAGCAACTGTTTTAGTATTTTTTATCACTTCAGTTGCTGGAAATTATATGGATACTGTTTTCCTTTTTTCTCTTTCTAAAATTATTGTTTCGACTTTAAAGAAATGTTTATTATCAGTTTCTGGAAATGCTTAGTATTATTGGATTTCATGTAATAATTACAAAAGGTGACAATCCTAATTTTTTTATGAATGAATCCTAATTAATTACATGAGTTAATCCTAATTAAAAATCCTAATAAGTTGACAGTCCTAATTTTTTCATGAATAAGTTGTGTTCAGGAAAATTAATCATCCAATATTAAAAAATGAGAAATTTTAATTGATCCTACTCACAACTTCAAAAATGTTTTAACAATTCGTAATATTATTTTTATTTGTAATATTCTATTCTATTCATATATATATATATATATATATATATATATATATATATATATATATATATATATATATATATATATATATATATATATATATATATATATATATATATATATATATATATATTATTTTTATTTTCTATTCATATACTTTCACCTTTACTTTAAAATTTATCACAAAATTTTATGTGATTTTAATTATATTGCTTGTTTAGTCTCTAAACGTTTCATTTCTGTAAAATAATTCGTCATGAAAACTTAGCTATTTCTAGCTTTTTAAATGATTTTCTGATTTCAATTGAATAAATTACAACAAAAATAAACTTGAAATAAAATTTTAGAGAAATTTCTAACCAGAAATAAGCCAGTGAAAAAACACTTTTTTCCACATTGCATCATAAGCTCTTGTTTTAATTTTTAAAATAAGATAACAATAAAAACAGTCATATATAACAAGAGATCAGTAATTGCCTAACCCATTAAATGTTTTAATTTCAACTTCTGGTTTCAAATATATCAATGCATATCTTAATGATATTTTACAAATTGTATGATATGAGAGTAAAAACCCCTATAAAGGGTTGGTGAGTTAGTGAAAGTTAATGGAACAATGAATGCAAATGGCTGTATCAAAATCCTTAAGGTCAGATATTTCAAGTCATTTTGAAAATGGGGCAGAACTGTACACAGCACAATGTTCATGCAAGACAACGACCCCAAACATAAGGCTAATAAGACCATTGAATTCCTTTACAAGAAGAAATCGAAAGGCGTTAACCCACTCCAATATTTATGAGAATAGTTGCCCATTAGAAAAGCTTTTCTTAGCAACTTTTCTATTAAAAAAATTTTTTTTCTTTGTTTAAACATGGTGACAATGTATGTATATATAGATAGAAAGCAAGCAATTCCACATTCATCACAGCGTGACTAGTTTCTTAATTTTTGTCTTAATCCCTCAATATTCTAATATTAAAATACATATACAGAGTTACATTTTTGCTATTTAGTTAGCTCATAATAGATACTGCTTAAAACAAGAAAAAAAAATTGGGTGGATATATTAGCCTCTCATTTATGTAAGAAAATATAAAAAGTCACAACGTGACTAAAATTTTCTCATAGTTTTTTCATTTTTAGATCAACACTTCAATTCAGCTAATATAAATAAGCTGGGTTGTCAACTTGGTATTAAATACAACTTGGTTTAGGAATTACTCTTATAAGTTTCATAGTTAAAAAACAATTTTTTAGTAAAGTTTTCATCAGACACACTTTTGATTAACTAGTAGTAAATGTTACAGCGTGATCAGATGCTTTTGGGTAACCAAGTTAATAGGTTATTTTTATTAAATTTAAAACTTAGCACAGAAATTTTAAAGATGTTTTAAAGATGCATCTTTATGATAACTTTGTAAAAAAAAGTTTTTACAAAGTTATCATAACACGTCCATAATATAATGCACTCATATTATTTTGTTATAAAATACATATATATGTATATCTATGCAATTTTTAAAAGTTAAGTGATTTTATCTGGAGGTGTAAGTTATTTAATTAAATACTTTGCACTTGAATAGGTTCACATTTCTATCAATTTCAAAACTCATTGCAATGCTAAACAAAATTTTTGGATTT
>NC_061157.1:51614567-51749567 GCF_022113875.1 Hydra vulgaris
CTGTCTTGACAAAAAATCTTCTCTTTTCGATCGCCTAGAACAAGCAGCTGATCTTGAATCCAATCTCACTTCAGTAATAGATTGGGGTTTACTGTGGCTTGTGAATTTCAACTTTAACAAAACCCAGTTGTTTACTGCAAACAACTACCATATTATCGTCAACATTCCTATATTAATGAATGGCAGTCCTCTTACTGAGTCCTCCTCTTTACGTCTTCTTGGATTATCGCTTACTACTGACCTTTCATGGAAACCATATATACAATCGATTGCTAAATTAGCTTCTGCTAAGGTTGCTTCTCTTTATCGTGCTTGCCATTTCCTTACTTCTGATTCCATTCTCTACCTCTACAAATGTCTTATTCGTCCCTGTATGGAATACTGTTGTCATAATTTGGGCTGGTTCTTCTAACGATTCACTTTCTCTTCTTGACAAGGTCCAAAAATACATTGTAAATGTTGTTGGACCTGGACTATTTGCTAAGCTTTCCCATTGTCGTAAAGTTGCATCTTTTTCTGTTTTCTACAAATACTATCATGGTCACTGCTCAAAGGAGTTATCATCTCTAGTTCCATCAGCTAAAATCTGTCCTTGCATGCTCTAAAAACTTTGATTTATCTAGTTTTTTTCCCCGCACTTTAATCCTTTGGAACTCTCTCCCATCTTCATGTTTTCCTGACTCATACAACCTTTAACTTTTCAAGTCTTCTGTCAACCGTTTCCTTGCTCTATAACTCTGTTCTTTTTTTTCCTAGTAGCTTCCATCTTAATAGTGGTTGCTTGCAGCCTTGTTGGGAGTGAATGCAAATAAAAAAAAAAAAGAACAATACAAGAATAAAAATAAAAATATTCAGAATGTTTTAATTTTTATTTAAAAAATTATAAACATTTTAGTCTAAGTTGTAATTTTTTTGTTTTTTAAAAATGATAAAATTTAATTAGTTTTCTCAATTAAATTTAATGGTTTTTTCATAAAGTGTACTTGATTTTGTAATTTTTTAAGACAAACAGTTGTTAAGAGCTGTTTTTTACCACAAGCAGTAAAGTCTTTGCTATAGAAGTATATTTATGTCTTACTATTTTTGAAAACAGGAACAAAATCCTACTAACAAATTTGATGAGCTCATCATTTCTGTGAATGTTGTTAGAAGTATTATTGACCAAAAACAACTTGCACATAAGCATTCATACAACATGCAGGTTTATTAGATATTATTGTATTCCATTTTTTTGTGTTAACATTTTTCCATACAACAATTAATTAGCAGCATTTTCTTTTTAGCAATTACTTGGCGAAAGTTTTCCTGAACGTGATCGTTCAAAGTCATCAAACATCTTTGAAAAAGCCAAGAAAACATTTGCTTCTTCTTTACATAATTTTGCAACCAAAAAGGTTTGTTTTTGCTTCTGTTTTTTTTGTTGTTTTTTTTAATTTCAGGAAAAAACTTTAACTAGTACTTTTGTTTGTCATTTTTTGTATTTTAACTTAATTGTAACATAATTTGCACCACACTGCAGTACAACACAATTTAATCATTAATTGAGCCTGTGAAATTAAAATGTTAGTAAAGATATCACTAACATTTGGTTTCTCAAAGGTTTTTCAAAAATGTGACAAAAGATTCTCAAATGTTAATCCTAAAAATGTCTTAGGTCAGTGATTTTTTGCCAACCTTGTTTCTATGTTGTTATGGTGAAACATTTGTGTTAAAAACATTTTGCCTGCCTGACTCCGACCATAAAAAGTTTATCATTTGCAATAAAAAGCCAACCTTATTTTTTTGAATTCTGAACAAATGTGATATATTTTTAAATAGTAGTAATATAATATGTATAACAAATAATTATTATAATGTAATATAATAATTTAATATTAGTAATAATATAATAGTGATATTAGTAATAATATAATAGTTATGTATTTAGTAACAGATAATAATGATAATAATATAAATAGTAGATAAATAGTAATGACAATAATTATAAACTTTTTATTTTTGCTCAGAAATTATTTTTTAGCCAAATAATAGTTTTCCATCAATGATTCATCAAAGTTCAGAAGATATTAACAAACCAATCCATTCCAACACAATGTATGCACCTATGAGTTGTCCGACTACACCAGATTTAGCTGTGAAACATCTAAAATTTGACTTTGATAAAGAGTCAAGTGCAAATAAACCAGAAGTTATAAAAAATGAAGTTACTGAAGATGTAGTTACACAGTGGAAGAGTGTTGCTAATAGTAGGAAACTTATGAAAAGACCTTCTTGGCGCCAGGTAATTTTTTCACAGGATCTCAAATCAAAGATTTGTATATTTTAAATATAATACATAGCAAAATTTTTTTGTTTAATAGTTAAAGAGTATCCTAGTTTAAATATTTTGTTAATTTTAACTTTCAATTTTTTTTGTTCTTTTAAATATATATGAATATTTTAGGATATTTATCACAGTGTTGTCATTTCATCGTGCAGAGATCCTACACTAAGTAAGCTTTTCAATTTATATAGTGCAATAATATAATAACAAATATATTTACAGTGAAGGACCTAGAGTTTATTTGGAGATACCGCTTTTTTTTTGGCAATGTTGGGGGAAGGAGGTGAGGTGGTGTTTTTGAGTTTACCCCCTCCCCTTCTTTTTTTTCCTAGTTAAAACCAGTCCAGCGACAATGATTTTTTATCATCATTTTTTCAATCATCATTTGTGTTTATCTTGTTTAATTTTATCATAAAATAAGGAGTTGATTTAAAGGCATTTTTTTAAATACAAAAATTTACCGGTGGACGATGATACTTTAGTTACGATGAGAAAACTATTTTACTTAAGACTTTAATAAACGCTTTTGTTGCAAATAATGCGCTATTAGTAAGTAATTATTGAAAATTGTGTAAAGTATTTTAAACAGTTATTAACTATATTTTAGTAAATCTAGTTTTGGTATTATTAAGGTTTTAAATAATTAGTAATTAAATATTTAAATACTTTAAACAATTTTTAAAGTATGATTTTGTTCTATGTGTGTATGCTTATTATTAATCATATTATATTTAAAAACTGGTGTCACTCCTTTGATCAGAATTCTGTTTGAGTGACACCATCCTTATCTATTATTTAGTTATTATTATTATATACTTATATTTAATTTACTCATTATTATATTATTTTATATTATTGTTGTTGTTGTTGTTGTTGTTGTTGTTGTTGTTGTTGTTGTTGTTGTTGTTGTTGTTGTTAATCAATATTTACAGTACATAATATATTTACATTTATTAAATCACACTATATTTGCAAAGTTATCAAAATAGTTTTAGGTCTTGTATTCGAATAACTGTTTGATTAAAAAACATATTTAATAAACGTTTTTAGTATTATTTTAATTTTAAATTTTTGATTTAAATCTGTTCATTTAACTTTTACTAGAGTTTAATAATTTTTAAAGTGATTTTAAGCACCTCTCAAATTAAAAATTAATTTAAGAAGAGATAATTACAGTGAACATAATTTAAAAAAATTTTTTGATTAAAAAAATTTTTTATTAAATTATATTTAAAAATATATATTATGTTTTTTTAATCATTAAATATAATTTAAAAAATTATGTTTAATAAATAACATTTACTATAGGTTATTTTAAACAGATCTTAATAAAACTTTTATTTAGTTATTGTAACTGTTGTTTTTATTTAGTTATTGTAATTGTTGTTTTTATTACTTTAAAAGTCAAAAAGAATATGGAAGTCTTTCTGAAAAAAGTTTGCATTTCGTTTTTTTGTTTTCCTCAAGTAAATTTAAATAGCTAGCTAAAGATCAAAAGTTCATTCAATCAAAAATTAAATTTGCGTGAAAGATGTTAAGACATTTTTTACTTTTGTTCATTATTATCCAAAGCAGTTAACTTCAATTGCCAAAAAAAGCAAAAGTTAACTTAACTGTGAATGGATATTTTAAAATCGTTTTATTTTTGAAAAAGCAAATTTCTTATTACATTGCATTGTTAAAAAATTTTGCAACATGTTTTTAAAATTAATGTTTCGTAACAACTTTAAAATTTTTTTTTTCTAATTTTTAAAAATTTTTTTTTTCTATTTGAAATAAAAAAGCAAAAGAAAAATTAGGAAATAAAAATAAATTTTGGGTGCTTTTTTTGGGGCGCCTGACTTATAATATATGTTGATTTGAACTTGTGTTAGTTTGCTCTCAAGTTGTTTTGTGCCTCAAACTCCACTAGTTTGTGTGTACTAATACACACTTCTTACATATGTTCTTTTTATGTAAATGCTGTGTTCAGTGTTCAGGAATGTGTTTTTTATGTAAATGCTGTGTTCAGTGTTCAGGAATTATCTTTTTCCGGATATTTCCGGAATTCCGGATATTTTTTAAACTTTTTATATTTTCCGGATAATTAGTTTCCGAAAATACAATTTATAAAATTTTTTCTGTTTATTACTATCAAATGAAACAGTAACAAGTATATATAAACAGTAAATTTGTTGTCCATAAATTACGGAACGTTATATTTAGTTAACAAACAAAGCCAAAAAGATTAAAAGATTTCCCTCGCAGAGTAAACTAAAAATTAATAAACATTTTAATTAAAGTTTAATAAAAATCCCAGCGCAAAAGAGCGAATGATCTCCTACTTTTAAAATAAAATTAGCGATGCATGTCAAAGTTTTCTTTTTAAAAAAAATTGTAAATTTACATTTTTTAAACTGCTCTTTTAGCTATTAGCAAAGAGATTTCTTTTTTTATTGTTTTAAAACTTTTTTTAAGTAAATCACTTCGCTTATGGACTGAAACTTCTCTCAGTTTATTTGTCGGTGGTTCAAAATTTACTGCATCATTTTTTCGTTTTCTGTCCAGTCGAACCATTTCAAATCTCTATTCGTACACTTCTTGAAAATATCATTTTTTCGCATAATTTCTTATTAATTGGAGACTTTAAAAAGTTTTGACGATGGTATTTAAAAGGTTATGACGATGGTAGAATAATACAAAAGCTGTCAGAGAAATCAGTTTTTAATTTCCGTCAAATATGAGATATAATCGTTAAATTTAAACTCTTTAGAGATTAGTGAAATCTAATTCTAGAGTGCAGTGAAACAATGTATAGTTCGATCTAAGAATGAGAAATTTGGTATGACCTTCAACTAGTAGAAACTTCTATTAATCTTACAGTTACTGTAATACCGTGGTGTAATATGGTCGTGGGGTACAACTTATTTTCGTTAAGGGTGAAAAAAACTTATTATTACTAAGATTAATTACTTTGTTAGTAATAAGTTATTACATACAAATAAGTGTTATATAATAAAACTATATTCTAAACTATAAGGATTTTATTCTATGTAATTATTTTAAAGAAATCTAAACATATGTACTTTGACTAAACGTCAAGTGAATCAAATTGCTTTTAAGTGCCATTATTAGGTTTTTAAAAACATCGCATTTTGAGGTAGGTTTTCTTTTCAATTCAAAAAGCACGTGTCAAAATTAATTTTATTTTCTTTCAATTAAAAAAAAATCATATTTTTAAATCTTTTGAATTTTGAATCACGTGAATGAGCACGTGAATCATTAATAATGCCTCACCTTTTGTTTATCATAGTTAAAATAAATTTAAAATTTTTATTTAAACTTTATCTAACGAATGTTTAAACTTTTATAATTTTTGAATGTGGAGAATTATTAATAAAAGAAGTATTTGTACTAAAAATTAAGTTTAGAACATTTTAAGCACTGAGTGGAAGAACTAATTGTAGAAAACTAACTGATTATAGAAAAATAATTCAATATCTTTTTACTTTTTATTTATTTATTTTCTTTTTTAACATATTTATTACTAAAGATTTCTTATTTTTTGTATTTTAGAAGTCTGGTGTTTTATTATTATTATTATTTCCTATCTTTTTACTGCGATTGAAGTATGCTCCGAAAATAGTTAAAATAAAATCCATTTATGTTTACTGAAAGAAGTTGGCAAGCTAAAGTGTCGGATATATATCGGTTTATTTTGTAAAATTACTACAAAAAAACCAAAACGCTAAAATAAATAACGCCCATGGGATTTCAGTTATGGTGGCGCCTCTGATCTGTAACAATGCGTTAAACGTTTTTCTATTTGTATATCTTTGGTGAATTGAGGCAATATTTCATTATTCATTATGTATTTAAATGTATAAAAGCATGTCTAAAAAAGTTTCCGCATTGTTTAACAGCTTTTAAATATAGTTTTCTACTTCTTCTTTAACTTCATCTTCTTCTTATTATTACTATTGTTAAAATTTTATTGTTATTATTATTATTTTTTGATGAAAATGTAGTTTTTTATTCATATATCCGTTGAATAAGGATACTTTTAAACTGGCGTAATATTATAGTAATATAAAAGATGGTGGAGAGCACGCCCCCTTCCTCCTTGTTAACATCTCTTTGTAAATTCCGATTTTTTCCGGATATTACAAAAAAATTTTCCGGATTTTTTCCGGATATTTGAGGAAAAAAAATTTCCGGATTTTTAAAATATGGCCAGGATAATCTATGAGTGTTAAATCTGATTTATGAAAAAACTATTTTAAAAAGAGACTTTGAAGTTTAACAAAATGTACAGAGTCAAACCTTGAGTCTAAAATAAAAGAGTTAAAATAGTTTATTACAACCAGATCCCCTTTGTGTTAATCTGTATGCAGATTAGTACTGAATAATACCACTAGAAAAATTATCTTCGAAGGTAAGTTGCATAAACCTACATAACCTAAGCAATTGGGTCTCAGGGTAACTAAGGAACCTTAAACAATAATAGTATATATGTTTGTGAAGGAACCCCAAACAATAATATATATAAATACACACACACACAAAGATATTATTGATTATTTTATTACTTAATAACTAAGATTATTTTATTAATCTTAGTTATTAAGTAATAAAGTAATAGTTTTAAAATAATAAAAAGTAAAAGAAATTTAAAACTTGCTAACATTTCTTTAAAGCATCTGCAATTGATGGCCATGTGAATTCAAGCTATAGAGCAAGATTGCGATGGTCAAATGCCATTAGAAACCAAATTTTATTAATTCGTATGGAAAAAGAAAATAAAACACTAGCTGGTATGCTATAATTCTTTTTATTTTATTGCAAAAATACATTTATTTTACTAAAAGGTTTTTAAATCAATTTGCAAATAATAGCCTGCAATGTCATTATGCAAAATAATCATCAACAAAAATTCAACAAAATAATCACAAATAACAAAGCATTTTCTATTATTTTAAGCCAAAATTTCTGCATCAGAAGAGCGTCGTCAAAAGCTTTCATATAAAGAATATGGCAGTTATACTGGAGTTTCAGCAGTTTTATGGGATGAAATGTTGACGCAAAAAAAAAATGAAAAAGTAAACGATCATTCTTTGCTCGAGGCAGTGCGTGGAGGTTTGCCACGCGCTCGGCGTGGAGAAGTGTGGCAGTTTTTGATCAAACAGTATACAATTCGCTGTCCTGAGCGTGTTGAGGAACAATATTGGAAAAATGAGTCTTATAGAAGTTTATTGAGATTAAGCACCAGTCATCAGCATGCTATTCTTATAGACTTAGGTAAGTTGCTTTTAAGTTTTATGGAAATCAAGCTTTAAAAAAATAAAGTTACTAACTGTGTAATATATTCTAAATTTAAAATATCAATATTTTTATGTGAATTTATGTTACTTAATTGATAATGGACTATAAAAAAGAGCGAAACTGATAAATGTAAATTTTTACTCATTAGGGGTTGTCCATAAAGTATGTGTTTTTTTCAACCCATCCCTTTTCCCCCTCTCTCTCCTTACCTGCACTATGCTACACACTTTTTTGAGTACCCTCCACCTCCCTAAAAGTACCTATGCTTTTAATTTATCTACCTAACATTTTTTTTTTTTAAATTTATGGTTCCTTTATTGAAATTTTATGCTATTGCAGTTTTTGTTATTTAGTTAACTTTAGTAAAAGAAAGTTTATTTAGAGGGGCGTTTTATATTAAATATGCTTTTTAAGTTTGTAAAGTTAATTACTCCGTTCAAGAGAAATTCATTATCAAAGTTTAAAAATTAACTGTTGCCATAGAGCATGTAATTAAGTTTACTTCTCTTCAGTTTATTGTTGTTTAAGACACATTTATAAATGAATAACATGTTACAACTAAAAATCCAGTCAAACTTTGTAGCTTCAATTTATGTCTAACAATTTTATAATCCTACCTATGTTGCAAATTTATTCTTCTATAATATACCAGTCCTTTTTTTTTCAACTTTTAATTATAAATATTGAATAATCAAGAGGTACTCTTTAAACGAGTTTACGATTTTTTGAGTTTGCAAGAAGATAAAATTATTTTTGCATAGAAAATGTCCCAAAATCAACCATTTATAATAAACTGCAATGAAAGTAGATCAATATAGGACCAGAATGAAAAGTTGGTGTGACTGCAAAAAAAATGGCTAAGAAACAGACATAATGCATGGAAAAATCAGATGATAAGAAAGATTTGTTTCACAGTGTAGTTCAGCCAAAAGATTTAATGTTTCCCATCAGTATATATTCAAACTTATCAATAAAAAGACAAGCATTCAGTATCTTAAAAGAACTAGAGCCGAAAAAATTTGTAATAATTTACAACGAATAATATTTTTATTTGTGCAACAGAGCTTTCTGGCATCGCAGGATATTATACTTCTGATCACAACGCAACTCCTAATGAGTCCAACCTCAAAAAAAAAGCAATTATGAGCCAAAATTATTAGTTTGGATAGCCTTGTCAGAGAAAGGGGTCTCAAAGCATTACATTGCTTCTTTGGGCCAAGCAGTCAACAAGGATGTGTACATTTTCAAATGCCTGGTTAAATTAATTAAAAAAGTTCATCCTGCTAATGTGCCCGAATTAAGTCTAATTGAGGATTTTTGGACTGAAATTAAAAAATTGATGTATGCAGACAATTGGCAAACTAAAAATTCTGCTAACTAAGAAATTGAATAGAGTATTGTGTGAAAAACATTGATCAAAGTTACATACATGTTTGGCAGAAGGGACTGATAAATAAATAATTTTTATTTTATTTTGTAAAATACAAATTTTTTGTTAATATGCTTTTTAAGTTTGTAAAATTGATAACTTTGTTCAAGAGATATTCATTATCAAAGTTTCTCTGGATTTTTAGTTATAATATGTTAAAATAGAATATATGTAGTAGCATATATATATATATATAATATATATTAGCATAATATATAGTATATCTCAATAATTATAATTGTTATAAAATCAAAAACAGTATATATCAATTAATAGAAATATTATAGAATCAAAATGAATCATTATACTTAATGGTTTGATAAATCATTTCTTATATGATTTACTCTACACTTGAAGATAAAATACTTACTAATAATTTTATTTTACAGGTAGAACATTTCCTACCCATGAACATTTTGTTGCTCGGCTTGGATCAGGTCAGTTAAGTTTGTTCAATATTCTAAAGGCTTATTCCATACTTGATAGAGAAGTTGGTTACTGTCAAGGTTTGAGTTTTGTGGCTGGACTTTTTTTGATACATGTAAGTTGCACTAAAGAATTTTTTAGTTTGTGATTTATTTTCTTTTGTTTTAGTCCAAATTGTTGTTTTAGTTTTTATATATATATATATATATATTTTTATATATATATATATATATATATATATATATATATATATATATATATATATATATATATATATATATATATATTAAACGTATAATAATACTTTTTTAAGATGAATGAGGAGGATGCTTACAGATCTTTCTGTCATATCATGTTTGATTTGCAAATTCGTAATCAATATAAGCCTGATATGAATGCTGTTCAGGTATATATTTTATTTAGAATGAATATGATAAATTCAGAAATCATTCAATTACTTTTACAATTTTTCCTTTTATTATCAGTGATTCATTCTTACTTTTTGCTGTACATTTTTTGTATTACCTGTTACCTATTACATTTCACATAATTAATTTTTATCTTTTACGTAAAGCTTCACATAATACATTTTTACCTATTTTTGTTGTATTTTATTTTATTTGTAATACGTAACTATCATATAAACATATTTATTAGTTACAAAATTAGTTTAGGATATAATTTTGTTTTTTTGCTGCCGAATAAGTTAACCTTTATTATTGGATGCAACAAAGTTAATCTTTATTATATAATGTTTTTTGGCTGCAAGAAAGTTAACATTTGTTTTTGGCCACAAGAATGTTAACCTTGATTATTTAATCAAGGTTAACATCAACAATTTGTGACAAATTGTGTTCATATTAATAAGAATGATTAAAAAAAATGTTTGGGCTAAATTTTTTAAGTTAAACAAAATAATAAACATATACCAAGAAAAATTAACTTTGTTGTTTTACTCGAAGCTTTCCGTCTTCATGTTAGCCAATAGTTTTAAGTCTTTGAACTATATGTTGCAATATACAAACTTTATAATTTATTACTTTATAATTTATTCAAGCATGTTAACTTCCAGAATTTTAGTGAATAATCTCATTGTAGAATTGGGATAAGAAATCTAATATTTTTTTTTCATTATTGTTATTAAATAATTATTATCCTTATTGAGATTTTGTTAAAAAAATTAAATTTTCTATTTAACGTTATGAAAGTTTAATTAACAGCATTTATTTGCTAAACTTTCCATCGGGTACAAATGTTCTCCAAATTTTTATTTAATCATACAAGAATATATTCAATGAAATTTATTCTGTAAAACATGTATTGCTTATTTTATTTTTAAAATTGATCAATTATTGGTCAAGATTTGCAAAAAAAGTGTAGCATTATCCAAAGTGTAGCATTATCGAAAGTGTAGCATTATCAAAAGTGTAGCATTATCGAAAGTGTAGCATTATCGAAAGTGTAGCATTATCGAAAGTGTAGCATTATCGAAAGTGTAGCATTATCGAGTAAATTTTACAATTAAAAGCGTTTAATGAAAAACTTTTTATTGTAAATTTTGGTAGTTTTTTTTATTTTTAATGTTAAGAGACAGGTTTTAATGTAATATACTTGTCAGATACAACATAAATTGGGAAATATTAAATATATGTTTTTAATGTACACTGCAACATATTGACAATTTTAATTGCCATCTGTATTGAAATATTGCCTTAAAACATTAATTATTGCTTTAATTAATAAAAAACTATCTGTAAATTTGTGTAAAATCTATAAATATTTTTAAATTAAAGAATGAGGCAAATATCTCTAGTAAATGATTTCGTTTACCAAAATCATTAATTAATTAAAAATAAAATATCATTACGATAGGAGAACAAAAGTAAACATTTACAATAAACAGCTTAGAAAAACTAGAAGAAAAGTTTTGTTTGCATAAAAAGAAAAAAAGCTTCAGAATATATAATATTCTGATCAATGATGATCAATGTCTTTTTTATATATTTATTATATTTATATATTTATTATATTTATATATTTATTATATTTATATATTTATTATATTTATATATTTATATATTTATTATATTTATATATTTATTATATTTATATATTTATTATATTTAAGTGTGCATCATAAAAATTTTATTTCTCATGTTCTATAAAAAAACATTCTTTTGTTTAGTTTTCTATAAAATTTAAACAAAAGTCATACAATTGATGATAAATTTAAAAAGATAAATAAAGCAAAAACAAATAATGTTGATTCAAAAAAAAAAAGATTTAAAAAAGATCCTACAATGATGTCATATACTAAAACTCTTTGGAATTAATTATAATTATAAAGTATGTAGAATAATATAATATACACAATACTGTTGAGATTTAACATCATTTAAAAGTCAAATTTTAAAGTCAAGTTTTACTCAAATTTTAAAGTCAAATTTTACTCAAATTAATTTTGTGAGTAATGAGTTCAATCAAATTTCATAATTTTAATGAGATTTTTTTTCTTAATTTTTAAATTGTTATTTTAAATTTCTTTTCTTGATAATTTTTCTATTTTTTTATTGCTTTCTTTGCATCAAAGTAACTTTTTTTTTTCTTATTTTTGTTTATCAAAAGATTTGCGAAATATTTTTTAAAGATTTGGCAAAATATTTAAATTCACAAATTAATTATTTTCTATAATACTCTTTTAGTCTAAAATTATGAAATTTGATTAAACTTGATTAAGTCAAATATTAGCTTTAATTAAGTTGAGATTTTTGAACGTTTATTTTTTCAATTTTATTTGTTCCTGTACAATTTGTAAAAAAACCCTCATGATTTTAATTTAAATATTTTTTGTCAGCGAATAAACGATGTTTCTTATTTCGAAAATATTTGAAGTAAGTTATTTCCTTCATGTCATTATACCATTTATACATTTGTATTAGATCTTCCTAAAATCTTTTTTAGCCAATCATCGTATGATAAATGATGTAACTTAGATTCAAATTTTGTTACTCATTTTTGAATATCCTCTTATATATTTGAATTATTTTCAAAAAAACTTTGTGAAAGCTTTGGTGAAATTAGTATAATGGATAGTAAATATTTGGTAGTGGTGTAGTGGTAGAGCACTCGCTTCAAAAGTGAGAGGTTCTGAGTTCGATCCTACCACGTCCCTGGTAGTACCCCACTCAACTTGTTTCTTTGCGCAGCAACCTTGTTGCTCAAGGCTCGTGTTTTGGAGTTAACAGAAGGTTTTAACCACAATTATGTAGCCTCCTCGACTGTTGCCTTCTTAAGGAAAGGTGAATTTACATTAAAAAATAAAAATAATTTACCATTTGCTATTGCTAACACCTATCGTACCCATATATTCCAGCAGATTAGTTAGGTTTAAAGGATATGTGATGTTTATATTAATAAATTGTAATGAATTTAAACACTTTTTATCAAAATTTGGTAAAATGTCATCATTTTCTTCTTCTATAAAAGATGATGTTAAATAAATTATAATTTTTTGTATGCTGTTTATATAATTATGCATCAGTTATGGTACTGATTTTGCTTTTTTAGCTGTTTTTTAATAGTCTATTGTAGTTTTTTAAACTTTTACTATATACATTTCTTTTGCAAAACAAAATGTGTATTCTAGTTATAACTTTAAACAATAGTTTAAAATTATAACTAGAATATACACTTTGTTTTGTTTTATTTGTTTGTTGCTGTTTACATTTTTTTTTAGAAATTTCAAAAAGTTTTTTTTGTCACTAAATTTAATATAAATAAACTTTGAACGAAAAACTTATTTTTATGTATAGAGCATAAGTAAAGGTTATAAATGAGGTGTGGAGATATGTTTAACTTACTTGATAAGCCATAGTTTTAAAAGTGATAAAATATTTTTTATAGCAACAACTTTACCAGCTTTCTCGACTTATACATGATTACTATCCATCTTTGTATGAACACTTTAATCTGAATGATGTGACACCAACATTGTATGCAGCACCATGGTTTTTAACACTTTATGCATCACAGTATCCTGTAGGATTTGCTTCAAGAGTAATGGATATGCTATTATTACAAGGATTGGAAGTTATTTTTAAAGTAAGTGTATGTATAAAAAGTACAAATATTTTATCTTTGAAACTTATGTACAATAATGGGTATTAATTTTGAAATAAATTATAATATTCTAATAACTTTAACATATTAATAATAATAATTAATAATAACTTCAAATACTTGAATATTTAAAATTATTAGAACCATGTCTTATGTGTTAATTTAGTCTAATTTTTTATTTTATTATAAACCTAAAAAAAGTATCAGTATAAGTTTTTTTTTTTAACATATTTGCTGTTTTATATATCAACTTTTATTGTTTTAAAAATGATAGTGCGCTCATCTACTGATAGGTTTTGGTGTGGACTTGTAGTATCTACATATGCAAGAAATTTATTTAGGTTTTCAAAAGAAAGTGGTTTATATTATTTTCTTTTAAATAATGTAAACCACTTTCTATAAATGAAAACATTAATAATATATGACCACAAAAAATATTAGACATTCTAAAGTTGTTGTAGGTTTTTAAACGACTAAAAGTTCAATTTTTTTTTTCAGTTAAGTGAGCTGAAAACTTCACTGAAGTTTTCTTGTCTTTTTTGCAAAAAAATTCTTTATATATATATATATATATATATATATATATATATATATATATACAGCTGTGAGCATGAAAATAGCAGTACCAAAAAATTATTCATTTTTTCAATATTACTCTCCTTCTATTAATACAGAAGGGCTAATTTTTTATCTGTGTATGTACTAGAATGAGATAAATAAATTGAGCAAATGAGAATTCATTACATTGTAGAATATCTTTATTTTTAATAAAAATATTGTAATTGACAAAATGCATTAAAATAGCAGTGGTTGTATTAATTTTAAAGTTAGTTAACAAAACTTGAAGAGATTTTAGTATTTTTCGTTGAAAAAGTAAGTACTACTTCAATTATAACATATTCTTTATTTATTTGAGTATGCGTAATGGTAAAATTGTTTTCTAAACCTTTCAAAGTAGGCCGAGGACATCATTGTACACCAGCAGAACGCAACATTATTTTGAAACACTATAGAGAGGGTAAATCTTACTCATGTATACAAAATATTCTCGGATGTTCAGCAAAGATGATTTCAATTGCCATAAATTATATAGCAAAAGTTGAAAAACGAGGGGGGAAACGTAAGACTACCGCGCAAGAAGACCGAAGAATTGTTAGATTTGTTAAAAGCAAACCATTTTCATCGGCCAAGCAAGTCAAAGATGATCTTGACCTACAGGTGAGTGAAACAACAGTTCGTAGACGCTTACGAGAGAAAAGTTTGCACACAGTCCACGAAAGGTCCCTTTGTTGACAAAAAAACATACCGCTAAACGTTTGCAGTTCGCAAACCAACATCTGAATTGGCCCATCGAAAAGTGGCGCAACGTATTATGGACTGATGAATCAAAAATAGTTCTTTATGGAGGTACAGGTTCAAGACAATATGTAAGACGTCCATCTAATACAGAATTCCAGCAAAAATATACCATTAAGTCTGTAAAACATGGTGGAGCCAAAGTCATGGTATGGGGCCAAAGTCATGGTATGGGGCTGTTTCTCATATAATGGTGTCGGACCTATTTATAAGATTAATGGTATTATGGACCAACATATATATGTCGATATCCTCAATAATGTCATGCTGCCTTATGCTAATGAAGATATGCCGTTAAAATGGGTCTTTCAACAAGACAACGACCCAAAACACACTAGTCACAAGGCAAAAGAGTGGTTTCAGGTCAATGAGGTTGAGGTTATGGAGTGGCCTGCTCAGTCACCTGACCTAAACCCCATTGAAAACTTATGGGGAGACGTTAAAAAAGCAGTTTCTACTGCTAATCCAACTAATGCTCAGCAGTTATGGGAAGCTACTCAACAAGGATGGTACGCAATACCAGCAGAAAAATGTCAATGCCTAGTTGACTCAATGCATCGGCGTTGTGAAGCCGTTATCTCAAACAAAGGTTTTGCAACGAAATACTAAGGGTAAATATTGTTATATTAGACTTATTTTTAACTTTATAATGTTCAAAAGTTTGCAATTTTAATGTTTAATACCATAAAAAATTTTTTCTCTATTTTCAGATACCACTGCTATTTCAATGACTGCGAGCTTTCTTGATATTATTGTTTTTTTTTTCTGAAATAAAATGTAAAACTATTATTGATGTAATTTTTTTTTTGTTTTATTAGATTGAAGTGTCAAAATAAATGCAATAAATTTTTTTCAGTAATAAGTGAAAAAAAATTGCGCAATAGTTTTCAAAATATTCCAGGTACTGCTATTTTCATGCTCACAACTGTATATATATATATATATATATATATATATATATATATATATATATATATATATATATATATATATATATACACACACACACACACACAGCCAACCTTCAACCATCGTCACATTGTTGTAATGTTGCTTCTCTTTTTGTTTTCTATAAAAACTTTAATGGGTGCTGCTCTAAAAAGCTAGCATCTTTTGTGCCATCTACTAAATTTTATTAACATGTTACTTGTCATTCAATTAAGTCCTTTTACTGTGACTGTTCTTAAGTGCTCCAAAAGTTCTTATTTGTCTAGTTTTTCTTCCTCAAACATTGGTTCTTGGGCTCCCTTTCTTCTTATTTTCCTGATTCATAGAATTTGCAATCTATCAAGTTGTTTGTTAATTGTTATCTTGCATTACTTCATCTTTTTTCTTCCAGTAACTTCCAACTCTGGTTGGTTGCAGCCTTGTTGGAAGTGAAGATGTTTAAAAAAAATTTTTTTTGCAACAATTTTAAAATATTTGTTGAAAAGCAATTATCTTTTTTCAAAAAATAACTCTAGATAGCCTGATGGTCGTAACGCTTACTTTTTAACACTTCTGAACAAATCAACTCTTTCAGACTGCAGGGAATGGCATGGTAAAAAAAAATCATTTGGTAATATACATACATACATACATACATACATACATACATACATACATACATACATACATACATACATACATATACATACATATACATACATATACATACATATTCATATATAAATATGCACATATACATGCGAGGACTGCCAATATATTGACTAAGGGTTTGAAGTGGGACAGCAATCAATTTTTTTTATATTTGTGTGTGAGTGAGTTGCAAGAAAACACTTTTTTTTTTCTTGCATTTTTTTGGTCAAAAAATTTTTTGGGGGATTTTAGTTTGATTTTATTTTTTTGCATAAATTTTGGAACAGATTTTGTTTTATTCTGTTTTATTTTTCTATTATATGTCATTGTAAGCACAAGTAGATGTATAAACACTAATTTTTACATTTTGAATAAAAGTTTAAATTAGCTATAAGTTAAAAATCTAGGTATACTGTATGACAAATTTTATTTGTCATACTTCCTAACTATTGTATTAAACTCATTATTTACAGGAACTTGTCTTATGAGAAAGTTAACGTTGTATTTTTGACTTTGACATGTAAATATTTTTGTATATAATATCATGACAATTTTAATATCAGACAAATGTTCAATGAAATAAACAATTCTATCATATTTTGTGTAGTAAGTCGGTTTTACATTTTTTCCAGAGTAATTTAAATTATTTTTAATTACTCTGGAAAAACATATTTATTATTCAAAAAAATATTTTTGAATAATAAATATGTTTTTCATTTTAATTGGTTATCAATTTAGTTGACAAAAGCGTTAAAAACATTGTTAATTTTTATAAAATAAAAAAATTTAAAAAACCTTTAGCTTTTTCCCAGAAAGCATCTGATAGGAGAATATTTTTTAAGTTCACTTTTTTCAGAAATAGCCAATGTTTTTATTTGTGACACATTTTTCTTTATGCTACCTAAGCATGCTACAGTTGTAAGGAAACGGTTGACAGAGGATTTTAAAAGTTCTATGAGTAATGAAATAAGATAGAAGGGAGTCCCATCTTATTTCATTGGAGGAATCCAAAGGATTGAGTTGCGGGGAAAAAAACAATTAATAAAAGCACGCATGGATAGATACAGTAAAAGAATGAGACTTTGCTGAATAACAAGTCAAGCAAGAATGAGTTTTGGTTAATGAAACTAGAAATAATAGCTCATTCGAGCAGCGGCCTTGATAGTAATTGTAGAAAAGAGAAAGAGATGCAACCTTTCAACGATGAGTTCAATATTTTTATTTTTTGCCGTTCATCAATACTTTTATTCATCTAGCTTTTTTTCTAACATCTGTGTTTAGGAATTTTAGCCCATCTTTATGTTTTCTTTCATAATATCAGGGATTATATTTTTCCGGATATTTCCGGAATTCCGGATATTTTTCTCAACTTTTAGTTTTTCCGGATATCCTAAATGTTTTCCATACATACAAGTTTAGGTACATATTTTTGTAATATATTTCTTTTTTAAGCTTTTTTACTCATTGCTCATACAAGAAATTAACTCAAAAATTAATGAAATTAAAAAAAAAGAACTCAGCAAAAATCAAAATCAAGGGGAATATAAGGGAAAATGTATTCCGGATATTTAACCGAAACAATTTCCGGATTTTTAAAATACGACCAGGATAATCTATGTAATATTTTATTTTTTTTTCATACATATAACAGTTTTTTAATTCTTCTGTTTTCTTACTCTTTAACTTCTTTTTGTTAACTACCAATTTAATTAGTGCCTTGTTAGAAGAGAGTTTTTTAAATCATGAAATAAATCTTTTTTTTTTTTTTTGCAACTGAATGCCCTTCTGCGTTAATCTGTTTTGCAGGGTCAGGGTATTTTTATTAACTAATAACAGGGTATTTTTATTATGATACTAACATAAAGCGGAATGCTATTTAAGG
Organism: Hydra vulgaris; assembly: GCF_022113875.1. Taxonomy (NCBI): domain Eukaryota; kingdom Metazoa; phylum Cnidaria; class Hydrozoa; order Anthoathecata; family Hydridae; genus Hydra; species Hydra vulgaris. The sequence continues at coordinate 51,632,982 of NC_061157.1, forward strand.
TTTATGAGCTCCACCTTCCCTTACCCACATAATTAAAATGTGGGTTTCGTTTTTTTCAAAGGTAAGTTGAGTTTAGTAAGTTCATTTACTAATAAGCTCATTTACTTGTAAGTTCATTTAGGCTAAGAAGCCTCAACAGCCTCAATTAATATAAAAAAGTGTAGTAAAAAATGTAAAAAAACGTAATATTAAAATTAAGCAAAATTGTAAGCTTCAAATATTTTGTATTTATGAATTAATTTTAGGTAGCCATAGTTATGGTTGGTGATTACATTAATGAAATTTTGGAGTGCGACAGTTTTGAGACCATTGTTGAGTACCTCAAGCTAACATTACCTGTGAAAGTGCCAACCAATACTGACGACATATGTAACCGCGTGTTGAATATGAACATCACTTCGCAACTTCATCTATACGAAGTTGAGTATCAGCTTTTAAAAGATGAAATGATTGATATTCGTCAAAATAGGGAAAAGTTAGAGAAACAAGAAGTTGTCCATAAGGAGCTTGGAAACGAACTTGCAAGAGTGCAAAAAGAACTGTCCAACGTTAATCTTGAGCTTAGCTCATTGAAATCGAAATTTTTAGAAACAAAAAAAGAAAAAAATATGTACAAAAAGAAATTAATCGAAATGGAGCAAGAACTTTTTTTGCTCAAGTCTAATAACATAGTTGTTAAACAAAATGGCGAGTGTTCAAAAGATTTTCTGGAAAATGGTCAAGTTTGTTACAACGATAGTTGCCAAAACCGATAAGATATATTTTCTAGAAAAGTCATTCTACAAATGTTATATTTTTCAAACTGTTTATATATTTTTTCTATACATTTTGAGAATTTATTATTTTAACTTGTTACATAAGCAAGCTTATGTGTTACATAAGCAAGGAAATTAATGAAATTATTTTTGAGTTTAAGCCCAATAAGTTTAACAATTTTTAATTTAATTTTTTAATTAAATTAAATAAAAAATAATTTTTGATTTAATCTTTTATTAACTTAAACTTTCATCAAAAATTGCACATTGATATATGAGTTGATATATTAGACCGGGTGAATAAAAAAGAGCAATTGCTTTTACTCAGCGTTTTTGGAGTAATTGCTCAACTTTACGTAAATAAAAATTTGAGCAAAATCGCTCAAATTTTTTAGCTGAGCAAATACTCCAAAAACGCTAAGTTAAAGCAATTGCTTTTTTTTATTCACCCGGCCTGTGAACTCAATATCATTCGGTTTTAAACCGTTTTTATAAATATTTTTATTATTATAATAATTTAACTTTAAATATATTATATTTTTAATTTAAAAGTTTAATATATTATTTTAAATGTTTTTTTTTTTTAATGCTATTTTCTTTTTTATTCTTTTTAGATCTTTTTTTATTCCTTTTGTTGTTGTTTGTCCTACTTAAATTCGGCTATTCTGATACTAAGTTATTTTACTTATTTACCTGATACTAAGTTATTTTACCTCTAAAACCGATTTTAAAATGCGTTATTTTTAATAAAAGTTTTTTTCCATTGTTTTTAATGAGATGTTTTGATGTGTGCATAATATATTGGTTTATTAAAAATGAAAAATTCCTGTTTATTTGTTGCAGTTGTTGTTGAATAAAACTTTTTATTAAAGTTTAACGGTTTTTAAATTGTATTTCCGCGATTAAATAGATTATTGCAGATTTAACAATGCGATAATAACTCGTTTATCTAACATCGCTGTTTTTCCGTATGCGTGTAAACAAAATTTGAGTAGTAAAAATATCATCGATCCAATAATAAAAAAACTGACTAAGGTGAAAACCATAGTCATAAAAAGAATTATTACAACTCTGGTGTTCCACCAGAGTTGCAATAATTCTTTTTATGATTATTGATGCTTGAATTAGATTAGCAAGATCGATCTTGGCATAATGCCGGTGACATAAGAGACTCTAATCTGATTGGCTACTAGACCTGCTTAGATTATCGATCGAGCTCTGATGTTACTTTATGTTCAACTTGATGTGGTGACCTTTTTTTTGAAAACAATAAAAAAAAAGTAAATCTTTTAGATTAATTTTTGACTACAAAAGTGAACTATGTAGAATCTTTATTTTTGAAATTATAACTTTAAAATTTATGTTTTCTTTTATCATTGACATTAAAACTTTTATTATTTTGCATAAAATTTAAAGATTTTATTCTTGCATAGCCATGTAATTTTAACATGTGTAAAATAACCTGACGTAAAATTGTCGAAAAATGAAGAATTTTTCAAATTGAAGAATTTTGTTAATAGAATTTTATAGAAAATAGGTGTTTGTTAAATATGTACATTTTTAGATATATGCCCGGATTGCATTTTTAAATTATCTGGTCATGATATTTTCACTACGCCAAATATCACAAGCGATAACCACGATAAACATTCAACGTGACAAGTTTTATTTAGAAGCTTTAAATTAATGATTTGGAAACTTTTTATCATAAGTAAATTTAAAAAAATATATGACCTTTGCAAATCGACAACAATTTGCATTCCATGTGGAAAGTTAGTAAGTTTCTAATAATTCTGCTCAAAAGCCATTTATCGCTGCATAATCTCGCCAAAAAAATTTGTTTAAAACTATACGACGAGAAATTTATTTAAAATTATATGAAGAATTAATATGGAATCTTCAACATTTTCAACTGCCTATGAAAGTTCAAAATGTAGCTCAGTTAATTGTAAAGAAAATATGTGAAAGTAAGAAAAAGATGTCTTTAGATAACCATTTAGTATTATCGAAGATGATTGAATTATTGGTTTAATGGTGTATTTGCAAGTTAGGATCTAATTCCAAGCAGACATTTTTTTTTTTGGAGAAACAACCTCAAACCTCAATTGTATAACACTGTAAGAAAAATAAGTTTTTAAGGAAACTGTAAAATCGCAGTACATAATTTTCACTTTGGATATATGAATTTTTGGATATATCCATTATTTACTTATTAGACATATGGTCTAAAAAAACTTTGCACGCAACGATGATGTACTCTATGCTTTGCATTTTACAGAACTTCACACATTATTAAACAGTACCAAAAATGGTGCTGTTTAATAATGTTGAATAAAACCATTTTTGAATAAAAATGGTTTTATTCAAAAATGGTGGCTGCTAATATGTCACAACGCAATAAACTTATACTACCAATAAAAGCTTTAATAACGTCAGTCCAATATATAATTCATTTATTACAGCTTGTGATTAAGCATGCAGTTTTATGCGAACGATCAGTGATGCAGTTTTATGAGAACGATCAGTGATGGGTTTGTTAGCTAAAGCACGCCAAATAGTAAACCATTTTAATCAATTATCAAAGGCGTGTACAGAATTCAAGTTACTGCAACAACAACAAAAATACATTTGAACTTCTTAAAAAAGAAGTTCAAATGTATTTAGCTAATCATAATGAGTTGCCAACATTCACTACAAATGATCAGAAAATAATTGAAAATCTAGAAATTCATTGAATTGAGAACCTAGAAATTCATTGAAAACCTAGAAATTCATTGAAAACCTAGAAAACAAAGATTTCTATAAGGATTTCTATTAGTTGTTTGAAAAGACTTCAATCAGCAAAACAACTTTTAGTATCCTTAAATAAAATACTCCTTTCTTATGATAATCTTGGTATTAAAAATAATAAAAAATTTACCCACCATTATTAAAAGATGCGTTTTACGCACCAAAGTCCTTCCTATTGGTTAGAAAGAGCAAGCAATATCAATTCTAGTAGGGGTTGTGGTAAAAATTTTTTTGTCAGATGTAAATAATAAAGCTTCAAGCTCCAATCATTAGCATAAACAACCTAAAGCAAAGTTGATTTGGTAGAGAATAACTTTATTTCTTGCTTTTTAGAACTTGCTGAATATGAAGGAATTAGAAGTAATTTAACATTAGCTCTTCTTTGTTGAGCGCTTATTTATAATAAATATATTTTTATCAAAGTTATTAAATTGTAGTTTTTGTTTTTTTGTAAAGTTGCTTTTATTGCATTTTTTCCAGTGGAAACACGGCCTAAATTAAAAAGTGGTTTCCTCTATCTAATACTTTCTAATTGTTTTGCTTGCGTATGTGTTTGTGAACTTCAAAAGTCAACAGTAGTATGTTTTCGGTATATACTATACATCCGTATTTCGGTAAAAAAAAAATTTTTAACACTATATAATAGTATTTCTTTTAAACTTCTAGAATCGACACAATAACTCAATTTTGCCATTTCATTATAAAGTAAATAAAAGTGTGGGAAAATTTTTTTGTTTTTGTTACGTTTAACATTAATAACATTACGCAAACAGAAAAAAATATAATATAAATGCTTCAAAAAACTTTTAAATGTAAAAGTATACAGCTTATAACTAAGCAGTTAAAAATGAATAACTTTTTATTTACTTGTCTCCTATGTGAGTATTTTAAAAATGTTTATTTGTAAAAGATATATTTTGAGAGGAAAAATTTTATCTTTCGTTTTTTTTTTTTTTTTGTTTTTTTTTTTTGTTTTGTTCTTAAAATATCTGTAAAGTAGTAAGCATAAAAATGAAAAACTTTTATTCTAAAAGTTCTTTGTGTGTTGTGATCCGCCTTATGGTTGTCAGAGTGCACATATATAAACTTTCTCCAAACCAGTATGAAGATCTTTTTTTTATGAATTAATTTCGATATATATATATATATATATATATATATATATATATATATATATATATATATATATATATATATATATATATATATATTTTTGTATTATGTTTATATACTATTATGTTTTTTTATATAAGATTTTTTAGAGTAAATAACAGCGTAGTTAATAGTAATAATAACATCACAAAAAATAAGTCAATATAAAAGAAAATTTGTAAAAAAGTATTATTATCTTATCTAATAGATATTTATTTTATAATAATTTATTTTAGTCGTTTTAAAAAAGTTTTACTTTTGTTTTATATATTTTAAGACCTTTTAGTTAGATACATAAACTAATGAACCCTTACATAAAATTAATTGAACCCTTACATAAAATTAATTGAACCTTTACATAAAATTAATTGAACCCTTACATAAAATTAATTGAACCCTTATAAAACTGGCGCAGTTGCAACTTTTTTGAAAAGTACGATTTCAAGCCTTGTATAATGAATCGTTTTTGAGGGGATATTTAAAGTTTAAATGATACTTAATAATATTATTAGTCGAATTCCGAGTATAACTCATTTTTGACTTATTTCCATTTTCCTTTTGCATACAGATATATTATTAAAATTAGTAATTTTTAAATCGGGCTTTAAAGTTCAAAACAGTTGCATAAAATAATATTTTTATATTTTATGACACTTTCTTAATATTTAATTTATTCTTTTCTCTTACTTACATTATTAAAGTGTATTAAATAAAAAGTTTATAAATTATACACACGCTTATTGTTAGTGAAAGTTTTATTGATGATTCACTCAAGTTTTCATGCGTTTCATTTAATTGTTGATTGCCCAACTTACTAGACACTATTGTTCAACTTTCCTCACAGGCTGAGCAACTTCCTAAACTTTAGGCAAAATCGTCTCTAAAAAATCAACAACTATATTTTTTCTTAACAAATTTTTAGCAGGTTAAATTATCTTTTAAATTTTAAAGAAATTATGTAAATAAAAGTTTATGTAAATAAAAATTTATTTAAATAAAAAGTTATGTTAATCCAATGCACCAATCATATGATCTGTTAGATTTAATAAGAATTGCTAAACTAGCCCCGCTCTACCCTACAGTATGAGGTCGTCCACAAATTACGTCACATAACTATTTTTCAGACCCTTTTTTTTGACTGTTTTTAGACATATTCTCCACCCCCCTCATCCCCCTCGTCACAACATCGTAGCTCTTTAGTAACAATTTCCGTATCAGTCGTCACAAAACCACTAACCCTCCCCCTCCCCCTAAGCATGACGTAGTTTATGGACAACCTCTTTGTATAAAGAATATTTTTTAAATTTAATTCAAAATGAACTAGGTTTTCTCGAGTTATTAGGTTTAAGGTTTGCCGTGTTTTTTCATCAAAATGTACTAATTATGCCAAAAAAATTAAACCAAATTTAAAAACTTTGTCAAATTTTTTTAATTATTTGATGTAAAGAAAATCAATGAAGTACCTTTTTTTTATAAAATTTTTTTTTGTAATGAACCAAAAGTTCTTAAATAATGTATGTACTTTGTTTTTATATCTTTATTGATTGGAACCTGGGAACAAAAAATTTGCGACGCCATTGCCCGAAACGTGAAAGCATCAAGTTGATAAAATATTTTATTTTACTATTCTTAATTGATTTCATCTAAAAGTTTATAGAATAATCTTTTAGCGTTCAAAACTTATGAACATGTAAAGTCTGAACCCCCTCAATTTGAGGGGGTTCAACTTTTTTGTGGTCATAATTTTTGAACACTAAACAGAAGAGATTATTCTATAAAGGTTAAGATTTTAAAATAAATATCAATTTGGTTAAGAATAATAAAAAAAATATATAATTAACTTGTTGTTCTAATGTTTGGGAAAAGTAGGGTCGCAAATTTTGGAACTTTTTTATTTTCAGGTTCCAACCATTGCAGTTATTTGCAATGATTGGAACCTGAAGAGTATAGACATACGAATGTTTGGAGTTTGCTCCATGTCTGGAAGTTAGCTACCTCAAACATCAAAAAATGCTACATCTGCCCCTGCAGCGCAGTTAGTATTTAAATTTTACGATTTAGCAATATTTAAATGACATTTTATTTTTTGGTATTATAACCGCAAACTCCTGATGAAATAATATTTTTTCCAATTAGCATTAAAACCGTTGTATTTTAACACGCAATTAAACTGAGAATTTATTTTTTTAAGTTGTCTTGTGTTCGAAATATGTTACTTTTACCGAAAGTTCAGTAAATTTGCACCTTTCTGTACATGTTTTTTTAGCAAAAGAGAATTCAAATATTCAAAAACATTTAGAAATTATATAAACACAAATGTTCTAACATAAACTTTAATGCTAAAATTCTAAGGGCTATACGTAGAGACAAAAATTTGTTTTTATTTTTTATTTATTTATTTTTTGTCGTTTATTTTACAATGTTAGTCGTGATACATATAATAAAATAGGGTAAATAAAAACTTTTACAAAGTATATATAGTTTGTGTGTTAACAATACAAACTAGGTTTCAGAAAGAATAACGGGTTTATCATCGGAACCTTGAACATATTTATCTAAAATAAACATCCAAAATTTCTTTTTATTTTTTTTGATTTTATTTGTAAGTTCTTGTACATTTGTTACAAATTATACTTTTCTTATTAAGAGCTTTATAGAAAATTATTGAATTTGTAATTAATACTGTCGGCCTTGTGAAACTTGCTAATGGCATAATTGGTAACTTTACTAGAACAAACTTTACTAGAAAAAAGTCTTTCTATAAAAAAAGAGAAATTTTAAAAAACAACTCTAATACATTTGGTGTATTTTTTATTTATTTATTATAATATAAATAAATTGAAGAGTAAGTTCAGTATTTATTTATTATCGCGTTTTTGAGGTAACAGGTTTTTTTAATGCAGTAAAAATTTTAGCAAATGACTTAACAATTTTTTTTTAATATTTCCTTAAACACTTTTTTGTTAAATTATATGTTATCTATCTAAATACAACATTTTATTAATAAAAATTAGGAACAATTTTTTTTCAGTTCCAGTATTTTAACTCTATAACTTTTAAAAATTTATTTCTAAAACTAAAACCTTAATTATAAAAGCGTTGCTCGTTAGCAAAACACAAGTTCTCTTTTTTTTTTTTTTTTTTTTTTTTTAAATATTGAACTCTAAATGTTTTACTCTTTAACAGGAAGTAACTATAACACCTTGAAAGTTAGTAGTCCTAGTTTTTTTTAAATGAAAATCACGTTATGAGATTATACACCAATTTCAACAATCCGGGTAGAGACTAGTCATAGAGTAAATTATCATAGTGACGATGATAGTTTTCATGTAAATCTTACTTCAGCTTTTTATTTTTCTGCTCGAGTTTGTTCTTTGAACATTGACGTTGCATTGAACATTGAACAAGTCTTTTACATCAGTTTACATAAAAATCGTAAAGACAATATTATGACTTTTACTGCATGCTATCATATCATTGCTGCAATTCTATAACTGGCACTTATTTAGTTTTTCCAATTCAAAACTGTCCATTATCGTTTCCAAGAGTCTTCAGAATCATAGTTCTGCTCACTTTGGTGGGTTATCCTTCTTTTTTTTATGTATTAAAACAGAGATTGTGTATTTCATGATTCCTTATCACTTATTCTTACCTTTGGTCTCTTAACAGGTTAGAATATCGCAATATTTTTAACGCATCTTTATTTTTTGGCTACCGTTATACATCAAAATTCACATTTTAAAGTTCTTTTCTCAGATATCCTTTAATACTTCGTAATTCCATTTCTTCTTTTTTTAATCTTTTATAATACTTTTTTTTTGCATTTTCCCTAAGATCTTTTTTTTTTATAGCAAACCAATATAATTCAATACGTTTATTTCTTTTCTTGCTTTTCTTTGGGTAATTTTCATTATCAGATAAGTCAGAATTGAATTTTATACGTTACTAAGTCTTTCTGTATACTTTTATTTGGTATAAGATCTTCTACTTGATTAGTTAGGCTTGATAAAAAAAGAATAATGCTATCTGTAACACCTGTCAAAGAGTTGTTTTAGAAAGTAGACTGCTCATCACTTATGATAAAGTTAGGCGAGGGCGAGTTTAAAGGTAATCAGATTGCTATTTTTGAATTAAAATTCTAGTTCTCTATGAATATTTTGAGCAACAATGCTGAAGTTTTGATCACCTTCAAAAAAATGACAACAAATTGTTTGGTGAAAAGATAACAGAATCTCAAGTAAGTGATGTAATCTTAAGTAAGTGATGTAATCTGAAGTAAGTAGTGAAAGTGAAACAGAATCTTAATTAAGTAAGAGGCAAACCAAAATATTTAATATAGTTTAAAGCCGTCTTAATAACGATGATATTTAAACATATTTTATAGATGTTTCATTATGTGGATACTGCTTTAGTTACATTATTGGTTGTAAAAAACAAGTAGGGGGTTCAATTCTAAAAGACCTACTTATTAATGATCGAAAAACGATTGGTGCTATTAACTGGTACGCATACAACGATTATATTAAAAGGTAATATACTTCAAATCAAAAAATTTTAGTTGTTAATTGGAAACGTTGTCACTGCCTCCAACTCAGTATTTCGACCCTGATAACTCTTTATCAGTAACATAACTTTATAGTTTTTTTGGTATTGTTAAATGAAACTTGCAAAATAAACTATGCAATTTTATTTCTAGTTTATTGAGCCGATGTGAAGAAATTGTCGCAAAGAATGGCTACAAAGTTTACGGCTTACAATTTTATGGAGAATGTTGGGGTACAAAAAGCTTATTGAGCGCGATAAACAGCGAATTAGTTGTTTCTAACGATTGCATTAATGGCAAATTTGAAACTTGCAAAATTAACGATGTTTATTGTATGGGAAAACAAGAAACTACATATATATTCGAAGCAGGTATTCAATATTACATTATTTGTTAAAATGATTTTTCGTTAAGCCAATATATTAAAATTAAATTATAAAAGTTAAGATTATATTTCTTTTTCCGGCTTCCAGTCTTTTAGTATACAATATTTTACTCATTTTTTCAAGCAAAGATTCAGACAAAGTAGTGTCTATTAATTTAGTCACCTGCTTTCTTTTCTAATTGTTTTTTCGATATATTTTTCTTCAATTTTTGTTTATTTTTTTAAAAAAGGTTTAGGTTTTCATTTAACTTTTTATTGTTTTAGAAAATATTCATAATGACTTTGAAACCAAGGTTAGTAATTGGAACGATTGGGAAGCATGGACGCAATGCTCTAGCCTATGTGGAGGAGGCACCCAAGAGCGTTATCGAACATGTAATGGTAATCTCGAAAAATGTGAAGGAGAAAGCGAAGAAATAAGAGATTGCAATGAAAAGCCGTGCAAAGAAGGTGAAAAAGTAATTTTCAAAACGTTGAGCAAAAATATTACATAAATGTAATGAACATTACCTTTTAATTTTTCTTTTATTCATGGCTTTCATAAATATATATTTATTTAGTATGCAAAGTTACTGCAAAAACAGACTACAGTGTTTTGGAAGTCGTTGGAAGGACAATATCGTATGCTCCATTCTGTCTTATGTTTGGCAAAAATATAGCAACTAACAAGTATCAATATTCTATTATGGCAAAAGTATTTAGCCCTGCTGTTTCTAGAGTGGGGTTATTTTTTAGCGCTGAAGATACTGATAATTTTCAGTTTATTTATATCCAGTAAGCAATTAAGCACTTTATATATTCATTATATTTATTTATATCCAGTAAGCAATTAAGCATTTTATATATTCATTAATTCTACGGAATTACATAAAATAATTTATACAAAACTATAGAAATAATAATAGAAAATTTACTTATATATATATTTGAAAAAGATTTAAATTATTACTTATAAATAATCTTTTCAGCATTTCAAGTGAACTGTTGTGTTACAGCTCTGGATCTGTTATACAGAAGATTTCTATCACTGATAATTCAGACCAATGCATTCGGGCGTTCCAATCACAAAAATGGATTTTAATTGAAGCCAAGATTTTTAATTCTTATGTAGAATTTGTATGTGATGGAAGGTTATTAATAAAACAACCACTTAATCCTTTGCTGGGAAGAACAGGAAAAGGTGGATTATTGGTTCCAAATGATTCAGTTTTGCCTCAAGTTGTTTTTTACAAAAACCTTTATGTTGTATAAGTTCTTCTTTATTTATTTTTTCTTATTTTTGTTTATTACCATTTAAAAGCAAATAAATGTTTATCTTGAAAAGTATAAATATTTTTGTGCATAAATATAAAAAATTAGAACATGTTTTTTTTCTTAAAGCATCTGAGAATTAATTTATTATCAGGTCAGTAGTTATAAACTAATTTATTTAAGCATATTTATGAATGTATATGCATATTTATGTATTGTATACTTTATTTTATAATAATAATTTTTAGCAATTTGTTTTACCTGAGGAGTTTTTTATTTAATTTTTATTTTCCATCCTCCTTACTCGCAAAGATCCTCATTTAACAAAATTATGAACTTGTAAAAGCTTGGAGTTTGCTTTATGCCTTAAAAATGTCTTTGTTACACAAACACAGAAAGAAAAAAAAAAAAGCTACCATGGTTTCTGTAATAATACAATAGTGAAAAGATCTGGGAGCTTTTAAGTTAAGCATATCAAGAGGTGTGCAGTCGTAAAAAAAAAGTACCAAATCCAACTCCAGTTATTCAAATTTTCAGAGTACGACTCCAACTCCGACTCCAAAACAAAATTTGTAAAAAATTCTTTACATTTTTTAAAAAGTATTACGCAATAATTAAAAAAATTTTTTTTTTTTGCCAAATATATGGAAAAGTTCTTTGAAGGTTAAATACTTTGTACATGCATGTGCAATACCGAGAAGTTTTACTAATGAAGTCGGAGTCGCGATTTTGTTTAGTTACTCCGACTCCAACTCCGCTAAAAATGTCGCGACTCCAGGACTCCGACTCCAAAGCCCTGAAGCAAATCAATAAAAAAAAATTTAAAAAAACAACTTTTTAATATGCAAAAACACATAATCAGAACTAAATTCAATGTAAACCGCTTTACACATTTTCAACTATTATTTATTAAGTTAAATGTACTGAATGTTAACCAAATATTTATTATCTAATTTTTATTTTATAAACTAATAAAATTATTTCCTAAAATTTTAAACCCATTTTTCAAAATAAATAGTTAACCAGATAGTCAAATAACAGCTATATACAGATAGTCAAATAACAGCTATATACAGCCCAAAAGTTGTTTTGCGGCAACGGTATTTTTAATCTTAATTAGATGACCTAAAGATATACGTCAAAATACTTGCAAATGAACTTAAAGATATACGTCAAAATACTTGCAAATGAACTTATAAATAGACGATTTCGGAGTTAGCGTAGCCATCTTGGAAAAATATTCTTGGGGGTACAAGTTTAACTTTGAACTTTCCGTTTTTATGCGAATGATGATCTACCCATATCGGATTATTGCTCTCCGACCATCCCAACCCGTTCCCGACCCTCGTCATAACTAACGTCATATATTGTTATAACCTTATAACGTCATATATAATGAATTTTTTTTTAACAATATATGACGTTAGTTATGACGAGGGTCGGGAACGGGTTGGGATGGTCGGAGAGCAATAATCCGATATGGGTAGATCATCATGCGAAATATCATATAAAAGTATGAAAATTTTTTTAATTTAAGTTTAAAATAACTCATAGATTATTAGTTGATTCTGGGTTTAAAATTATTATATAAGTTTTCATATGGTATAGTCTGTACCATTTAAAATAATAAAATTGTAACTTTACTGTTCAATATATACTATATGTATAATTAAAAAAAAAAAAATGCATAAACTTATTTTATAATATAAAACTTAAAACCATAAAAAAGGTATAATATCACTTTTTCTTTTGGTTTTAAATTGTCAAGATGTAATTTCAAGAATAAATTCCATAGCAGCAAATTTGCTGCTTGGTTTAAAATTATTCGGAAAAAAGGTTAAACTTGTTGCAAGAGCTTTTGCGCAAAAGCTTTTGCAACAAATTTAACTTTTTTTCAGAATAATTTTAAACCAAGAAATATCTAATAATCTATGAGTTATTTTAAACTTAAATTAAGAAAATTTTCATACTTTTATATGATATTTCGCATAAAAACGGAAAGTCCAAAGTTCAACTTGCACCCCCAAGAATATTTTTCCAACATGGCTACGCTAACTCTGAAATCGCCTATTTAAGGCAAAACTTCTGAGGTACGAAATTATGATTATTCAATCATATATGAAAAATAATTCTTATTATATTTAATAATATTATTATATATGGAAAGGTTTTAGTTACTTTTTTACAATATATGTACACTATACAAAAAATTTGTTTTTTGTTTTTGTTTTCTTAGATTTTTTTTTTTATTATTGTTTTTTTTTGCTTAAGATTAGCTTTAATAGATAAATTTATGATTTTTTAATCATAAATAAAAAATATTTAATTTTTTATTTTAACCTTACATTCTCAATTCAAAGTATTTGCCTTTTTCATTTGGTTTTTTTTGTATTGTGTAATAACACAATTTCTTGTTCTTTATATTTATGGAATTTATCAACACAATCAAATAAACATACTAATAAAAAATTAATAGATTTGGGAATCCAGAAGAAATAGCTTAAGAATAAAAGGACTAAAAGAGTCTCCTGCTACGATTGTGAAAAAATGATGTAAGAAATCTTTAAGAAACAACTAAAAAAGTTGTAATAGAAAGAGCTCGTTGCAACGGCCAACCCAAATAATAGAAAGAGGTCGTTGCAACGGCCAACACAAACTAAACCAAGAACAATAGTTCTAAAATTCTTAAATTTCCACGTCAAAAACAAAATACCCAACTTAGTAAACATCTCAGAGGAACATGCATTTACATAAACGAAGATTTTTCCCATGAAACTATTGAACATCGAAGGAAGCTTTAGGAAGTGAAAAAATTACGTAACAAAAAGAAACCCCTTATTTTATCATATTTTATTTAATAAAATATGATAAAATTTTTAAATCGAGATTTTAGAAATACGCGCTTTCAAAAACAATTTTACGAATTGAATTCTGAGGAAGAATTTAGTTTTCTTTTTCTTGACTTCGTAACAAAAAATTTTGATAAGTTGCATTTTAACGTTTTAAAACTAAAAATAATATCTTTGCAAATGATTTATAGGAGGATAATTTTTTTTTTAACGGACTTGACTCTTCCCGACGGGCATTTTTTTTTAAAAGTTACGATCTAAATGTATTTTAAATGTCTTTTAAACGTCTTTTAAACATTAATGTTTAAAAGACGTTTAAAAGACATTTAAAACACATTTAGAACGTAACTTTTAAAAAAAAATGCCCGTCGGGTTCATTCTTTGGTGCTAAACCTTTTAAAGCTGAATTTCATAACAATATAGGAGAGTTCACGATAATACACATAAACGTCAGGAGCTTAGATACAAATATCGATAAGTTAAAAATTTTCTTCATCGAATGCAAATATTCCTTCAGCATATTTGTCTTACAGAAACTTGGTGTTCTGACTAAAATTTCCAATACAAATTCAAACTAATCCCTAACTAAAATCTTATTTCTTATGAAAGAGTAGCTAACAAAAGAGGAGGTTAAATAATAACCTTCATCCATAATGACAAAAATTAGAAATGATATTTTCATTCCTGATACAAACAGTGAGGCCTTTAAATAGTTTAAATAGTTGAGGTAATTAATGATACTACAAAAAATCTAACCTCGGAAGCACAAACTCCGCTTACTATAAGTTTATAGAAATTTTCCTAACTTTCTACAATAAATATTTTTAAAAGCCGAAAAAGAAATAAAAGTAAAATACCTGACCACTCCATAGATTACCATAAGAATAAGAAAATTGTCAAAACAAAAACAAAAACTCTATATAAAATATCTAAAAAATAGAAGCGAAGATAATTTGTCTAAGTATAATGAAAACAATATAAAAATCTATTTGAAAAAATAAAATTAAAATCTAAAAAACTACTTAAATCAAAGCAAGTCCAAAAATTTAAAGGAGATAATAAGAAAAACCTGGAATATTATGAAAGAAATAATCGGTAAAAATAAAATAAACTTGAACTAACTACTTCCAAAAACTTGTAAATAAAAAAGAGTTTAATGATAAAAAAATTATCTAAAATAAAAATTTAACAAATATTTTGCAAGTATAGGTTCTAAATTAGCTTCTAAAATTCAACCTACAAATTATTTATTTGAAAGTTATATTGAAGACTCTCTTTGCACTCTAGTTGTCAAAGAACTAGAGTTATATTTCAGTGAACTTCAAATGTTTTTTCAGAAATAATTAAACCAATTTTACCAATATTCAACTCTTTAATAATTACTGGAGTTGTAACCGATCATTTAGAAATAGCTTAAATTATTTTTATCTATAAATCTGGAGAAACTTCTTTCTTTAATAACTACAGTCCAATATCAATTTTTCCCGTATTTTCAAAATTCCTCGAACGAATATTTGTTTATATAAATATCTAATCACAAACAAAATCCTGAATGAAAACCAATATAGTTTTCAAACTCTGCACTCAACAGACCAGGTTATCGTAGACCTCACTAACAGAATTAGTGAATCAATCTGTGAAAAGAAACTCGTATTAGAATATCTGTAGACTTGTCAAAAGCATTTGACATAATAGATCATGAATTCCTAATTAAAAAAACGGAAAAATATGGACTAAAAAACCAAATACTGCAGTGGTTCGAAAGTTACCTGTGTAAAAGATAACAGTGAATTATTACAGATGAAAATTAACACACTAATTTACTAAAATTAACATGCTGTTTACCCCAACAAATGAGAAAATGAACAAGATTAATATTTTTTAAACTAACATTTACCAAAATTTATTTTTTTATGCTAAAATTTAAATTAGGTCAAGTACTATATCACTTTACAAATAACTTGTTTATAAATAACATTAATAAATATAATACAAGAGAAACAGAAAACTTTATTACATCATTCAAAAAAAAAAAAAAAAACTTTCCTAATTCTCATTTTCATACCGTGGCCCCTATTTATACAACAAACTAGTAACTAAAAATAAATCAATTTATAATCCAGATAATCAAATTTTTTTGAAAATAAAGTCAAAATCCTGATACTGAGTTTAAACAAATACAAATAATTTTTATAACAGACTTTATATTAAATTACATGATGTATAACTACAAAGTGAACTGACTCGTTTATGTTTATTACCTAAATGACCTTCGCCTTCTTTAAACAGAGCATTAAAAAAGCTATTTTTTCCAAAAAAAAACACTTGATTTTTTTTCTTATCAATTTTAGTTAAAACGCTGCATCTTGTTTTGTTTAATTTTTATTTTATCTAGAGTTTATTTTAATTTAAAGAATATTGAAGTATACTTTAATATTCTTTAAATATACTTGAGTATACTTGAGTACTTAAGTATACTTGAGTTTATTTTAATTTAAAGAATACTAAAGTGTACTTAATATAAATTTATATTTAACATATTCATAATTCGTAATAACCACATTGTAAGGCCTTCGTGAGAAGATCATTACAATATACTAAAAATGGATATGAGGATATATGCAATAAATAGATATATGTATATATTATATATATATATATATATATATATATATATATATATATATATATATATATATATATATATATATATATATATATATATATATATATATAATTTTTAAAAAATTATATATATATATATAATTTTAAAAATATATACTTAAGTAAAAGTAAAAGTACACATTTAAAAAAATACTTAAAAAGTAAAAATTCACAAAAAAACTACTCAATTATAGTAACGCGAGTAAATGTAACTCGTTACTTAACCTCTGGCTTATTCTGATTGCATTTTCAAATAAATCATTCATTTTGAAGTTGCTTTATATAAAACATCTTTAACGTAAACTTAAAGTTTATATAAAACATCTTTAACGTAAACTTAAAGTTTATATATAACATCTTTAACGTAAACTTAAAGTTTATATAAAACATCTTTAACGTAAACTTAAAGTTTAACTTTAAGTAAGAATAATTTTTATTTTCTTTCACTGTTGATGGACTTTTATTTCTTTCCCAGCAACAGTCTAATGAAGGCGTTTAACTTATAAATTTTTGATCTACTTCTATCTCTTATTAACTTTAAGTTATAAAAAAAATGTTTTTGCTAAATGTTACAAATTGTTACGTTTATAATCTGAAATTGTCTATTAATAATTTAAAACCCCTTAAACATTTTTAGTTACGTTACGACTCACAATGCTTACAATCGGTATTAAGGTTATACTTTTTTACTTATAACTAAAAAAACTTCAATTTGAAGTTTTTTTAGTTTTGAAGTTCAAAACACAATTATGTTTGTTTATCATTGCCATACTGCTATTTTTCATGTTTTACTTTATTTTTAATATACAAAAGTAGAAATGTGAAAATTAGAAAAGTAGAAATGTTTAAAGGTTCATCCGTTTTTTTACGGGAACGGGAAAGAAACGAAAAAATAGTCACGTGAGCATGGGTTATAAAAGTTTTAGTTTGTCTGAATAAAAACTGCGCGTGCTCATGTGATTATTTTATCAATATAGATTATTTTATCAATATAGATATGTGCAGTGGAGTCGTGTGGCTTATAATTTTACCTTGTCGCCCGGCGACAAGTGATCGATTCTTCTTGAGCGCTTATGTTTTCGTGTGTACTTATCTATGATTGTTGTTTATAAAAAGTTATATTGTTTATTAAATTTTATTTGTTATAAAAATTAGGAAGTGTACACACATAGACTGACTTAAAAGTTTAAGTCAGTCTATGTGTGCCCACTTGTTTAAACATGGAGAACAGGCAGGGAGTGTACATACATCAACTGACTAAATTGGTAGAACATGCGGGAAATGCAAATACATCGACTGACTTAAATAGGTAAAACATGTAGGGAGTGTATATATCTCGGCTGAATGAATAGGTAGAACATTCAGGGATTATTCATACATCGGTTGACTAAATAGGTAGAACATGCAGGGAGTGTTATTACATCGATTGACTAAATTGGTAGAACATGCAGGGTGTGTACATACATCAACTAAGGATTTTGATTTGGCCAGACAATAAGTTAAAAAGTGTTTAAAAGTCAATGCAAATATAGCGTCGTCGACGCCTGGAGACACGTACCCCCCCATGACTTTTTTTCTAAAGGAATTTTTTCAGGATATGGAATTTTTTTTAGAAATTGACTATTTTCCTCCCCACTTCGAAACCCGTGTTGTCGGCCATGAATCACTTATTTTGTCATATTCCGGCCATCAATTTACACAAAACTTCAAACATTGGAATAGAGGAAACGTTTAATCCAATTCGTCAAAGGGCTGTTTGAACAGTTTTTAAAAATTCTAGACCCGATTACGGCATTTACAATTTGATATAAATGTTATCAAATTGATACTAAACGAAAATATTATTAATAACAACGTGATTAATAATAAATATTAAATACAAATGTTATTAAATGTTATTGAAAATCTTAGAGTTTCTTTTATTTTAAAGTTAAAACTATATTTACGTTGAAGATCACATCGGTCAGTAAAATTTAGGTTGCACTTAGAAGGATTGGATTTAGTGTTTTCCTTGGAAAAGGTTTTTGATTCTATCATCTACCCTTTTAGTTCGGCAAAATATTAATTGTTTGGTGCGATGTAAAAGTTCATAAATTCTTCGAACAACTGATAAAAAAAATGTCAATGTTTTGTGTTTTCCTTGTATAACTGTATAACTCTATATCTGCACAACACCTTAAAAAATCGCGTATTGAAATTGCTTTACTTATTGAAAAAGAAAAAAAAATAAATAAAATGGTCGGGTAATAGCATTTTAATTTGTTCAGATCATTCTTCAAAAAGGGATGTTGGCATAAGTAAAAAAATGGTTAGTTTGAGGTACATTTCTTTGCTACCAGAATTTAAAAATTTTCCAGACCACTTTAAAAAGGTTTTAAATTTGATTTCGTTTTTTTATTGTAAAAGCTATTTCTATATGTACCTTTTAGTTCTTAATTACCCAATACAGTGTGCTAGAAGGTTAATAACACAACTGTATGGTAAGCAGCAAGTGTCATAATAATTAACTTTTCTTATGTGCTTTTAATTTATAAATGCTGTATGAACTATTATCTAAGCTCTGTGAGTAAACACAACTTAGGGGTTCCTTTTAGTAGTATAGTACAAAATTTAAAAGTTATATGCATACACTCACATAAATATAAACACAAATGCACATAAATATAATTTTTTAGCTGTAAAGCTACAGTTACGCAGCCTAAAATAATTATATTTTTGCGCTTGTTGCGCCAGGAAGTTTTGCTACAACGACTATCTTATAGCCTGACTCGCAATGGAGTGCTACTACATCGACTATCTTATAGCCTGCTCCTACAAGGAAGTGCTGCTACATCGACTGAGGATTTGGCATAGGGCAGCAATCTTTTTTCTTTTATTATTTCAATTATTTATTATTTTTCTTTTATTATTTGTAAAGCCTCTACTGACATGCAGAAAAATAGTTTTTTTTAGGCCGCGTAACTGTAAGATTACCTTTTTAGCTACTCCTATGTTGTATATCTCCCCAGTTATCAATTGATGTTAAAATGAGAGCTGATTTGCATGTATATCACTTTTTTGTTTAGAGTTATAGTTATTGCTGTTTACTATTATCTTGAGCCTCAAGCTAATTTATTGACAGTTATTAATTAATTGATATATATATATATATATATATATATATATATATATATATATATATATATATATATATATGTATATATATATATATATATATATATATATATATATATATATATATGTATATATATATATATATATATATCAATTATATATATATCAATTATATATATATATATATATATATATATATATATATATATATATATATATATATATGTATGTATAATATAATATGTATAATTGTATAAATATGTATAATAAATATATATATATATATATATATATATATATATATATATATATATATATATATATATATATATATATATATATATATATATATATATATATATATATATATATATAAGTATAATTTGAAATGTGTTAATAACCAATATAAATAAAGTAGTTGACAAATAAACAAGCATATGAAATATTTCTTTATTGTTATTATTAAGTAATTTTAATGAAGATACACTAGATTTTAGTTTAATATTTTTAAGCACTAGAGGTCTTTCAAAAAATCATCAGTAGTGCTATTTTTGTTATTAAAATAATATTTTCCAATTTTTATTAGGAATTGATATTTATACATTGTTTAATCTTTATAACTGTTATAATTTATTTTTATTTGGTTTTAAACAGGAAATGTCAATTAAAAAAGTCATGTTTTTGTTTGTGGAGATGTTTTTCATAGGAAATTTAATTCTTTTCATTTTTGAGTTTCGAAAAAACAAAAATTGGAAGAAAGGTTCTATATAGTAAATGGTGGGGGCCAGGTTTAATTAAATATAGCCGGGGCAGGAGCCAGGTTTGTGACCAGGGCTGCATAAACATTTATACATCCATTTTATTCAAAATTCATGTTACATTTTGTATATATGCACATATATAAACATCATTATGATCAACATGATCATTATTACCATCATGATCATGATCATCATCCTTATCTCAACTTCTCTTTTGGTAAATACTACACCATATATTAACTAAAGTTTATATAGATATGTTAGGATATTGTATGCCAGTATCTAAATAAATAACAAATGTATATGTTTATATCAATAGTATGTATGCATAAAGTGCATTTTGAATGCTTTATTCTTTATGGAATAAAAGTTTTTTTCATCTTTTTTACAAGAACATTTCTTTTAAGAACAAATGTCCTTATTCCAAGAAACCAATGTAAAAAGGTCCTGTCTGATGTTAAGCTCTGTTATTCTCAGTTTACTAAATCTTGTATCTTATCTCAGATGTATATGTAATATAATATACTATACATTACTAGTGAATGTTATATGTAATATAATATTCGCTAGTAATAGTGTCTCCCTTTTCAACATAACCCAAATGAACAACACCTGTTGTTTTGAAGATGTAGAACATGCTTTTTGGCTGAAACCTATCACATCTTACTATAGTTCTTGGACTTTCACCTTCACTGACCCAACTAGCGTTAGCTGAATTGTGTTCAACTTGTCTTAAATAAAACCACAACTCATCTTCTATAACAATATCGCATAGTCTCCATGGACCATTTACCAAAAGGGCTAAATTTTACTTACATGCTTTAACTCTGTTCTTTTGATTTTGATAAGTTAATTTGTGGAGTATTCAACGTGATGTTAGTTTTCTTTTTTTTTTAATGAATGATTTCGTTGATTTTAAAATGATTAATCAATGTCAGGGCTTCAATTATATCATGTGTTGCACTCGTATTTTCTTCAATAATGGCTTGCACACGTTCAATATTCTCAGCTGTATATGGGTGCCTTGAGCAAGGTGCCTTGAGCAAGGATCATCTTCAAGACTCTCTACCATCTTTAAATAAAGTAGCCCACTTGGCAGCTGTATTATATTTTGGAGCTTGGTCACCATGAACTAAAACCAATTCATTGGTTATGGCTTGTGCTGAAACTCTACGTAGAGCACAGGTTTTAATATATGCTTGATATTCAAGTTTTTCCATTTTTAAATTTTTTCTTTCAAGCGTATATAATAACTTTTTTAATAAACATTCAAAATATTTCAACAACTACTTAAAATGTTCATAATTAAATATAGTTTAAGATGATATATAAATATTTAATTATTTCCTGTCTTATTATAACTTTATAGGTGAAGTTTTACGAATTTCTCTAACAACCTAAGCATAATTTTGTCAGAAATGAGATTTTTTCAGTTGGGGCCGGGGCCCCAGTCACTTACTAGTTCTATAATTGTATTATGTGCACGTTGCAATTATAAACATGGTTATCAAATCTATCTATTGATTGTCCAGTTCTGCAACTAGAAATATGTCTATTTGTATCAAGTCTTAAATTGTTAGTTTTTCTGGTGTATGTAGTTTTCTTACTGCAAAATAAACATTTAAAATATTACATTTTTTACTATTGCAAGTTACATGAATCTTTATGTTCCATATGGAACCATTTGATGTTATAAATGTTTTAACTTCTTAAAGGTAGAATTTGCATACTTTACAACAATTATCTTTACATTTAAATAATCCTATTTCTTTATCAATTAAATGGATTTTTGCAGAGGTCAGTATTCTTAACAGATTGAGGTGGTTTTTCAAATGCAATTACTAGCTGGATATTTGAAAAAATCTCTTTTACCCTTTCATTTAAAAATAGATGAAGTAAAAGATTAGTTTTAGTAACAAAAAGGTTGGCAATCCAAGTTGCTATAAAAAGTTGTAATTAAGAGAAAGATTTCTTTAGATTAGTTTTGAGGGGCTGGTCCTAGGAGTTTTGCATTGTGAAAAACTTTTTCTCTAACACTATCAGGATATTCACATTCTCTTAGCCATGCTTTTGGTTTTTCTAATCTTTGTTTATTCTTTTTGTAATCAGATGTGAAAAAGTTATACTTTTAGCCTGATTAAAAAGGATGTTCTTTTTTATGTGATAAGGATGATGACTTTTATAATTTAAGTAATAATGGGTATTAGTTTCTTTATCATAATTGTCTGTTACTATTTTATTACTCTTTTCAAGAGTAATAAATATTCAAAAAAATTAATCACATTGTACCATCTTTTATAATTTTTTATTGCCGTGTTCTGTTGTAAAACTGATTGAATTTTTAAAAAAATATTTCAGGTAAAGAATTTATAAATTTTACGATATCCAATTGTTTTGGCCAGATTATGAAACTGTCATCAATATATCTATAATAAAATTGTTTAATATTGTTAACTTCTTGATCGGAAAAGTACTAAGTAAGATTTTAGGAAAAAGTCTTGTTTCTTTTAAAAAATAAATTGTGAGTCCATGCATAGTGTGGAGCAAAATCAGTAACTATTGCTGTTCCTGAAATTTAATGATACATTTTGTCATTAAACAGAAAGTTATTGTTTTTTAAAAAACAATAACTATTATTATATTCATATATTATATCTTTATGGTTTGTAATAAAGAACAATCAGCAGATAGATTTGATATCTATGTTTATAATTGTCAATGTGCACATAATTAAATTATAAAACCTTTTTTCCAACTTTTTGTTTCTCAAAAATGAAAAGAATTTATTTTCCTATGAAAAACATTTCCACAAACAAAATCATAATACTTTTAATTGAAATTTTCTGTTTAAAATAATAAAAAAAAATTGATTATAATAGTAAGATAGGTTAAAAAATGGATAATTATCTTTTCCTGTTTAAAAATAGGAAAATATTATTCTGATAACAAAAATAGCACTACTGATGATTTTTTGAAAGGCCTCTAGTGCTAAAAAAATATTAAACTTAAATTTGGTGTATCTTCCTTAAAATTACTTAATAGTAACAATGAAAGAAATAAATATTTCATATGCAGTGTTTATATGTTTAACTACTACTACTACTACTAATATTTATATTTATATATATATATATATATATATATATATGTGTATATATATATATATATATATATATATATATATATATATATTTTTATTTATTTATTTATAAACTTTTGTATGTTAATGCTTATGTCAAATGAGAACAAAAAACCCCTAATTTTTGGACCCACCCAGTTCTCAACGTGGCAGCAATGAGTTTGTAAAATATTTTCTTTACTATTTTATCTAAATTTATATTCATACACAAATTTAAAATTACATGCAATAATCTCTTAGTGTTCACTTTTTATGACCCTGCAAAGTTTACAGCCCTCTCAAGTTGAGGGGAGTTAAAACTTTGTGTAGTAATAGTTTTGAAAAAAAAGAGATTATTGCATGAAATTTGAAATTTTAAAAAATCCAGTTTACACCTCTGATATATATATATTATGGTGGGGCATAAAACACCAAAGTATATAAAGAAATCCCATAATAGTTTTTGTGGTTACTTTTGATATATCAAAAAAATATATAAATTTTTTTATATATATATACTTTCATGGTTGGTCCCAGCTGTTCAAAATTACAAAAATTTCTAATTTTTTTACATATGGAGGAGGCAGTGTCATATAAAAATATTTTAAAATACTATAAGAGTTATGTAGCCTGATATATTGTCAGTCCTACCCATTAGTATACATGTTATGTATATTTGGCAGTTAGGGGGGGGGAGTAACAAAGTTATTTTCTATGTATTTTAAATTAAAAACATATTTTACAATTGTATTTTTTATAAGAAAGGTTGTTTTGAAGTTTTTTGTATCTGTTGTCTAAAATTTTAGACAATGATCAGCAACAACCAGTAAATTAGCTTGGTTATGTTTCTTTGTTTCTGAAAGTTTCAATAAAGTCTTGACCTAGCACTGTCATTTACAATGAGAAGACCAGTGGCATAATTTTGAATTTTTATATAACCAGGAAATAAGTTCTAATTTGATGAACTGATTTTCAGCCATTCTGTCTTATGTAACGCCATTCAGGACAAGTAAAATTTTCTATTTTTTTTTTGTCATTTTATCTTCATTATCAATAAAAATTTCCGAACTCAATTTTCTCATCTTATAACTGGCAGGCTTAGCTGTTTGAGATAATTTAAGAGCTAATTTATGTAACTGATCTACAGGTAAACATTTATCTGCAAGACACACCACAAATCTTTCATTTAAATACCAGTTTTTTAAGTGACTTCAGAAAAGCTTCTGCTGGTCTAAGACATAAATCAGAATATTGTGTCATTTCATTAATTGCTTGAAGATCTAAAGAAGGTGCTGTGGCAGCCATAGAAGCTTTAATAAACCACGAAACATAAAGCAGTGCTGTAAACAAAGCTGTTTCATGAATCAGCTTTCCCTCTTGTAATGATATTATGTTAGGAACATAATATCATTACAAGAGGGAAAGCTGATTAAGACATAAGCTACTGAATTATAACTGAAGAAGATCATGTGTTAAATAGTAAACTCCCTGTGTTATAAACCTGGCATGATGTAAAGCTATTAGAAATCTAAAGCAAAATTCTTTTACTTTGCCACCAAAGAACTGCTAATTGTATAAAATATTTGTAATCATTTCTTGGAAACATATCATTATTGAGTCAATTTTAAAGAAATCTTAATGATTCAGAGGCCTAAACTTTTATAAAAGACTTTATTAAAACTTATAGTCAAACATATTAATATAATTAGGACAATCAACCAACCTGGTTTTCCAAAAATGTAGTAAAAATGATTCAAATCTCTTCAGGTTATCAATAATTTATCTTTACTTATCATATTTCTAATTACACTTTAGCCTTTCAAATAACTCTGTCCTTGGTTCACTAGTATTACCACCAGTAAGAACACTTGAAAAGTACTGAAAGATATTTATTTCAAATTGCTTATTTAAATTTAAATAACAAGGTAAATTATTTAATTCGTTGAAAAATATTCACAAGTAAGTATAAAAATAATTGTAAAAATATTTTTTGATACTTTGTTTATATTTAGGTTTTTTCAATTTTACATTTATATGTAATTCATAGATATGACGACGACAAGTCATCCAAATTAAAGCTTTTCATCTCTACTCCTCAATTAAAGTACAGATTTCTTGACAGTAGTGTCAAAGGACAGACAATCAACATCAAAAAGCTCCAAGTGTTGTAAAGTTTTTTTGATTGCTTTTTCAAGAGAATCAGCAGTGCCGTTCTACAATTGCAATACCCAAAAGTTGGGATTCTGAAAGAGAATTCAATTCTGAAAAATTCAATTCAATTCTGAAAAAGAATTCATCAATTCTGTGGTAATCAACTCACCAGGAATTTGTTACCACAGCTACTCTTTCAACTTTCTTTTTACTAAGTTCTTTCATTTCTGCTCTAATTTTTGAATCAAAATGCACTCTAAGGCTTATATCTTTAGCCAATATAAAAAAATTGTCTCTAATAATATATGCAGTTTTATTATACTTGACATTTTCTACCTAAACATACTTCGTTTAGAAATAGAATAATCATCTATCTTTACAGAACTGTTATTTATAAGTGAAGCAAGAGTTGCATTTAGTTGAATTTATTCCATATTGTGATGCTGTTGGAGCTAAATCTTTTCCAATAAATGATCAAAATGAAATTGTTGAAATTTTAAATAAACAATTTCAAGATGTGTTTACCATCGAAAATTCTACGGAAGAGCTTCCACAAATCGAGAATTTAGGGGATATTATTATTGATGCAGTTAATATAGATTATTTTGATGTTTTAAGTAGATTAAAACATGTTGATATCAATAAAACATATGGAGTTGATTCTATACATTTGTTGATTTTGAAAAATTGTGCGGATTCCTTAGCATCGCCATTAACTTTAATTTTTAAAGAATCTTTTGTTAAAAATGAACTACCAACTCAATTGAGAGCAGCAAATATTACAACACTATTTAAAAAGGGAGATAAATTAGAAGCTGCAAATTATAGACCACTGTCATTGACGTCAATTACTTGTAAATTTATGGAAGGTATAGTCAGAGACTGCATACAATAATATTTAATGAAATATAAACTTATATCGAAGTCACAACATGGTTTTGTTAAAGGGAAGTCTTGTACAACAAATTTATTAGAGGCGTTGGATTATATTTCATTTAATTTATCGATTGGTATTTCGGTAGATGTAGCACTTTTAGATTTTGTTAAAGCTTTTGTTTCTGTTGCTCACTAAAGACTATTGATTAAACTATCTTCATATGGAATTAGTGGTTTATTATTAAAATGGATTGAAGCTTTTTTAAAAAAAAGAATTCAAAGAGTTATTCAAGGTGATATTGTTTCTTCATGGCGCGAAACTTTAAGTGGTGTTCCGCAAGGATCCGTAATAGGACCCTTATTATTTGTTATTTTTGTTAATGATATATCAAATATATTTAAAAATAAGTCAGAATTGTATGCAGATGATACAAAAATTCTTTCAAAAGTGAATGAAATAAATGTTAAAAACAGCTTGAAAAAAGATCTGGATAGTGCAATTGAATGGTCTAAAAAGTGGCTCTTGGGTTTTATTTCTAGTAAATGCGTTATAATGCATTATGGTATAAATAATCCGCGATTGAAATATACTTTAAATGGTATTGAACTGAAAGATTCTGAATGCGAGAGAGATTTAGGTGTATATTTTTCAACAGACTTGAAATGGAAAAAACAAAAATATTAAAATTGATTCAATTATTCGAAGCCACAATCTTAAATATGAAAGAGAAATTGTGAACTATTTACCTCGGCATCATTTTTTATTAAATCGTACAGTCAATTTATGGAACGTTTTACCGGAAACTGTTGTTACTTCAAAAACTGTCAATCAAGTTAAAAATAGATTAGATAAGTATAATGCCAAATCACAGCAATTTCAACTAAACATTTTTTAATATATATTTGGATTAATGCTGTCAAAGTGTGATAAACCACACTCGCTGCATTCGTCTAGTTTAACTACTAACTAATACTTTTTGTAACAAAACGAGGAACAGCATTTGATTTTTTAATTTTTCCAATAGGCTGAAGATACTATTCATCTTTGCCAGTATCGAAAACATTTAAACATTTTGTTGTGTTTTCAAGTTTCTCAGTAATCCACTTTCTCTGTTTTCTCATAGGCTCTTTCGTTCTTTGAAAATCAATTTTAGTTTTTCTTTTTTGAAGTATTGCCTTTACCTAACAATTTTTTAAAGACGTTTTTTTAAGACTTATTTTGGTCGTTAAGAAAATTTAAATCTTCTTGTCTAGTTTTTAAATCTTTAATTATATCTTTCACCATAATATCTTTACATTTTTTTTTATCTTCATCAAGTAACTCCTCTAGCATTTTTGAAAATGTTTTTATTTTTAAAACTAGATTTTCGCTTAAACAGTTCCTGTGTTCGTTTAAATCCTTTCTCTTCTTTTCTAAGTCAACAAACTTGTCTCTAAATAAAACAAAAGTAAAAGAATTCATTTAACATATCGTCGGGGATATTGCATGAATAATACTCTTATTACTAAAATGAACCCAAAATCAATTAAAATAAAACATATATAAAGTTTTAAACTTCTCCAGTAAAAATAATGTACTGTTGATATGCGGTATTATCCAATGCTACTTACGCGATCTCCGACGATATCATAATTTATTAATAATAAAAAAAAATTGTTATCTTGTAAAGCTTATGTTATTTAAGTCAATTATAAATTGCTTAAACTATAAATTAAAAAGCATTTTAGTATAACAAACACTTTATATGCTTCCCAGTATTAATAAAAGGAATTTCTGCTTTTTGCCAAATTTTCTTTACTTCGTAAAGGACACATGGTACACATTTTTAGAGACAACCACTTAAAAAAATCAGTAAAAAAATCACCAAGTGGACATGAATAACTTCTACAGTATTTTTGAAATATTTTTAAGTGACACTGCCACTTCCATATGTACAAAAATTAGAATTTTCTGTAATTTCGGACTGCTGTAATACCCATAAATAAAAGATTTATATATATTTTTGATACATTTATCATAAGGAACCACAAAAATTATTATGGTATTTTTTGATTGACTTTGGTATTTTATGCCCCACCCTAATATATATAATGTATATATATATATATATATATATATATATATATATATATATATATATATATATATATATATATATATATATATATACACACGTGTGTATAAATTTTGTATACATTAATTATTTTATTTATAATTTTATTAATAAATTTTTTTTCTTATTCGACGCGCGTACAAATTTTACCTACCTTATTTTTTAAGTGTTACAATTTTATTTATTTTTTGTGACAAAGTAACAAATGGAGGCGAAACTTTTGTACATTAAAAATAAAATCAATATTATATAAACGAGTATATCAACGTAAAATATTATTTTATAATAAGTAGGTATCCTCATAAAAAATTTAAACTTTTATTTTTCCAACTAAACTAATTCCATTATATAGGTTATTAAATGATAAATTTTGATATCAAATTTATAATCCTAGATCAACTAGAAATAAAGATGTGCTGATTGTAAAATAAAAAAAACGAAGAACGTCTTAACAAAGATAGGAAACTGATTTTTAAAAGTGGAATTAAATCAATATTATATAAAATATAAAATTATACTTTTATGAGTATATTTTATAATATAACCTTAGTTAAAAAAAGGTTCTTTGTATTAGTTTTTGTGTTATTTAAAATAATAATAATTGTACTGTTTATTAGCATTAAGTGCAGAGGCAGATGCAGTATATTTTTTGTGTTTGAGATATCTAACTTACAGATATAGAGCAAATTCCATACATTTATATGTTTTTACTTATGTCAAATAAAGATATTTAGAAAAAATTGCGGTGATTGGAGTCTGAGAACTAACAAAAAAACTAAAATTTTTCCCCCTACCCATTTGTAAGAGATGATACAATATTTTTTTAAATATTCTCAACTAAAGTAATATACTACAATTAAGTTTAAATTTCATAGTACATCTTAACGTTCAAATATTATGAAGTTTTAACTCTCCTCAATTTGAGGGGTTACAAATGTATACATAACTTGGCGCAATTTTTTTAAAAATGAAAGAGAATTTTAAATATCAATTGTAATATTTCAAATGAAAAATCTATAAATAATTTATGTTAGCATGTATATTTTAATAGTTAGCATTAATAACAAATGAAAGCAACATGCTATAATTGGTATAATGAGTTCTTTAAGTAAAACTACCTTTTTTTACCTGATTCGTATTATTTGAAAATTTAACAGTTTTTACAATAATAGCACTCTAACCGCATCTAAAAACTTAACAATTTATCAAAAAGAACTTCTTTTAGTTAAATTTTATATCATCTTATTCAGAAATGGAATTATTTTTAGTTATTTTTTATTATTATGTTTATTATTATATTTTTATTATTATTATTATTATTATTATTATTATTATTATTATTACTATATTTATTATTATTTTTAGTTATTTTTTTACTATATTTATTATTATTTTTAGTTATATTTATTATTATTTTTTTTTTGTTAAAATTATAGTAAGAGTAAGTTATTTTTAAGTACTAGGTCCCTGAAAAAACTGCACTTAATATGATTCTTTATCCAGCAGCCATGTTTGTCAAGTTTCATGTTTTGGATCAAGGACGGAAAAGAGGAAAAATGAGAATAACAATAAAAACAATAGTCTCCTTGACAACAGTGGCTCTTTGCGCTTAAAAAAATATAAATTAGTTCTATTATGACTTTAAACTAAATTTTTAAATAAATATAATAATAATAATATTACGAAATTAAAAAATATTTACAAATAGTCAATAATTAACTAAGAACAAAAAGAGCATCTTCATAACTATTTCATTTTATTATTAATTTCATTATATCCTCTATTTTATTATATCCTTCTTTTACTCTACATAGTAAAAGTTGTTCGTTCTATAAAAAAATTACTTGTAAAATTTTTGCATCAAATTTTACAAGTATTTAATTAGATTTGATTTAACAGTACATGTTCTAACTATGTAAACAAAAGGTTTTCACTGCCCGAGGGGAACAAGCGCAAAGGGTACAAGTTCAAGAGGTACTTAAAATTTAGCGTAGTTAAAAACATACGGCTGTTTAAAAAAAAAAGGGTTGGACATACTAGTATTTTGAAGAAATTTTTAATATAAAACCTAATACTTTTCTATTTCTATGATTTTTAAATTTTAACAAAATGCAACAAATTCTGAATGCTTATAAAATATTACTAAAAGAAATAAATAAATGAATAAATAGTTTATTGATTATGGTCTTTTTATAGTTATGTTTGAACCCACCCACAACTTGAAATAAGTTAGTTCAATAAGTTAGTTCAAAAAGGAGGAAATATTAAGAATTTAGCTTTTACTAAGTATTCAGAGCCACATCAAATTTTTAGATTCATTGAGCTTGATACTGCATAAGTTTTATACTGCGGCTTACTAATCGACAAAAAAAAATATCGAAATCGAATTTAACCAAAATTTCTGTTCAACAATTTTTCAACGAAATTACAGTTCTTTCTTTTTGTTTCATATTAGCTTTGCAAATTTTTTATCAAACTAATTCCAAAATTTTTTGCTAAACCAAAATAATTTATTATGAAATGTGATTTTAAAATGGAATTGATTATTTTGATGTTCTATTAAACATTATTATCTTAGATGGAAAAGAGTCATATTGAATAACATCATTGCCCAATCTCAAGCAACAAAAAGTTAAACTTCAAACTCTAAAATAACGGATGAAGTACTCAATGATTATCTGGATTATCAATTAATTTTGATTATCTTGACTTCTGGAAGAATTGAAGTGGCTGGTCTTTGCTGAAATTGTCGAGAGGGCTTTGACTCATCCAACAACATCAAATTATACAGAAAGCTTATTTTCAATAGAGATTTGTATCTAATGAAAATAACTTTCCTGGATTAGAATATCGATATTCGATAATATCGATAAAAACAATTTCAAAAAATATAATTATAATCAGTAAACCTCAAAAAAATCTTGTTATGTAGAGAAAATCAGTTATTTTTTTATACAAATAAAGTTTAACAATAAGTTTTTATACAAAAAAAGTTTAACAAAATGTGTTTTTTCTCTTTACTAAATTAGATTTACTAAATTTAGATCTCTTCTATAATTTTGAAAAAAATAGTAACTCAAGTTAAGATCCGCAAAATACTTGTTTATTTCAAGATGGCAAAGACAAAGTATAGAAATTTCTGAAAAGAATGTTTTAGCCAATTGCAATAAAAACTTTTAAGCTCTGAAATCAATAAAATCAATCAGTCAAAATTGCACATTTTAATACGTTGCAACATCACTATCTGGGTCTTCATTATCTCAAAAACAAAAATCTATACCTGTACCACTATCATCACCACAGCACCATTAACTACACTGTATTAGTACCTGTTTCATAAAAAAAAATTTAAAAGGAAGTTGAAAAAACATTTGTGTTGGGCGCAATTGCTTGTAACTACTTGAAAATAAATGTTTCACATTTAACACGTTGGAAAAAAACAACAGAAAACAAAGAGTTCTTTGGTTTTATTCCAGCTCGGTTGAACTCGGGTTGAACTCGCGACATCGAAAAGAAGCACGAGCTTTCTAGTTAAATGGTCTTCCGCAGGACTTTTTTGCTTCTTCTTTTGCTTCTTTATTTTTTTCTTTAGCTTCTTTATTGCTTTTCAAGAATTCGCAGTAATTAAAACGTCTAAAAGTATTCACAAAATACAACCTGGTGCGAAAAGTGTTTCAGATAGCCTATAATACTTGAGTGATTGAACGACATTGAATGAAGGAAAGCAGCAAAGAAAGTTAAAAAAAATGTAAAGTTAACTTAAAAAGCAAATAAATCATATAACAGTTGCGACTCCAATAACAACAAACTGTACCTAAACAAAGTCAAGTGTAAAATGTCTCGTAAGGGAAAAACTTCATCAAGTCAAAATAGTGAAAGGTTTAACTTTGCCAAACACGCATGAATGAATATGTTTTTATTAAACGTACTTTTGAAATCAACATATTTTAGTGTTAAATAAATGTTCACTTAATGTCTAACGCTGAGATAAATGTTATTGAGTTAGCAATTTAGTGTACGTAGGGGAGAGTGGGGAGAAGTGGGACGCGGGAGAAGTGAAAATTTAGTGTATTAAGGTACAGATTACAGCGTTTGGCGTACTGTATGATATTTCAACTCATATTTTTAAAACCCATTAAGTTTCCGTTTAACAACAGTTATTTAAAAAATATTGATTTGTAAAGTTTGTCAAATATCGCAAAATTAGTTTTGATGTTAACCACGGCAATCTGTTTTCTAATATTTAACAGTAGTTAGTGGATTTTATTCTGTTCTCTTTTGGATTTTATTCTGTTTGTTATTCTGTT
The DNA here is from genome assembly GCF_022113875.1 of Hydra vulgaris. Taxonomy (NCBI): domain Eukaryota; kingdom Metazoa; phylum Cnidaria; class Hydrozoa; order Anthoathecata; family Hydridae; genus Hydra; species Hydra vulgaris. The sequence continues at coordinate 51,665,812 of NC_061157.1, forward strand.
ATTCTCTTTAGATTTTATTCTGTTCTCTAAAAAAAAGAATAATTCTTTATAGTGTTACCTTTTAAAAAATGATTTTCAGTTTTATATTTTTTAACTAATAGTGTAAGTAGTAGCTGATAAATAAATCTTAGCATCATATTTTAATTTCAATTTATAGAGCATCGAAGTTGTGTATTCCGTCGAGATATTTTATGCTTTATTTTTTATTCTACGTCAAAACATATATGTTTTTTTCTAGATTAAATTATATAATTTGACTCTTTACGATTATATTTTTTATGATTATATTTCTAAGTATTTATTTATGCATTTTATCAAAATACACATACTTATTCAATTTTTTTGGAAAAAACTACGTTTTTCTATCTTATTTCTGTTCTATTATACTTCGGTGTATGCGAGAAAAATGTTACCCGGTAAGAAATCGGCTAGCGAATATCTAGCTATAATCGTAACGATAAAGACAGCGATTTGGCTACTAGCTTAATAAGCTGAAGACCCACTCGCTATTACAGCTAGCGCCATATCGTAATAAAATTGCTGTTTAAAAAATTTTGATATGTAGCAATCAACCAGTTATAGATTTGTAGATAATTTGTAGCTAGCTACAAAGCTACTATTTTGTAGCTAGCGACACATTGTTAGGAAATCGTAATGTTTAAAGCTCAATTATTCTCATAATTATAATAGACTCAATACTAAAAATCGAAATTTTAAAGATGTTCAAGACAAAAGGAAAGATTAAAATAAGAAAAAAAATCGCTTCAAAATCGCTATAAAGCTAGCTAGTCGTTAGCTCATTTGAAGTGGCGGATTAAGACTTATCGGGGCCAGAGGCTTTTTGAAGGCCTTTTTTGTGTGCCATAACGTGAAAAAAAGGTCTCGGGGCCCCTAAAGTTGCGGGGTCCGGGGCTATAGCCCCTCTAAGCTCCCCCCTCCTTAATCCAGTACTACCCATTTTCCACCGGGTAACTACCATAATAAAACGTTTGTTAACGTTTTCGTCATTTGAATTCTTAAATTTATACTCATTTTACTATTTAAACATGGAATGGATAGGAACATGTTCCTATCTATTCCATGTTTAAATAGTTAAATGAGTATAAATTTAAGAATTCAAATGACAAAAACGTTTACTATTAACAGTAAACTTTGGTGATTAAGTTTCCCAAAATTAACGTGATTATTTTTTCGTTTTAAATCTCATTTTAAATCAAATACTAAAACGATAGAAAGCTTTACAAGCTTTGTTTGAAAAGAAGCTTGTTAATTAATCAAAAAATAGATTAAGATACCTAAGTATTATCTTGACAGTTATTTGTAGTTTTCTGTTTACTACCTTTAGGAAATCGGTCAAGAAAATACAAGGTAGTAAAAGTTCGAGCCCAAGACTCAAAGCTTCAAGACCGAGACCAATACATTTGAATATGAATCTCGAGACGTCTTGAGACCAAGACTTTAGTCTTGAGACATACATGACTCAAATAATATAATCTCAGTTTTGCTAATATAAACTATTACTTAATCAACTTTCTAAGCTAACTCACAAGCTCTAGCTAAAGGTCTTGAATTGTACGACTATGCCTGTGGTCTTGTTTAAAACATTTTTGTTAAGATCATTTATAATATAAGGTCTATTAATATAGTTTCAATAAATTTTTGCAATTAATACAAAAATGTCTAATCATTTATTTTTTATGTGGCATTTAAGGTGCTCCAAGAGGTTCATACGGTTTTTTTACAAAGCACTGCGGAAGAGCATTTAACTAGGAAATTTCCTTACCAATGTCGCTCATTTAGGCCAGAGCCGGCATTGAACCACGAAATTCTTGGTTTTGAGTCAGAACTCTAACTACTGCTCCGCGGCTACTTTTTTTAAAGCTTCAGGAAAGAATATGTTAGAGCAAAGACGTTTAAATAGATGGACGTTTAACGCATTGTTATAGGTCACAGGCGCCGCCAATTACTTAAATCCAATGTGATGTAGTACTCCCGCGTTTTTTTTATTCCTTAGTAAAAATCTCATATTCAATTTTTACTCCCATTATGAGATTTTTATTCTCATAAAATATTTTGCGACTTTGTTGGGTTTTGACAGTATTTTTTAACGTTTTAAAGATTGTGGCTTTTTGAAAAGCAATAAAGAAAAGATTCTGTTTAATATGAACATTATTTAAAATTTTTGCAGTGATTAAATCAATGAATGTTAGACATTATTAATAAAGAAAATGTCGCTTAAAACTCTTTGCTCAAATGTCCATAGAACTTATATATATAAACATATATAAAAAAACTATATAAACCGTTTCTTCAAACTAGTCTATTCTATCAAACTGGCGAAGAACAAAATGAACAAAATAAACAAAAAGCAGTTTTGCTGAAGTTCTCTAACCGTATGCGCAACGAGATACACGAGGAAGTTATTAGGTATTTAAATATTAAATATTAAGATGCATGATAGTTTGTGATAATAAATTGCTTGAAGATGCAACCAGAGGCGTCTCGAGGGGTGTCTAGCGTCCTTACTACATTTACTAGTCGGCATATTGGACACTGAAGTCGGCGTAACTGGATTTGTAGTTGGCAGTCGGCAAATCTAAGCTAATAAATTTTTTTTTAGATCTTAGTCAGCAAAAAGGTTTTTCTTAGCCTTAATCGACAAAAAACAGATACGTCGCCCCCCCCTTCTTTTCTTTAAAATTTCTCTGGGACAGCTCTGGATGCGACACAGGGAACTGACGAAGATATAACAAGGTGTGCCTCATTTATGGGGGTTATTATCCATATATATATATATATATATATATATATATATATATATATATATATATATATATATATATATATATATATATATATATATATATATATATATATATATATATATATATATATATATATAAAGGGGAGAGTTGCCTTAATTGGAACAGCGCCTTAATTGGAACACTTGCATTTATTTTTGAAAAAAAAAAATTATGGCTATATTTTGCATTTTTTTTGTAAAACGCATTATTTTCGACGTTTTGACACATTTTGAAAGTTATTCCTCAAAAAATGCATTTGCACCATTGATTTAAAGTTTTTTTGCATTTTTTTTCAGTGATCTAATTTTGCGTTCACACTATATTGGTTGCGCTTGGTAAACTATGGTGCTATATGTCATACGGATTTTTTGTGTTAAATTTGATGGGATTTAAAATGCAAAATAACAATATAAACTTATCTTATAAGTTGCTGCAAGCATGTTATTGCAGTGATATAACCAAATAGTCCAAAGTTTCCTTGATTCGAACATTAAAGTTTTCCTTACCTAATCGGTAATAAAATCAAAGGGTTGTAAAAAAAGTTTGAGTGCAATTAAAAAATACTTAGTAACAATCATAAACCGTAAAAATAATACTTTATTTAGTGATTTTTAATCAATAAATTAAGAGAACGTCATAACAGTTTAAGTTTTTATACAATTTTTTGTTTGTAAACATATGAGTAATAGTAATCCTAAAATAAGTTTCAAAATAACTGTTTAAATTTTTACTGTAAAGATAAAAATCATTTTAAACCAATTTTTGTTGATTTTACTGTGTTTTTTTTTAAAAAAAAAAAAAACCTGTTCTGATTAAGGAATCAAAGAGTTCAATTTAGGGAACCAGTTGCCTTGATTGGAACAAAATAGTACTTTTGCAAATATCAAATTTATTTCCAGTAACAGTGCAATCAATTAAGTCAAATTGTATTTAAAAGTATAGTAGGGATGTATGTTTGTATTATTCAAATCATAAATGTTTTCATAGTTAAGCCATCTTTGGTTAATAAATATTTATTCCTTAAGTGTTCCAATTAAGGCAAGTCTTCCCTATATACACTTTAATTATGGAGGTATTTATTCGATATCTACCTCTATAAATAAAGCGCATCCAATTATCTCAATCATCTTCAAACATTTTATTTTTACAAATATGCGTTCGAATTGGTATACTCAAATATTTTGTTACACATTTGGTTAACAACTTTGTTTCTAATTGGCTCACGTTCATCTTCATTTCCAGTTATGATAAAAAAAGTTTCCGTCTCCTTTAATTCTATGGATTCAGTAGGATAAAGAGTTAGTTTGATGTTTCCTCGGCAATAATGTGTTTCTTAACAATTCCAAACTTTTCTGCAATTTATTATGTAATATCAAAATTTGCAGATTTTGCTATTCTTTCATTTGAAACACTTACACTGCTTTCATGTTGAGTATTATCGTACGTGTTGCTTGATTCGACGTCTTTGTTAATTGGTCCAGTTTTGACATTATCAACATTTAATCATTTTAAAAAAACATATGCTACTGATAACAAAGCTTTCAATATTTTTGTTTAAATACTCGCTTTTCAAGAAACCGCAGTAATTAAAACGTTTAAAAGTATTCACAAAATACAACGTAGTTTGGTCGCATTTTGCCGCAAAATATTTTAAGCGAGTAAGAGATTTTTACTGGGGAGTAAAAAAAAACGCGGGAGTAAAAATCTCATACTACAGCGGGTTTGAACTTTACAAAATAAACCGACATTTAGCCGACATTTTTGCTTTGTAAACTTCTTTTTGTAAACATTCTATTACCCGTAAAACACTAACTTTTGGAATTCATCTTATAGTAAATATTTTAATTGATATGAAAACTTTGTTTAATAATAACTTATTTGTTAACGCATAAAATAACATTTTTGTAAAAATGCAAAATATAATATACCTTTAAAAAAACAGATATTTTTTCTTAACAATTTTAGTTGTTACGCTGCATCTTGTTATGTTTAATTTTTATGAAGAGCTTATTTTGAGTTCAATTTTTATCTTGAGTTTTTTCTAATTTAAAGAATATCAAAATCTAGTTGTACTTCATATATAATTGTATTTAACATCATCATAATTTATACCAATCACATTGTAAGGGCTTCGTGATAAGTTCATTACGATCTTCTTGAAGTCATGCCCTTACCCAATAAGCATGCGTCGTCCGGGGGATCGTCCGTCGGACGTCTGGACGTCAATGAGCATCCGGTCGACGCGTGCCCACTTGGTACTATTTAATTATAAATTCCATTACATATTTTGACTAACGAAACTTGTAAATGTTACACCTTTAATTTACGAAATTTGTCAATGTCATATATACGGCAAAACATAAGAAAATAAAATGTTTTTGCATGATGTTCAAAACATACCCACAAAGTTACGAATGCGCATATATGCGCATATATTGGCATAATTGGTTGTTTTGATGTTGATAATTGATTATTACAATAACCAATTATCAACATCAAAATAACCAATTATCAACCAATTATCAGCATCAAAATAACCAATTATCAACATCTTGTTTTCAATGCAATATATGTCAAAATAATATTTATATACAACTTATGTGTGGAATACAAATAGAGATTGATTGCAATTTAAACACATAATTTTAATCTAATAGAATAAAATATAAGATAATAAGTTTCAAAATTCTTATTTTTTCCGTAACGGTCACTCATAAATCGGCAATTTTTCAGTGCGTATGTTTTATCGTAGTATTTCATAACAAGCATGAATTTTTCAAGCAAGGTGACTTTCTATTCATTTTCTGTCACCAGATTTAATAAAATTTTAAATCTATGACTTATTTCGGCCAACTTACCTCAATATAAATGTGGGTTCTAAAAAATCTGCCCACCCACAGCGTACTACCTTTTAGCGCTACCTGGGTTATTATTACATTTTAAATGTAAAAATTGATTTTGGTCTAGTTAAGTAATTCGGAAAACCAAAAGATATTTTAAATTAAAAAACATATATTGAGTTTTGTTTCCGTTTTTTTTTAAATTTTTTCTTATTATTGAGTTGTTTTAGAAAAATTTAATCCTTTATATAATACTTCATTAAAATTTTTAAGAAGGCGACTGTAAGCAAGCAACTTTTTTTTATGTTTAGCTCATTAATAAAAGTTGGTTTGTCTTTATAAACAATATTTGCTTAACATTTTATTGCCATGTCTACACAACACTCGTTCCTTCTGTTAATTATTAAAATTGCATATATTGAACAAAAATTCATAATTTATGCAAAATGAATAAGGAATATAATCTTATTGAATTTAGAAGCAGGTGTTGTTTATGACCATATGAAAATTTCTTTATTTAAAAGCAAGGCGTGTAGAGAATATAATAAAATAATAAAATCAATCAAAAATGTTATATTAGGTTGTTTTTTTTTTGTTTAAATTGCGAATTATTTAGAATAACAGACTAATATAGCAGATGGTTAATTTGATCAGCAACGAAGCGTAACATTAACGAATTTGACTTAATTACAAAAAGCAATTGTGACGTAGCTTGTTTGTAAATGGAACGAAAAACTAAAGATAGCAATCAAATAATTATCGAATAATTTTTTTTTACAAGAGAACAATGAAAATAAAAAGAGGTATGTGTTGCTATTGGTTTCAAATTTAAAGTTTTATACTTTGTTTTTCTTATGTGATCACATTATTTTAGTGATTTTATTCAAATGCAAAACTTTTATAAATATATTTGTATCACATACATTATTTCTTTATCTAATTTCAAAAGATGAAATTCAATATATTTAATAAAAAAAACTTTACGCCAATAAGTTTAAACTGTTTAGTAGTATTCATAAAATTTAAAAAACATTTTTAAAGTTTGCAAGAAGCTTTCTGAGATATCCACAAAACTTCTATTGCGCTAAACAAATATTTTTAAAAACCATGATATTGATAGCAGCCGCTCCTCATCGTTCATTTAATGGTATGCTTGGTCAAAATTATTATTTTTAGTGATTGAATTATTTTTTTACTATAAACTAACTAAAAGTTTGAAAAAATTAAGTTAAAGATGTTCATAAGATTTAATCTCCAAGATATGCATTAAAAAGTAATCTAATAACCCAGTGGACACATTAAGTTGACTATAATGTTATGACTCCACCTTAGTCTTGATCTTAGACAAAACCAGAACATGATTTTTCGGCCACATAGGCAAAGAATAGTTGGGCAATCAAGAAAAAAGTTTATTAACGGTGTAGTCAAGAAAAAAGTTCACTTTGGTTATAACTTTATATACTTCTTTTTAATCTTATCTTTAAACCAGCGATACTTAAATTTCAATTTGAGAACAAGAAATAAAAACGAGATAAACAAGATTTCAATTTTTTTTTTATATTAATTTATAAAATGTTTTTAAATTGTTATGCAAATAAACATTGATCCAATAAATGTTTGCGGTATTTTTTTTGTAAATAAATACCAATTAAATACCGCAGAAATTGAATTAAAAAAAAGCAATATTAAGGGTAGAATGCAAGAAGCGAACTTGAAATTTGAAGTCATACTTCAAACATAAAATTTGACTTAAGTTAATGCGTAGAGCAAACTTAAACTCATGTTATACTTAAAAACCGACTGTTTTCAAGTTAAACTTAAAAATGCTACTTGAAAAAGCAAAAATCGCTTCAAAGTTTTTGAAGTCTAACTTGAGAAAGTCAGACTTCAAAGTTCAAGTTGAACTTCACTCAAGTTCGCTTCTTGCATTCCAACAAAAAAAGCAATATTAATTATATGAGGCAGTGAAAGGCTACAAAATTATTTTTATTCTCATGGGATGTTAAAAATACTGCTTCTTAAATGATTAACAAAATTTATTGGGTTAACGAACATTATTTCCAAATCTTTGCATTTTTTCGTTACTTGACCAAAATAAACTGACTGTTTTATATACACATAACGTTTTATAGTCACATAACGTGTTATAGTCAAGACATAAAGTTCAAAATCATAAGCGAAATTTTGCTTTATCGATAAAGACAAAAATTTCATGTCCAAGTCAACATCACAAGACACTGGGAGGGCAATTTAAATGCAATTTGTATGTATATTAAATATTATTATTTTTTTATTATTATTTTTTTTTTATGTTGATTTAGGTGCCCCAAAAGTCCTTAAGGTCTTTTCACAGAGCATTGAGGAAGAGCATTTAATAGGAAGTTCACGCCCCTTTCCCAACCGATGTCGCTAAACTTGCCCAGAGGTAGGGTTTGAACCACGGATCTTACGTTTCTGAGGCAAGTGCGCTACCACTATTTTTCATAAATCTTCACTTTAATAAGACTTATTTTATTATAATAATTTCAAAGCAAGAAATATTGCTGTATAAAAAATGTGTTGTAAGACCATATAAAAAAAGTGTTGAAACACACGTGACCAGTAGTATTCAAATTTTAAATAAAAACTAAAAAAATAAATACCGTTTATTAATCAGGGAGCGCTCAGTTTACCTTTTTATTTTAGTAATTGAAATAAATGAAAAAAGGCAACAGTGTGATTATAATTTTTAATTTGAGTTATTCTTTTTTATTATTATTATTATTACGATAAGTAAAATAAAACTTATAAAGTAGAAACATATTACTACTATTAGCTGTGACAAGTGAGTAGTTAAGGAACAATCTCACTTATCACAGCTAATATGGTTTATTTATTTTTTTCATTCTTTTTTAAGAGGATATTAAATCGTGTAATGTGAAATATTGATAGCGACGCAGTGCCTAAAAACATAAAGCACTAAGCAAGTTTTTAAAACTTTTAAATTCATCGGTTTTGTAACCGTGTTAACATTCATCGGTTTTGTAACCGTGTTAACATTCATCGGTTTTGTAACCGTGTTAACATTTGCCAAAACAAATAATTTCAGACCAACACATGAAAAAGAGTAAAAGATTTAATAAAAGTGAAAATCTTCTTTTCTTTAGGTCTTTAAGTATTTTGAAATAACAACAGGGAATTCCGCTAGTGTTATTCTAGTACATCAATGTTTAGTAATTAAACTTTAATGGAGTATATCTAAATCGCATAAATGTATATATATATATATATATATATATATATATATATATATATATATATATATATATATATATATATATATATATATATATATATATATATATATATATATATATATATATATATATATATTGGATAAATGGTTCAATATTGCATAAATGCATCTATATATCTGTGTTACAATTTTTATTTTAAAATACTTTTTCTACAATAGATTATTGATTTTCAAAGTTGAAAGTATAATTAAATATGCTATAATGAGAAACAAAAAACTTTTATTAACGTTTCAGTCAGCATTTCTAAACGAAACAGGCTTAATTCAATCAGATTCTATGAAACAAAAGTTTTGTGTTATAAACTCAAACAAAAGTTTAGTGTTATTAAAACTTCAGCTCCAGAGTCGAGGAGTAAGTAATACATTTGAAGAGACTACTCATTTTATCTTTTATCTGTCTCGCTTAATCCTGAAGCTGAAACATAAACCTTGTTAAACAATACATTGTTAAACAAGGCCTTTGGGCGGAGAAACAGATTGAGTGCGCTAATTTTAAAGGCTTCTAGACAGATTTTTCTAGACATAACCGTATAACTCTTGTTTTCGAACTGAGTGTTCTGCCGCTAGACTACTATCGCATATAATAAAAAAATTATTTTGGTTGTAAATGTTTATTTTTTCATTTACAGATAATCAAACTGCTTGTGCATTTTACTCAAATTTTGTCGTTATTAGTTATTGCAAAATGTGCTACCACCCTCGGTCTCTCTCTCACATATTTGGATACTTGATGCATTACATTATACAAATTTTTGCATACTATTAGTTCCGTGGAATTGATGCGATGATATCCTGGGGACTTAAGATAAAAAATTAATAAGCCATACTGTGCATTCACAACTTTAAATTACTATAGCATTTTTAATCTTATATTTCTGAAATACTTTTGAAATAATTTCATAATAATTCTAAAACACTTCCTTAATACATTCCAATACATTTACAATACTTCCACATAAAACCCGCAATAATTCTTTAATGTTTCCGCAATCTTTAAGCTTTCTAAAAATACGTTCACTTAAACATAAAACTCTGCTGATTTGAACCATAACCCGTGGCTAACCTGTAATCTATAGCGTGTTCTTATTGGTATCGCTATTCTTTTCAAATATTTACCCAAATTATTTTCAAATAATTAAAACTATGAAAAGATACAATAATGAGAACTCAATTAAAAAATAAATTTGAAAAATGCAACAATTTAACCATTTATTATATAAAACATAACATTTGTAAAATATATACATTTATTAATTCAAAACGCAAAACGATAAATAAAGGCCTTTGCCCATCGAGACAATATATTTCCGATGTCCCTTATTCTTTTATTAAATTAATCACTTATTGAAACCGTGTATTTAATCACTGAATTAAAAACTTTGAAAAGTTTTTTAAAAAGTTTTCCAACAACAAGAATGATATGTTTATATTTTATATCCTAAAAAATAAAAAAAATAAACAAATAATGAAATATTTAAAAAAAATAATGAAATATTTTAAAACCTCCAGTTCAGTTCATAACATTTTTAATAATAGACTTCGTCCACTATTAAAAGTTAGTTTTTTTGTTTTATTTAGGAAAGTGTAAAATTGCAAATATTGTCAGAGAAGAGCAGGAAATGGTGGGTAAGGTTCCTAAGGGACAATTTTACTTTTTTTTATTCATATATATATATATATATACATATATATATATATATATATATATATATATATATATATATATATATATATATATATATATATATATATATATATATATATATATATATATATATATATATATATATATAATAATAAAAATAAGATGTTTTTTTTTTGTGTTAAGAAAAAGAATTTTTTGAAAATAAAACTTGTTTTAGGATCAATAGTACTCATATATGAGTGTTTTTTTATCAAACCTTAGTTGCAGTTTGCAGCGATTGTGGGTAATTAACTATTTTAAACGATGTTCCACAAACATTATTTTTTGTTGAAAGTACGCATGTGCAAAAGTAAAGTTAGAATAACCCATACATGTGCATGTATGGGTTATAGTAAATGAATGCATGATCAAGACATGCATGTTTACAACTAGAACAAATTTACATACAAATAAAGTATGCATACAGTTATTGCGTGGGGGAAAGGGTAACAAAAGTATAATATTAGAAAGAATTTGCTATTTTATTTTGGACATAGTTATACAGTTCACAAATTGAACATATATATATAAAAGTTTATCAAAAATTTGAATCAATGAAAACATTAAAACAATGAAAACATGTATATATATATATATATATATATATATATATATATATATATATATATATATATATATATATATATATATATATATATATATACATATATATATATATATATATATATATATATATATATATATATATATATATATATATATATATATATATATATTTATATATATATATATATATATATATATATATATATATATATATATATATATATATATATATTTATATATATATATATATATATATATATATATATATATATATATATATATATATATATATATATATATATATATGTATATATATATATATATATATATATGTATATATATATATATATATATATATATATATATATATATATATATATATATATATATATATATATATATATATATATGTATATATATATATATATATATATGTTTTGTTATTATCGTTTATATTAGTTTTGTAAACTATTTTTAGTTGAAATAGTAAATTAGTTAAAAGTAAAGCAGTTGAAAAGTTTAATTATTATCAATTTATCATTGAATTTCAAAGATCGGCGATTCATAAATTTGGTTTGATAAATAATGCAGTTAGCTTTCACACTGCAACGAACGTTAGGTTATAATATTTTTATTAAAAAAGGAAAACTCCTCCCAACCATTCTCATAACGCAGCAAGAAGCAATTTATAGCTCAGTGAAGGAACATTCACTGGCATAGTGATAACAAGTCGCAAAATGAAAAATCTAATCTTCACTATGTAGTCATGTAAAAAGAAATAAAAACAAACAAGGAAATGATTGATGTCTTCTCGATAAAGTTAAATGATGGTATATTTATTCACGATTTGTTTTTAATGGAAATTGTAAAAATGACACGTTTTTTCGCAGTTATACCTTAGTTTAAAACGCGTTTTTTTTATCTATCGACAGCAAAAAACGAAATTGCTTTTATTAATCAACAGAAAAAAATTCAGAAAAACAAGTCTATTTTTAGTTTAAAAAAGTCAACAACCCAATATTTTAATTTTACGCAATGTTTATATGTTCTATTTACTTTTTAACAATAAATATTCTTATATAATAGGTTTTTAAAATTATTAAAAATAGTTATTCAGAAAAAAAGTACCAAAAGATATCTGGCACACTGAGGCTGGTAAAAGTTCTTGAAATTGTGGATATCTGATTGCGCCCGTGCAATACGTGTGCATTTTTGCAATTCTAGGTAAAACCAACCAAAAAATCTTATAATTTAATATTTTTTTATTACTTAAGTATATTATACTATATCGATAGATTAAATTAAAAAATAATTTTCCACACACCTACATATCTACACACGCACGCGTTTGTGTACGGTATCTTTCTTAATGATTCATGAAAGGTTACAAATTTTGTGGTATATATAGAGTAGAGGTTATGTGTTTTTTCGAGTTCCGTTAACGTGGTCATAGATATGCAATTGAATAGTTCGATTTTTCAAGTGTTGCTATTGATTAAAAAAATTGCCGACAACTATCTCGTTAGATATTTGTGATTAATTATAAAGAAATGTAACTGAAAAATTAAAATTTCAAGATAACTGCTAAAGTTTAAACATAAGTAATAAATATTACTTAATGCCACATATATATATACATATCTGTATTCAGAATTTGGCTTGTTTTATTTTATTTAAAATGATTTGATATTTATTTTTCTAGTGAACATAAAAGGTTGAATGCCTATACTATATTGCTATAGCTAAAGGGTTGCCCACACTATATCGCTATGAATAAAGCAATATAGTGTGGTCGAATTAAAGTTCGAAGTCTTTTAAACACATTATACTCAAAAGTTGTTTCTTCCTTAAGTTTAAAAGATATTTTTTTCTATTTTTTATTTCTAACTTAAATGATTGTCAAAAGTTATCAATTAAACTTTCATTGGATAAACGTTTTTTATTTTATTTGTTTGATGTTATTATTGGTATTATTATTATTGCTATTATTATTATTATTATTATTATTATTGCTATTATTATTATTATTATTATTATTATTATTGCTATTATTGCTATTATTATTATTATTATTATTATTATTATTATTATTATTATTATTATTATTATTATTATTATCAACGCTATTCATTTTTATGTTATTTATAAAAAGTATAAGTAGTTTTATAGGGTATGTTATTAGATAAGGTATGTTATTAGATAAGGTATGTTATTAGATAGGGTATGTTATTAGATAGGGTATGTTATTAGATAGGGTATGTTATTAGATAAGGTATGTTATTAGATAAGGTATGTTATTAGATAGGGTATGTTATTAGATAGGGTATGTTATTAGATATAGAACTTTTGTGAACCAAGTGTATTTAGTTTTATGAATTTTAGTTACAGTGAATAAAATGGATTAGTTCTGTGTTTACAATTGATAAAACAGATTTTTGAATTTTGAGCCGGAAAAAAAATATCAATAACAAAAAGATTAAAATTAAGAAGTAAATATCATAAGAAAAAATCTAAATATACGTAAATAAAAATATCTTGAGTAAATGGGATAATAAACATCCAAAATCTGAATGTTTTGGATATTGTTTAACAATTAAAATATGGAGTAAAAAATTTTTTTTTTATAACTATTTTAAAACTAGGAGGGGATGTAGATCTGTTTACCTTAGCTATCAACTTCAATCCTACGTTACAAATTGTTCTTGATTTGAAAAAAGGATTGCAGTCATTTTAAATAGAAGTTAAAATTTCATAAATATGTATTCTATAGAAAATGTCAAAGCCTTAAAATTATTTTTAGACAACTCAACTATTGCCTGATTAGCGCAATTTTCAAAAACCAAGTTGTTTGTGATACAGAAAATTATTTTTAAGTAGGGTAGTTATACCCTTGACAAAAACTATAACTACTTGTAGGGTAGTTATATTTTTTGTCATACATAATGCGCTTTATAATCTGTAAAAAATAGAAAAGAATTGGGACCGGTCTGTTGTTTGACTCAGAATCATTCTAATTGTTTAAAATAGAACATATTTTAGCTAATTTGAATTCAAATTATTTTAGCTAATTTGAATTCAAATTCATGAACTGATCAGGAAAAACATTTTTAAATTAATACTGAGATCATCTAAGGGTATTCATGATAAGCTGTAAAAAAAACACAAGTATTTATCATTAAATGTTATTCCAAATTTGCTAATTGAAAAATTGAATGTTAAACTAATTTTTGAACTATTTTTAAATAGTATGGATTATGGGATGCTGTTCCCTCTATCTTCTGCTGTTTTAACAGTAAATCTATGTTTTATATAAGATAATTAATGTCCAATAATAGCTCTTTAACCTATATAAATCAAATAGAGACTCTTATACTATTTATAAAGTGTTTGAAATTTTCTTGATAAATTATTTTGTCAAAAATCCTCTAAAGTAACAGTTTAAACTTTAAAAATTTAAACTGTTTTAATTTAAATTATACCGTTTATTTAATCCTGGCCGAATTCGGCACTGAAAATCTATAGAACCATAGGGAAAAGATAAGCTACATATCTTATCAGTCATTATGGAATTCACTTTTTGTTGTTTCTACCCTGACGAGTTAAATTAATGTTAGTGTTTCAAAGAATGAGCTAATGTTTTGATCGATTAACGATTTATCCTGACGGTTTAAGATAAGGGTTAGTTTTTTCTAAGAATAAGTTTGATCAAAATTTTACCATTTTAACATCAAATAAAGTCTATTAACTATACTCGTAATGTTTTTAAGATTATAAACTATGTCGGAAACAAATTTTCCATGACAACAACTTTAATTTCCACATGCCATTTGCAATAAATTATTCTGTAAAAAAAAAAAAATCATCTTTCAACAGAAACAGGTTTAACTTTACATATAAGCACCTTATTATTTATTAAAAACAAGTTAGATGTAATTAATAAAAATCTCGCAATATGTAGACGGTTTGCTTTGCCGAGACATCATCAATTTATTTCAATTAATTGCTATCTAGTAATGCAAAATGTAGTTTGAGAATATTCTTAGCAATAAAATTTAACGCATAATCAATTGTCTAGTGTACATGTATTAAGAATTATTAATTAATCAGATTAGTATGAAATTGTTTTAAACAAAAATTACGTATCGAAGATACAAGGATTTTCTATTTGACATCAGTTTAATGAAGCGAATTATTCTTTTTGAATTCATATAATTTTGAACTTAATGTTGACGGCAATAACTTGTTTAAAAATATTTTTAGATATTTCAAGATACATTTCAAGATTTAAATTAGCATTAATTTTTTTTTTTTTTTATTCGTTATGGTAAGCTTGTTTTTTGAAAATTTTTTTTAAGTTTAATAAATAAAAATTTTAATTAAAAATTGTTTTGTAACTTTATGACATGTCACCTTGCAAACAACTTTAAAATGAAATAAAGTACCAATAATAGCGACGATTAACTTAGGTATAAAGATCACTTAAACCTAGCATTCTGCTGTTATCGTAAGAATTTTTTTTTTGGTTGCTTTTACGGTAACGTACAAATAAATTTATGTTTTATTGAACGCTGAACATTTAATTTAAAAAGTTGTCAATAATTTCATTATACAAAGAGTCCGAAAATGTAAATTTTTTTTCAATTATTACAAAATCATATCTGATCTAAGGAAAACATTGAAGTAATAATAAAAAATTATTTCATAAAAAATAGTTAAAACAAAGTTGCATTTGATTTTCTTCAGTTATTTTAAAATATCTTTTTTTTTTTCATTTACCGTGAAAACATTCTTACTATATATCATTCTAAGGCTATCAAGATTGGCGTTTTTTTTTACAACTTGAAGCACATGCTTACAATAGCATACTATATCTATCGTTACAATAGCTATAGAAATGTTTTACAGAAATACTTAGCAAAGTATTTCATTTTATAAAAATATTATTTCATTGAGTTATTTACATCCAAAATTAGCAAATTAGAACACTTAAAAACTTTTTTTTCAAGTGTTTAAATTTTTTTAAATCTCTAAATAAATTTTTTAAATTAAATTTATTAAGAATTTAGACAATTCAAAAATGTCATGTTAATTTAAGACATTCGGAAATACTTCAAAGGTATTATAAAGGTAACTCTTTGTTTTGCGTGCATATCGTCCAATACTATTAGTTTTGTGCGCAAAATAATCAAAATATACCGAGAATATTTGAATAATTCTTTAATTATCTATAATTTTTCGGCTCTTGGTATCAAATAATCTGGTATCTTAATTTTACTTAAGTGAACTTAAAGTTTAATGAAAATTAATAAACATTTAATTTTTTTATTTTATTGTTTTAAATGATGTAACTACAAATAATTTGTGTTTCATTAAATGATGTCATTACAAATAATTTGTGTTTCATTAAGTTATAAAGCTTTTCAATATACGTAATCCAATTAAAAAATTAAATCTGGAAATATCCTTCTTCACTTATTTTTTCCAAAATATAACACAAATTGAGTTACACAAGAGGAACAGGAAACTTTAATACGCCATTTAAATAACAAATCTTTTACGTTTCTCTATTTATCCATAATATAAATAATATAATATAAATAATAATTCTCTATTTATCCATAATATAAATAATATCGTGGCTTTACCTGTATAACAAAATTATAAGATCGAAGAACTTGAGTTTTTTGAAAAATTATTGCAAAATCCTATCTTAAATACAAACAATTTTGTGTTTATTTTAAAAATCTATAAAATGAATAAATACAAATAACTCATAAAATTAACTTTAATATATAATAATAAATACAAAAAAAGAGAGAAAGAAACAACAATGGAAAAATGTTTTTATAAATATTAGGTTTTCTTTACACGCTATATAGATGAACGACTGAACTTACAATATAGTAAATCATATATCAAAAACATTTATGCGTATCCAAATATTTAACATCGGGATTTTTTAAAAAATTCTTTTATTTTTACTTAAAAGATAAATTAAGAATTAATTGAGAGCATGATGTTATTTATAAATATAAAGTACATAAAGTAAAAAAATATTACAAGTAATGTAAAGGTTTGAAAACAGTAACAAGGATATTTTACTGTCTTATTTATTGCATATACAAAATGCGTCATACATAATTAAATGTTCAGTACACTTTTGAAAAAAAGTTGTTTTATTGTAAATATGAATTAATTTTTAAACTTGTAGGGGAGAGTAGGGAGAAGCCGGATGCGGAAAAAGGGGACATCCTAAATATTCCAATTAGAAAAGGTCCATAATAAATGTTATCTAATGTAAACAATGAAATTTCCCCCCACTATTTAATAAGCATCGTTTTGTCTCCCTGCGTGTAGTAAAAACTGCATTTTTAAAAAGAACCCTAAATAAAGATTTTTTGAGAGGTAAAGTGGGACAATGAAAATTAATTGACCTCCCATTTCTCCCATATCACTTTTGTGTAACTATGTTGCGGAAACCTCTAAAGTATTTTGATGAAGATTACGTGGTTAACGATTTTAATAATTTTTAATTAATATTTTTTAATTAATATTTAAAACCAAATATATATATATATATATATATATATATATATATATATATATATATATATATATATATATATATATATATATATATATATATATATATATATATGTTATTATTATAACCTGCTATCAATTCTAAGGAATGGAATCAGTGGCCGAAATGATGATTTATTTGTTAAAACTAGATTGTTCATTTTTGAAAAAAATATTGAAATTAATCTAGAAAAATATTTTAATGCCCCACTTCTCTCCAATCTCCCCTACTTGCATAGAAAAATATAGAAAAAAAAAAACTTTGTCATATTTTTAATAGTTTTTATAAGCTAATCTAACTAGATTAGTACAAATCTCTAAAATTTATTATTATGACTTGTTATGTCACTTTTAGCAGAAATACTCAACATACTCCGTTTTTATTTAAAATGTACCCGTTGATATGAATAAAAACCTTATAATTAATTTATTACATTTATAACTAATGTGCGGCCGTGGCGCAGTAGTTAGAGCGCTTGCTTTATAAGCAGGAGATCGAGGTTCGAAATGAGCTTTGGAAATATTTCGCTCCACGGTAAGGAAGGAAACGTGAACTTTATTTTTTTAATTTTCCCTGAAGAATTTTTTTAAAAAAGTTCCTTAATACATTAAAAAATAAATAAATAATAAGAAACCAAGCAAATGGGTTAGTACTAAAAAGTTTCTTATTTTAAGGATTTTCCCAATCTAGTTGCAAATAAAATACTTATACCATTCATTGAAGATATGCTTTTTAACTGTGTGTTATGTTGAGCTTTTTAACTGTGTGTTATATTGTGCTTTTTAACTGTGTGTTATGTTGTGCTCTTTAACTGTGAGTTATGTTGTAATATTTAGGTGAACAATTAGAAAATATTTGCTCGAACTCTTAATAAAATAAGTTTCTTATAAAAAATTAGTTTATCACTTTTAGATTTCTAAATTTCTCGGTCCAGTTTCTTATTATATATAATATATTATATATGTAAGTTTATATAGTATATAGTATAGTATATACAATATATATAGTATATTATATAGTATATGTAGCGCGCATGTATTAGCAGAACTAAAAGCAAACCTTTTTACTGTTATATTATAATTAGTTTTCCTGTTGAAACGCAGTATTGAAGAATTACGTCAAAAGTTCGAATGGCCTTAACTTATTTGTTTAAAAAACTACTTTTTTTTTTTTTTGATGTTCCCTTTTTCTTTTGAAATTCCTTAGAGTTTTTTATTTTTAACAATAAAACTGTTTTTCAAATTTTGATTCGCTAATTTGCAAATGAATAAATTGGAAAAGTTTTGAAAAGAATTTCTTTTTAAAATAATATTTAAAAAATGAAGACGATCGGAGATTTAGCAAATGTTTTCAGTGCATTTGATGAAAAACAACACGGAATATTAACAGTATGTTTTTAAAAACATTTTATAATGACAATAAAAATATTTTTTTTTATATTGGCTTGATTATATATAAATTAAAAGTCAAAACAGCTAAACTATAGAGTTATAATTGCTTAAACAAAATTAAAACAAAAATATATTTGTTTGATAAAATCTCCATTGTTTTTAACTTTTCACACCGTGTATATAAAAACATCCCAGAATAAAGAAGGAAATTAAAGAAAACGATTTTTTTCTTATTTTCTACGTAACATTTTTTCTTTGCATTTTATATATATATATATATATATATATATATATATATATATATATATATATATATATATATATATATATATATATATATATATATATATATATATATATATATATATATATATATATTTCTGATTTCTGATGAGTCTTTATTGAAGAAACACAATGTTAAATAAGAAAAAATTTTGCTAAGTGATTTTCTACAAATTTATATATATATATATATATATATATATATATATATATATATATATATATATATATATATATATATATATATATATATATATATATATATATATATATATATATATATATATATATATATATATATATATATATATATATATATATATATATATATATATATATATATATATATATATATATACTTTTTATAGCAATTTTTATAAAAATTATTATAGTTTTTATCGAAATTTTATTAGAACTAGTATAAAATGTATATCTTAGAACTAGTATAAAGTGTGCAAAAGTTAAAAGAAATTTTTTGTCTTGGACTCTAATTCTCGTATTTTTTACAAACCACCATCATTTTACATCAGCAAAAATGTTAGAAAGTTTAATATTCTTACTATTTTGACTTTTTTGAAATTTGTCAAATATACCCGACTAACTACATTCCTCAAAAAATGAGTTTGAAAAGTTTGAAAATCACCTTCTCTAGGGGAGGGGGGAAGGGGGTTAAGGGGTTTGGTTCCACGCCACCCCCACACACCCTCCCTTCGTAAAATCACCTCTATATAAATAACAAAGAATTTAAATCTAATTAATGAACTTAAGTGATAAATGCCTTAGAAGCAAACACACGCATACTTGTGATATAAACAATAATAATGTATCAGCTCTGGGGACTTTTTCTGATACTAAAAGCGTCAGAAAAAGTCAGTGCATAAGTATCAGTCAATATAACAAACTAATTTTCGATATTATTTTTATATATTTCTATACTATACATTGCAAATATAAAACCATTGCAACAATGCAAAAAAAAAAAAAAAAACAACTAAAACAAAAATTATTATTTTTATTAAACAAGCACGTAAAAGAAAAAAAAAAATTTTTGGCTTTTTTTAAAATGTTTGTGTTTTTTTGCGATCTTTTTTTTTGTGTTAATCCGAAAAAATTTCATTTTATTGTGTATAAATTAATACTGTCTCCTGACTTCAGGAGTGCACTACTGATAACAAAATCCGACTTTTTTTTATAAAAACCCATTTGCGAGCAAGATGAAGATAATATAGCCTTTTTTGAAATGGTGCATAGTAATTTTTTTAAAATAATTATGTTTATTTTAATAAATGTCCAATTTTTTGTATAAAAAAACCATTCCAAGTTATAAACTATATTTTGAGTTCCCATTCATAATTTTGCCATTAAACAACCAAAAAGAAATTAAGCTGCTTGTTCCATATATTTGGACATTTATTGTTAGGTTGTAAGATATTAAAGTTTTTAATACTACTTTCTAAATTATTTGTTTCTAATTTCTATTACTGATGAAATTTTTTTTATTTCTTTTTCTATTTGTGATGTATATATATATATATATATATATATATACATATATATATATATATATATATATATATATATATATATATATATATATATATATATATATATATATATATATATATATATTAATTTTCTAAGTAATAGGTTTTTTTATTTTATCAGAAAGCTATAATATTACCTAATTTTTCAATTATAATCTTTAACAAACTAAATGGGATTTATGACATATTGTGCAAGCTTCAGTGAAACCCAATATGCCTAATGTTGTTAAGCTTTTTTAGGGAAAGGTTTGAAGCACTATGTAACCTAATTTTGCTAGCGATTGATTAAAATTTTATATTTACAGGAATAGTAAATTATATTAGCCTTGTAAATATATAAAAATGATGTAAAATTTGATAATGCACTTTTATTTTAAAATTAGTTACGTCTGATTTGTTGAATATACGCAAAAAAATATGCGTGTTTCAATACAATAATAAGCGTAAAGATATATAATAAATATATAAAGATATTGTAGCTGGATAGCTCAGTTGGTTAGAGCGTCAAACGAAAAGTTAAAACCCCTACTGTTGTTCGATACGAATTCAAATCATACCACTGCCAACTCACCGTTTGAGTAGTAGTTCAGTACGCGATGATGTTGGTCAATAACGGACGCTACTTTGGATTAGTCTTAATGACTATTTGTGGCTGTTCCTATACTAAGCCAACAGTATCTTCGGATAAAAGAGCATTATATAGAAAAATATAACATAAAAATTTAAATAAGCAAAAAAAAAAAAATATACAGTAAATTCCCTTTAACTCGAACCTCCAAGAGAGAAAGGAAAACGGTTCGACTAAACGAATGTTCGACTTAAGCGAAGTAAAACAATTGTTATAGCTTTCATAGGACTATAGAAAATAGTTCGAGGTAATAAAAGTTCGAGTTAATCGGTGTTTGACTTACCGGAAATTAACTGTACATATTCCAATAATTTAATTTTAGGGTATAATAACAAAATATACATATACTAGTTAAAGTATAAATTTTTAAGATCATATTTTTTATGGTCTATATAATCTATAGAAATATGGATAAATGTTGACTTATTTGATAATATTAACATGGTCGTATGATATTAAATCTTTGCGCATACAAGAATCAAGTTCGGATTTTTTACGGAAAAAGGTAATTAAAGTCTGAAAGAAAGAAATACATCCCTAAAATAAATACGTAATGTTCTTTTAAATTGGTTTTTTTTTTATTCATGGCATCTTATATTCCAATTAACGTGATTTTTTTAACCGCCAAGGCGATTGTCCTCTTTATAACAGCTGAAAAAACTCCATACTTTTGATGTGACCGGTTATTTAGACTATATAATCTGCATATGGTTTTAGTTCTAACTAATAATAAAAAACATGATCTCCTTCTGTTGCTTTTTTTTAAAGCAAAAAACAAACAAGAAAAATGTTGAAAAATCGGTACGTTTGTTGTTTTGCGTCATATATGTAAGACCATAACTTTTATTGATTTAATCGTTTCTCATCCTTTTGAAAAGTTGTAGGCAATTTTGTACGTATGAAAGCAGCGATGGAATTTGTTGCGACTATGCATTGGAATTGTTGACTTAAATGCAACATTTTCATATAAATATTTCAATTCAATATTTGTTTAAGATATATTTGATTTTATGCAATATAAATTAAAATTAAAAACAAATCCCACAAAGCATAACACGTAGGGCCAACGTTGGGGCAATGTTATCCCAACAATTCTGACGTTGTTTTTATTTTGGCCCAACTTAGTATGCTGCTAGAGATAGCCGTGCTAATTTTTGAAGTTTCAAATCAAAACTCAAACTAAAGCTATAAGTTGAAAATTTAGTATATTTAGATATTTAACTTAAATAAATTTAAATAAGCTAAAAATTTAGTATATTTGAATATTTAATTTAAATAAATTTAAATAAGCTAAAACTTTACTATAATTAAAGCTATAAGTTGAAAATTTAAACAACTTTTATTCGAATATATTTTAAAATTTTGAACTTGTTTAAAAAGAGACTTAAAGACAAAGACTTCTTCAGTTAATGTCGCAATGTTCTATGACAAGATCATTTAGTCATCAATAGTACCTTTTAAAACCACATTTGAACAAAAAATTAAGGATTTTGATATTCTGTGCATTTTTTTTTCTCCCTATAATACAGAACTAAGAAGAATGCTTTATGAGTTTCCCTGATAAGTTTGTATCCGTTTTTACCCAAATTCTTAGTTATTTTTAAGTTTAATTTAATTGTAATAATTTAGTCAAATGAAAAATTAAAAACAGCTTTCTTATACTTATAGTTGAATATACTCCCTCCCCCCTTACCCCCTATACTATGCGTATCTATTACACGGAATAGTTTAGCTTCATAATATATAAGTAAAGAAAGTTATTTGAAATTAAATATTTCAAATAAATCTTAATTTAAATAAAACTCAACCCACTTAATTTATTATTCTTGTTGGGTTGCAACATTTTCATCTAGTGAAAGAATTACTTTTGAAATATAGTTTGTATGCTCGTGGGCGATGAAGCAATGAACCAATCATATACTTTCATATTTTTTCTTTTGTGTTTGTACAAAGATCCTGATCAAGTGATTGATTAAGTTACTTTTAATCAGTATAGTGAATTCAAATTTCTTCGAAACGCTTTGTTTTTTTAGTTAGAGTTAAATTTTAAATCCTCAAGACAAGAAGCAAATACAAACTTCAGTTTCACTTTTAAAAAAGTTGAAAATCTTAGGGTTTTTTTTCGTTACTTTCATAATGAACATCATGGTCTTTAATGAAGTTTCTCACTGTCTGGCATCATACTACAGAGGTTTTAATTTCAGTTAATTCAAAACAGTACACTAACAACTGCACCACGGCTGCTTAAATTTCAGTTATCCGAAAAAAATGAAATAGTAATAACATGAAGATTATGCAATTGGAAATGAAAAGCTGGAAATACAAAAGAGGCAAAAAGTAGAATGAAAAACTAATCAAAGAGAGTTAAGCAAATAGCATTGACGTGATACTAGAAGAAGAATAAATGAAAAACAAAAAATGATTTTCATCAACGACCATTTTATGCTATAGGTGGATACAATGAAAACAATACGCTACAAAGCTAAGAAGTGAGTGATAGGGCGTGAAATTACTTAAAGAAAGTTTAAAAAGAATGTCCGGAAATAAATTTTTTAAAAAGGCGTGAGTCGTATAGCCTAAAGTAAATATGCTACAAATAAAGGATGGTAAACATAGGATGACAAACAGTCTTGCTTTATATTTTTTTGTTATTCGTTCATAAAACAAGTTTTATTTTTGATTCACAATAGGGAAGATCTAATCAATTTGGAGTCAGATTAAAGAACGCCTTTTTTTTCTTAACCTTTTTTTATTCTAAGGTTTTATTTTTTCAGATGATGAACGTTATTGTTTTGTTAATAATTTCTTTTCTTTTTTGAATGTTTATCATCGTATAAAAATGTTAATTTCAGTTCGTCGTTTTTTATTTGCAAATCCATCTGCGTCTTTCAGATATCAACAAACAAAAATTTAAATTGTTTGTTTCTACTAATTTAGATTTAGCAGATGGAAAATGTTTCTTTTTCTCCCTTAAAATTATTTCTTTAATGTTTAAGCTGTCATAGACAATTTGATTGCTAATTTTTTTTTGTAATATCTATTGTTTATTAGTACTATAAATATAACAAAATAAGTTTTGAAAAGCGTTTTTACGGTGTAAGGATATAATTTAATATTAGACTTCTAATGTACATTATTATTAAAGTTTATTTAAGAATTATTACATTATTATCAAACCTTATTTAAGAGTCACCCTACATTTTAAATTTTAAAAGATTATTTCTGCTGTAAACCTGATTCATTTTGGGAGATTTTTTCGAGCCTTTTTCTAAAATAATTTTTTAGAAAAAATATTTTTCTTTACTTTGCAATGCTGCATTAATGCTTCATTTTTTTGTCATTAATCATTAACACATAATTTTTTGTCACAAGTGGATTTTTTTTCCAATACTTTGTTTTTTAATATATGGTAATTTAAAGGTTGTTTTTGTCTTATAAGTATTTTTGTTGTTAGTTGCGTCATTTAACGTTTTTTTATGTAACATTATATGTATGAACCGTTGCATCATTGGTAATAACAATAAAAACGATAAAAATTAAAACTCCATTTGGCGGATTTTACCCTATCAGCAGCGTATACAAAATATTTTTCCTACAAAATGATAATAGTAGACTTTGTTTCAAGAGAAGGTAGGGTGGGTGGGGGAGGAAGTAATTTCTTCTTTTTTTTTTTAATAACTACTCTACAAAAACAGAAAACGGATCTATTAAAACATTATCTTTTAAAAATAGTACGATGTAATAAATAAGTTATATTAAACCAATACGTTTCAGACTACAAACAAATTGTGTCACCAACAGTGATAGAATTTTGTAAAGGTCACACTGATTTCAGTTAATTATAATCAAAGTCGACTCACTGTTGTTTAGCTTAAAATTAGAGCAAAAAAACAAAAGCCGTTACTTTCTTTAATAAAGACCAGACTGAAAAGGTAATTGTCCCGACGATTTATAAAAAAGAGAGGATATGAATAGCAAACCTAATTAACTTTAAACGCTTCAAACTATTAATAATTTGCAATCTTCCTAATAAATCAAAACAAATATTTTTTTGAGAGTTGGCGCCCGTATGGTTGAAACATAGATAACCAATTTTTACTATGAAAATAGATTTAAAAGAGAGATTAATAATATAGTTAATATTTACTAAAAAGGTTGCATAAATTGTTCTATTAATATTATTAAAATTGTTTTTTTTAAACTTTTAAGACCATTATATTTGGAGACTAGATTAATCAACAAATTTTTTAAATAAAGATTAACAAAAATTAAAAAAAAGAAGTATTTATTAACTGATTTTGTATTTGTGTGCAATACATTTATTAATGTATGAATCAGTTGTATTTAATTGTATTACTATTAAATTTGTCTAAAAATTAAAACTTATAAAGTTAAAAGTTTTAATGAATGAATAAACGAATGAATTATGGGAAATTTGTTAGAAATATAGAGTAATATTTTTATAAACTTTTTACATTAACCAAATAAATGTAAAGTCAACAATAGATAAAAAAAAAAAAAAAAAAACTTCTGTTAAATAAAGCAAACTTCAAAAGACAATTTTAATTCATCAACATTTTAACAAATAACGTTATATACCCGCATCCCTTTAGTATTTACCCCATCTCCTTGCTCTCCTTGATCTTAAAACTCTGTTTTGTAATTTTTAATTTTTTATAAATTTTTTATTTTACTTACACTAATATTTACAATTACACTATATTTACAATAATTGCATAAGTATTTTTGTTGAAACTTATGACATTTTTGTTGACGTTTTTTTTAAATGTTTTCATTATTTGTTAGGAATTCTACTTTAGTATTGGAACTCTTTAATTTGATCATAAAAGTGTATTTAGTTACGCCGTTCATGTTTTTGAATGTGTTTTTTTTCAATCAAATCAAGTTCCTTTTTAAAAATTTACTTTAATCTACTTGATGTCATTATTAACAATTTCCGTTATCGACATGATTGACATCATTAACCTTTTTTTGTTTCAATATGCTAAAAACTTTCATTAAAAGAAAAGTTCTAGCAATATATTTAAATATATATATTTTTTAAATCAATTTTTTAATCTTTTGTAATTGTTATAAGAATCACGAATAGGATTAAAACAACAACAAAAAAAAACACCAATAATATTGTTTTAAAGTATCAAATCATATATTCATTGGGTAGTTTTGACCCTAAACATTTAATATGACGCAAATTTTGCTCAATAAATCAATGTCAAACACAGGAGGGTTATGTTATTAACTTAAATAATAGCAACTGATATTATATCAATTGATTTCAACAATAACAATATAAGAAGCTTTTTGTATAGTTAATTTTATATTATAATTTTGTATAGTAGCTTTATTAAATTTTGACAAAATTTTTTTTCAATTTTCAAAAAAAAAAATTTAATTGACTATTATCTAATTGAAAAAAAAGTTATAATTTAATTGACTATTATTTAATATTTATACAGAATATATACATGTATATGTATAAATAAACCACACATACATGTATACGTATACCATAAGTTATATATGCATATACATATGTTACAATACATTTACATACACGTTTATATATAACATATGGTTTTGTATTATCCCATATATTCCAAAGATTTGAACAATAGAGAAATTATTAAAGTGTCTTACAAGTTGATATAAAACATGAACAAAAAAATACTTTTTCATGACTTTAAAATATTTTCTAACGATTTTTTTCAAATATAAAATTTTAATTACTCGCGCGATGGAGTACTATTGCTTAAACACTCACGAAGGAGTGCTATCGCTTAAAGCGATTTGATCTGTTAATATATTAGTAAAGTAATGTTAATAAACATGACACAATGTTTATCATTTTTTTGAGCAGGATAAAAAGAAAAATGGTTTTATAAATATTCATGATTTCATTATTTTTATTGGAAGAAGAATTCAAATATTTATTATAATATAGACAATAAATGTTGTGTTTTAAGAGACTAAATTAAAAATATGTCTTCAAGCTATTCAGTAAGTAATGTTTGCAAACATAAATTTAAACAATTCGATAAACGCGTTTCGGAAATTTCTGAAATAATTTGTCGATTTTTTTTTGAACATTCTACAATAAATCAACTGTTTGGAATCGTATGACATTTAAAACATCGAACTATTTTATTAATATTAATTTTTTGCTTTTTTATTAATCGTTTTAATTGAGGGCGTATGGTATTTGTTAATCGGTTTATTTATTAGTTATGAACTTATTTGTTGCATGTTTAATTTTGTTTTATTTTGTTTCCGTTTAATAGTATAAATAAGTACATTTGTAAATGTTTAAATTGCAAAAAACGACCCGAGGCTGTTTACTATCAGGACCTCCAATTTCTCGCTAAATAGCGTTATTTTTTCAGTGTACGTGTTTTGTTTTTACGTTTTTACTTATTTCGATGAAAAGGAACACAGTAAAAAACACTAATTTGACTTTTTGTTGTTTTTTTGTTTCGACTTATCATAAAACTTCAGCTTTGATTTATTTAAGATTTATTAAAAAATACGTAATTTGCTATTTAAAAACAAAAAAAAAAAAAACAAAAAAAAAACAAAAAAAAACAACAACAATAAAAATTCTTTATTATGAAATTTAATGCTTCAGGGTAAAAAGAAACGTTTTTAAGAACAGTTCAACACGTGACGCAAGAAACGGCGATAGTTTGTCTTGCTCCATAATCCACTGTTTTCATAAAAAAGTAAAACTGTTTTTAAGTTATTTTTTTTTTAAGTTTTGTTTTGCATACAAATAGCTATTAAAAATATTTTCTCGATCCTAAATAGATAATCAACCAGCTTTAAACTTACAATTTACAAGTATGCGGTCTCAGCGGACTTAAACTCGGTTTAGTTTTTATTTAAATATGTCTCGTTTAACATTGTAATACATTGTAATAATTACAATATATATATATAATAATTGTACAACACTGTTGTTTGTCCATATGTGTTTGCGTCTGTTTGTGTGTATAATCTGTGAACACATAGAATGCTAATTTTTTAATAACAAAATATACACTTTAATGCAAAATGTCATTCTCTAAATAATTTTAAGGATTAGTCAAACAACCGTGTACAATATTTTTGCAACTAATTACTGTTTACCAAGTAAACACTATTTTTTTTAAACAGGCACTAGGTAAAAAAAAGACAACGAGGAGCAGTACTGCTCCAATTATTAGTTTTAAGCCCTGTTTAGACACCTATATCAAATATTTAAACATTACTCTTCGTGTAGTAGTCTACGTAGACTACTACAAAAATTTCTCTATTATAAAAGTGAAGGACTTTAGGAGTCCTGAAACCTATCACTTTTATAATAGAGAAATTTTTAGATAAAATGGTTGTCTGGGTTCAAGAATCCCTTTAAACTTGTTTTTTCTCTCTATAAAAAGAAGTATTAAAAAACATTTAGAGCTCCATGACAAAAAAATTCATGTAAAAATATAAATTAAAGGTGGGAACCTTTTTGAGACCGTTTAGTATTAATTTTTTGTAAATTATCGTAAAGGGTACGTTTTTGGTTCAGCTTTAATTATTTGAGCCTCATTGTTTGTTTATCTTTAAATTAACTTGTATATTTGTTTTTTTTGTTTTTTAATATTGAGTTTATATTGGAAAATTTTTGAAATTTAATTTAAAATTTCTGAACTTTATAGTAGAGTGTGAGTATAGCATTCAACATTATTGATTACGGCTTTTTGTTTTCTGCTTGTTTATGCCTTTTGTTTTCTGATTGAAATAAACGTAAGCAACAATAAACGTAAGCTCAATAAACGTGAGCAACAACTTAGAATACGAAGCAGATGCTTTCTTTATATCCCTTATACCCCTCAATCCTTATAGCCTTTTCTTCCGACTTAGAACATGATACTGAAACTTTTTTTTGTTTTTAATTTGTTAAGTAAGATACAGAATACTTTTTTTTATCTGTTTTTTCTCTCTTAAAATACGATGCAGAAATTCCTCTTATCTTTTCTTCCCACTGGCAATATGATGCAGAAATTTTGCTTAAATTGCTTTCTGTAATTCAAAACAATTTTTGTATACTATATTTTCTTTTATAATTATTTTATAAATATTATTTGCCATAATTTTATTTTTGCATGATAGCTTGCTTAACAAGATTTATCAAGATTTATCTTAACAAGATATCAACATATCAACAAATTAATTTACCTAATTAAGAGTAAGCATTAAAGCCCTTTTAATTTTCAGATTTAAGTTTAACGGGGTGATCTGTTTCTATCTACCAATTCCTCCCCCTTTTCTCGAATAAGCTTTAGTTTGCTTTGAAAAAATCTTTGATTTTTTTTAAAGATAATGAAAACGTTCTAAGTTGTATAAGTTATAATCTATTTTTGTTATTAGCTGATAAAATTGTAATAAGTTATATTGTATAGAGTTATTTATTATTAGAGTAAATGTTATGTAAATTGTCGTAAAATCAAAGCCCACTTAATTCACTTTCAGTGGCATTTCGGTTTAACATAAATTATCACAGTGATCAACTTTTGATTTGTTAATTATTTTATCGTTTGTTTCATTAATTTTTCAGATAAAAATGTTTATTTAACTATAGCGTCTAGTTTGTTATTTTCGTCCCGTAACCGGCAGACGGTTTTTAAAAACGTACTTTATTTTTATTACAATGTAAACAATATTTGTGTTCAAAAGAAATTTAAATTTTATGTGATTTTAATACCGGCTACAAACCCTTTAAACAATAAATGACGTTTGTTTATTATTTAAAACCCGTTAGATCAGATTGTTACTGACAAATGATATTCTTGAGAAAAAAAAATTATCAACAAGCCAAATTATGCAGTTCTAACAAATGTTTTAAAAAAAAGAAATAAAATGTGAGGTGTGATTAATATTTTGACAGTATTATATTAATTGCTGCTATCTATACGATATTATTTTTTTATTGTTTATTTGTGTAACCAATCAAAACGCATTTTAAATCACTTATTAAACCAGAAAAAAAATCTACTTAAAACACAATTCATTTTTCGTTATTTCTTTCAGGCTCAAACCGTTACGCCTGAAAGCATGACGGGTAAGTTTGTTTTTGTGTTGCTTTTTATTGAAAAAAGCGTCAGTAAAAAAATGTTTTTTTGTTGTTGTTGAGTAGCGAAAAAGGATTGGGGCTACGCTCTGCTTGTTTTTAGACTAATTGTTTGTTACACTAAGTAGTGTCCAGTAGACTAGAAATAAAGCGGCAGATGATATTTTACTAAAACGATATCTTGTTCGACAAGAGTGTACTAGTTTAAAATATCGTCAGTATTTATACCTTAATAAAATTGTTGCTTTCTTGCGTCTGCTTCCGCGTATATTTTTTCTCGCGTATATTGTTTTAAATCTTACATTTACAAATTAGATAGTTTATTGATATTTTGCATAAATTTCTATTTTAAATTATTATTTTATTTTTAAAGCCTTAAAAGAAGCATTTCAGGCATTTGACAAAAATGATGACGGATTTATCTCTAAAGAAGAGCTAACTCAAGTTATGTTTAGTCTCGGACACGTCATGTCAACCGCAGAAATAGATCAGATGATAAGCTTAGTAGATACGGATGGTAATTTTTATTATTGAAGACTATAAAATGGGAAACTATTTTTATCTTTCATAGAAATTTATTAATTTAGACAAAATATGTTAGAAAATTGTGTCCTTAGATACATATTATCAGAGGCGATTCTAAGGGGAATGTAGGTTTTTTAGGATTTCGTTGATTTGGTTTTGAGGATATTTTTTCCTTTTTTTTTAGCAGTCTCCAGTTTTGTATGGATTCTTCTCCTTCATTTTACTCCTAGAATCGCCCCTGCATTTTATCTATTTGGTATAAATAAATAAATTATATATACATCCAGAGCTATCCAGAATGGGGGGGTGTTGGGGGTATCCCACCTCCCAACCCCCCAAATGTGTTATATATGCATTTGTATTGACACATTTAGCATTTAAGATGGTAAATTGTTGCGATGGTTGGAGTCTAGGAACATAAAAGCAATAAGTTGATAAAATACCTTTTTACGATTCTCAACTAAAGTTTTCATTGATAAGTTTTAAATTTCATATAATAATTTTTTACCATTCAAAAATTATGACCATATAAAATTTGTAATCCCTTCAAATTAAGGTAGATTTAAATTTTATATGGTCATAATTTTTGCACGCTGACAGATTATACTATGAAATTTAAAGTTTATTGATAAAAATAACTTTAGTTATGAATAGTAAAAAATATATTTTATCAACTTGTTGCTCTCACGTTTTGGGCAGTTGTGGCCAAAATTTTAGGTCTTTTTTTTCCCCAGACTCCGATATCGCAACTATTTGCAAAACATCCTTATTTGACATAAGTATAAAAATATAAATACAATTTTTTGGTATTTGAGGTAACTAACTTCTAAATATGGAACTAACTTGAAGTTTGTTCCATGTCTAGAAGTTAGTTATCTCAAATACCAAAAATTTGTGGATTCGCCTCTGAAGTTGTGGGATATAATCCCGACTCATCCCACCTCATATATATATATATATATATATATTATATATATATATATATATATATATATATATATATATATATATATACACTGTCTTTATATTTTAATGAAAGCAATCTGAATTTTTTTTACTTTTATTATTTTTTTACTTGGTTTAATAACTCACTAATTCAAGAAATATTTAACGGTGCCAGAAAATCTCTAGGTTTTTTTATTCCCTTGTACAACGCTTTCGTCCAAATACCAACCGTAATTTTTATAATAACATTTTATATTAACAAATCGATGCCAGCTCTATCCTTAAAAGCTGCATTGTTAAGGAGGGAGGCGTGAGCTTTCTGGTCTAAAGCTCTTTCGCGGAACTCTTTGATAAAACCGAGAGGTCTTCTTCGTGCACCTTAACAATTAAAAAAAAAAAAATTAAATAAAATAAAATTAACTGACTTTCTGTTCAAAAAACATTATTTTTTTTGTTTTATTCATCAGGAAATGGTTTGATAGACTTCAAAGAATTTTTGAGTTTAATGAACACTACCAGTCAAGAAGAAATAAATGATGAGGAAGAAATGAAAATTTTATTTACTTTGATTGACGCAAATCAAGACGGATTTTTGTGTGAAAAAGAAATCCGAAACATGATGAAAGGTTTAGGAGAAAAAGTGAAAAAGAAGCATATACGAAAAATGATAAAAGAAGCCGACATAAATAAAGATGGAAAAATTAGCTTCAATGGTATATTTATTATTTATTATTAGAATATTTATTTAAGGAGTTTTGACGAACGTATATCTAATTGTACATTTGCTTTTCCATAGAGTTTAAACGAATGGTATCAAATGGTAACTTTCTTGTTAAATGAATTTTAATAAAAATACTTTTGGACAATTGAGCACCAAAGAACACTAATACATATATATTATCATCGGATATTTTTTGGTTTTTTCGAGTTATGGTTATTAAAAGAAAATTTTTATTGTCGATAGTTAATGACAAAACAAAAAAAGCAGCTAAGTATGATACTCGCAACAGTCATGAACGCGACTCGCAAAGGTTATGGTTTGAGAAAAAAGTCATCTTGTACTAGTAAAAAGTTACACTCGTCAAGACGAACTTTGTGTACATTAATAGGATGCTTATTTATTACTGCGAAATGAAATCTTTCGTTTTTTTTGGATTTGTTTTTAGTTTCAATAATTTGATTGAAATCGTGATTTTAATCGTAATCGTGATTTTAAAATTTTAAGTTTTCGTTACTCTTTAAGTCATTTTTGTTTACGATTTAATTAAAGTTTTTTTTTGTCTGAAAAAAAAAAAGAGTTTTATATGTATGTATATATATATATATATATATATATATATATATAATATATATATATATATATATATATAAATATATATATATAAATATATATATATATATATATATATAT
This sequence comes from Hydra vulgaris, assembly GCF_022113875.1. Classification (NCBI taxonomy): domain Eukaryota; kingdom Metazoa; phylum Cnidaria; class Hydrozoa; order Anthoathecata; family Hydridae; genus Hydra; species Hydra vulgaris. Next base: position 51,699,420 of record NC_061157.1, read on the forward strand.
ATATATATATATATATATATATATATATATATATATACACAAATATAATAAACTTAAAACAAAATATAGGTAAAAAAGACTAATCGTCTTAAAATATAAACTCTACAAAGTAAAAGAATATTTCAAAGATATCCATAGCACTTACTTAATTTTAGTTTGTGAGACACAAAACGATTACAACGTTTTTAGGAGAAAGAGGCAGTAAAACTGCCCATAATTGTATATTAAAACTGGTATATTAAATAATGGTATATTAAAACTATATGCTATATTAAATAATGGTATATTAAAACTATATACTATATTAAACCATAATGGTATATTAAAACTGCGCATAATGGTATTTTAAAACGGCGCATAATGGTATATTAAAGAGAGAGAAAGTATTTATTGTTTAATCTGTAATAAATGAAAAATCGTTAAAACTTCAGATTTTAAAATTATACAGAAAATTAAAAAAAATTAAAATAATAAAAAATAAAAATAATAAGATATTATTTTTACGATTGACCCTTTTTAATTTGTCAAAATAAATCGAAAATAATAAAAAAATAAATTCTTTGTTTCAAATGTTTAGAAAAACATCTAAAAAACACAAACAAAAATTAAAAATTAGTATCGTGTATATGTTTATTGCCCGTGTATCTTTTATGCTTATATGTATATCGCGAGGTTAGAATTATTTTGTTCTATCTCCACTTTTTGAAAAAAATGAGTTATTAATTGTGTAATGTACCTCAAAATAATGTTTTTTTAAAGTTAAAATCAAAAAAGTTTCGGAGAAAACATAAGTAATAAAAATCTTTTTATATGCCGTCTCCTAAAGTTTTTATTTTTTAAATCGTTTTATCTTGAAACAAAAAAATGTTGAGATAAAACAAAATAATTCTAACCTCGCGATATATATATATATATATATATATATATATATACATATATATATATATACATATATATATATATATATATATATATATATATATAGTCTTGCATGTCTCTTGCGTAGCATCAAAAAATATTTCCCATAAACTGTAGTTTTAAAGAGCGCGTTAATAAACCAGACCAGAAAAAGTTTTAAAAATTAATTTTTTTTTTTTAATTGATAGACTGCCTGGCCAAACCAAACCCTCAGTCGATGTAGCAGCACTCTCTTGCGAGTCAGGCTATTTGTCAGTCGTTGTAGCAGCACTCTCTTGCGAGTCAGGCTATTTGTCAGTCGATGTAGCAGCATTCCCTTGCGAGTCAGGCTATTTGTCAGTCGATGTAGCAGCACTCCGTTGCGAGTCAGGCTATTTGTCAGTCGATGTAGCAGCACTCCGTTGCGAGTCAGGCTATTTGTCAGTCGATGTAGCAGCACTCCGTTGCGAGTCAGGCTATAAGATAGTCGATGTAGCAACATTTACGCATGTTTAAAAAATGTTTTTTATTAAATCAATAACAAAAACACCACTAATTAAAAAAAACTTTCTAGTCGTTATAATTGCGGTTTTTTAAAATTTTTTTAAAAAACAATTAAATTTAATGTACTTCCGCATAAATTAATTGCTTTGACATTTCGATGACAATCAAAAACAGCTTAAGAGACGAGGTAATTAAAATTGTAGTCGTAGGAGACTTTTTTTACATTAAAATGCTCTTAAAGCGACACTATATGAGTATATATATATATATATATATATATATATATATATATATATATATATATATATATATATATATATATATATATATATATATATATATTGAGTTTATTTTGTGTGAATCGTTTATGCGTATTGTGCATGTATGTGTGTTGCAACAAAGGTCGGCGCGATGATTTTTTTGTTCGTTTTTTCAATGATTTTTTTGTTCATTTAGTCGGCAAATTTGACCCGTGTTGACTAGTTAATCAGTAAATGTAGACTCTTTTGACTAGTTAGTCGGTAAATTTAGACAGTCAGTTGGCAAATGTCGTTATGGCAGATATAACAGCAAATTTTAAAAAAAGAAGACCTTTTCTTTCTTTTTTTTAGTCGGCAAAAGTTGTAATGGCACCCTATGACACCTACTCGTGTCGGCCCTGGTTGCATCTATTGTTTTGTTTATTATGCCTGTATCCTTCGTGCGTGTAATGTAAAATTTGGCTTTATTCACTTTTAATTTGGTAATGATGTTTTATAAATAAAAAGCCAAAAAATATTTCAATATAAAAAAAACAACATTTTTTCAGTCATTATCAAAGGTTAATCGCCATATTGAGTGGGCTTGAACAGGCTTGAAATTTAATTTTACAAAGATCCAACCTCCAATAAACATTTCTTAAGATAATTTTTTACAGTTTTTATTTTAATCATTGCTGCAAATCGTTTTTTTTTATTTATAAAGTAGTTGTTTATAAAAAAGTAGGGAAGAAAAGCTTTAGTACAACTGCGGAAAAATTGCTATAACTAGGGGTTCCTTGTAGAACTATATTCAAACTCTTATTTATAATTTGTAATAGTTAACTAAATATTCTAATATTATTAGAACAATTTTCTGATGACAGAAAATTTATTCACATAAATATGTTACCTAAATCAGTAAAAATAAAACCTAAATTAAATTGAAGCCTAATAAATTGTTTTGTGAATTTATTAAAAATCAAATAACTCTCAATAACAAATTTTTAAACAAAAAATTTAAATTTAATATAGTTATACTTTTCCCGGGATTTATGAATAAGATCTCTTTATTTTCATGAATTCGTTTTTTATTCATTTTTATTTTAATAATGCCGACGCTACCCAGTACAGCCCTAAGAATTGTACAAATAAACGTAAAGTAAATGGTACCAAATATTCAAATAATAACTATGTACAGCCAAAACATACTTTGCTGCAACTAAGTTTTTAGTTTCTATTAAAGAACTTAAAGAAATAAAAGACTTATAACAGTTTTTCAAGACTTAATTGAGAATATGAAAGTTGTAATTAACAAAATCAAAATTTTTAATTTTAATAACACAACATGTAGTTAAGAAATTGTAATATTAAATTCATAATTTGTAATTGTGAATTCACAATGAAAGCTCATAGGTCATGAAAGTTGTATTATTGTATACATTGTAAAAGGTTTTCTGGAACATGAATTTAAATAAATTAATAATATCAAATTAAGCATTTGTATGCACCAGTAATAATAATGGAATTGAAAGATCATTGTGTTATTTGTCAATACACTATGACCTGAAAGTCTGCTGTTAAACTGAATCCGTGTCAGCATTTATTTCTCCAAGTTACTTACATCCGCTTCTGGAACAACTAGAAATAACGTGTCCAATTTATCAGCATGAAATACATACAAACGAACAAGTTGCAAGAAAACGGTTGAGTGATTCTGGGGCAAAATTAAGAGGTCAAATGTAAGTTAGATTTCAATTGGGTTTGTAGTAGAAGTTTAAATTTTATCGGAAGAGGTTTAAAGCAAAAGATTTTAAAGCAAAAAAATTGACTGAGGATCAGAACAAAAATAATACGACAATCAAAACAAAAAAAAAGTTTAATATTAAACAAAAATATGAAGAAAGTTTAATGAAGAAAGTTTAATATTAGCGTCAGAACAACAACCGCCTAGGCAGAACTTACCTCGAAGGCAGATTGCTTTCATTAAAAAAAAGTGCTAAAGGTAATTTATACAAGAAACAGTAATATATAATATGTTAGGAACATCAACGAATAAATCACAAATGATCATGAGATAGTTTGGTTTGATGAAACAAATTTTAATCTTTTTTGTAGAAAAACGTAAGGACGTTTCAAGCAGTAAAGAAAAGCAATAACGAAAATGCCTGGTTCAAAAGGTGTAAACATACATTTTTTTGCATCTATATCAACAACAAATGTCGTTATTAAGGAAACTTGCAGAGGATCATTTAATGAAAAATCTTGTAACGAGTCAATGTTGGTTATATTTCAACAGTTGGTTACATTCGGTAGTCTTTTAGAGGATTTGGTCATCGTAGCAGACAATGCTCCATGTTAAGCTCGTTTGGAAAGGGTGCTAAAAAATTCTCCAGCTATTTTGTGACGTTTAGGATCCTACAGTCCAATCTGGTCTAAAATTAAAAGTAACGTTATAAATGGAATTCGAATTCCATTTGTATTCGGTGCTGGGGTTGTGGAACAATGAATACAGTATTTGTAAAGAATTGGTACTGCGGCAAAAATAATAGGAGATGGTTGCGCATGTGCTGCTCAACATACTACGAAGCATTATGCAATGATTTTATGGAAGATGACCAAGTTTAACTGTGTTTTAACTGAATACTACAATGATTTGGCAATGATTTCATTACAATGAGGTGTTTAACTGAATATTACAATGATTTTTAATGACACACCATTTCAAGATGTAATTGAGAACTTAAAAGTTGTAATTGAGAAATACAACATGTAATTTAGAAATCGCAACATGTAATTAAGAAGCAGAACATGTAATTAGGAAATTTTAAAATGTAATTGAGAAACCCAACATGTATAAAGAAATCGCAATATCAAGTTTTCAATTACATCTTTAAAAGGTGTAATTTAAATTCAATTTAAATCTTTATATTTTTTTGTAAACAAACTATTTGTGTTTTATTTATTATTCATCTGATTTCTCAAATAATTTTTCACAAAAAAAAAATAAGAGAAAGTTCTAACAAACCTTTTTTGCACTTATTGCTAAAACCACAAATGCCTTTTTCACCACTTTTTATTTTATTGATAATATATTATTATTTATTGAAAAGCAACCCATATGGCCACCTTGGCCAAATTAAGACCTAACCTTAAATTACAAGGTAAACTAAGGCAAAAAAATTAAAAATACAAGAACTTCTTTCTGATAATCAATATTATAAACTTTTCTCAATTACAATTTTTATCTTCTCAATTATATCTTACGATTTCTTATTTAGAACTTTCATGTTCAAAATTACATCTTACGTTTCCTAATTGCAACTTTCAAGTTCTCAATTACATCTTGAAAAGGTGTAGAGAACACCTACAACTCATATAAATGAGTTCAATCCAAAATTCAAGCAGAGAATGCTGATGAGTTTGAGAAGAAAGTGAAAACTTTTTAAAGAACGAGAACTTTTTTCAAAGTTTTTGGGGTCGTTAAAGATAAACATTTTTATCATGTTTGGAGACTTGTTATTTTCAGCATGTTAAATTGATTGAATGAGTAAATTAATTTACTCTAAGTACATCTTTTCTTAAATTTTACAGGCTTTTAAGCTCATAAAGTATATAAAAATAAAATTAGTTATAATATATTTAAGAGCTATACATACATAAATCAATACATAAATAAGAGTTACAAATTCAAAAAATTTATTTCTAAAGACTAGATTTAATAAATATGGTTTTATTGTTCTTTTATATGATTTATTTTTAGTAAAATTTTTAATCTCATTTTTTTGGATCAAGTTCCAACAACGTGGACGTCAAGTAATGAAGTAGTCTGATTAAGCGATGTCGACTGAAAAATTGCCAATGGAATATTTTTGATTGATTAAAGAGTAGTAGGACTGAAATATTTTGAAAGCATGTCATTATAAAGTAAAGCATAAACATAAACGATAAACTAATAAAAATTAATAAAAGAAAATGATAAAAACATAAACAATAAATTTTGATAGATGTTAAACCAAAAGGTCAGAGACACAACGATGAAGTGAAAAAACTTTTTTTATATATCCTTTAATCTTCATTTTTATTAAACATCTGCGACTTTCTTCAACATCTGCGACTTTCTTCAACATTTGCGACTTTCTTCAACATCTGCAACTTTCTTCAACATCTGCGACTTTCTTCAACATCTGTGACTTTCTTCAACATCTGCGACTTTCTTCAACATCTGCAACTTTCTTCAACATCTGCGACTTTCTTCAACATTTGCAACTTTCTTCAACATCTGCGACTTTCTTCAACCAATTTTTTGTCTTCATGCAACCAATTAATTGTCGCAAAGGATATCATCTGTATATTGCGATCCTGGTTTATTTTATGATTTTTTTAAAATATTATGGTAATAATTAACTAAAAAGTGATGTTAACTTTAAATATCGTGCCATCATTATTGATACTATTACAATCAAAAACAGTATAACTTAAGAATAAAGTTCAGATCTCTGCATTGGTTATATGATTTTGGTAAGGATATTACTGTATGTAAACATGATACCGGAACCTGAAATAAATCTGGTTCTTTTTCCTTATTCTTTTTTTCCCATCTTTTTGTAATTACGCCTCAAAGCAAACAAGTTACAACTTCGGACACACGTATAGTACAAAATGTTCAACGCTACCAACAATAGAGCAAGTGAGTTTTATTATAGTCAATAGAAATAACTCCCCTGGTCTGCAAAAGCTTTTGTTAAAATCTTATTTATAAGCCAATCTTGAACTTTGAGGAAAAAAATTGTCACGCGATCAAATCTAGTGCGAAATAAATTTCAAAAACGGCGCATTTGGAAGAGTTGTTTTTACTTGCAATTCGCTTGATTGTTAATTTAATTTATAAATTAATAATAATAAATTTAATTTATTAATTTAATTTAGTTTATTTATTATATTATATTTAACTTAATTATTATATAAAAAATATTAGACAGTAAGTAAAGAGAAGCAGCGGCTCAACATAAAACGGCTCTACAAAATCTGAGACAATATTTGATGTGGGAGTTATAGTTACTCCCAAGACATCAGATGCCCATTACACTAGCTTAAAGCAACAAAAATGTGACGGTAGCATGAAATCTTCTATCACTGGTACTGTCAGTGACAGTACAGACATTTTAGAGGTATTGGAGTTAGTGATAGTGGTAATAATTCTATAAGGGCTGCTAGCAATGTTGGAGCAGCTTTATTGTAGCCATTTGATATTAATGACTTTGAAACTGAAAATTTTTCCTCAACTCAGCTGGAAAGATTTGTCATGGCTGCTCACATTCCCTTTCCTCTGGATGCCAAAAAATAATGAACACAACATGTTTTCAATGTCTGTTTTGAAAAGCAGAATGCCAATGGTGAATCGTTTTTGTGAGATTGGTTTGTATTTAGCTCAGCAAAGACAGAAATATTTTATTTTCCATGTCAATTACTTTAACCTGAAAATCAATTTTTTCACTTGACTTTATCCCTTGCAATTATTGAATGATGAGGATATGGAAAGTAGTGTAAGAATCTAATCAGTAGAACTTCTGAGCATCAACACTCAAAAGTCCATAAACAATTCTACATTCAATAAGTTCCAATTTATTGAATGCAACATTTAATAAATTGGAACTTATTAAATGTAGCCTTCAATAAGTTCCAATTTATTGAATGCTACATTCAATAAATTGGAACTTATTGAATGTAGCATTCAATAAGTTCCAATTTATTGGAACTTTTTGAATGCTTCATTCAATAGCGTGAATTAAAATAAAGTATATAAAATGGAAGTTATTTTTAAAATTAAAATAGCGTATATAAAATGGAACTTATTAAATGCTACATTCAATAGCATGAATTGAAATTTCAAATAAAAACTGATCAGCTGATTGAAGATTTTGTAAATTGTCAAATCCTCAATAGAGCAGCAGAAATCAAAAACTGATCAGCTGATTGAAGATTTTGTAAATTGTCAAATCCTCAATAGAGCAGAAAAAAATCCCGTAACAAACTTTGGATGGATTAAAATTTCATGAAAAATCTGACCTAATTGGAGATTATCCATCAAATCGTTCTTAAAATGAACTAATTAGTCTTTTTGCAGCTGAGGTTCACATGTGAATTATAGAAAAAACGAAGTCTGAGAAGCATTTTTCAATTATGGTTGGTGTCACTCCTGGTGTGAGTTACACTGAACAAACTACGTATGTGCATATATATTTGATTTGTACATGAAGAAGAACCTGGAATATTTTGAATTATTTGTTATTCGATATGTACATGAATAAGAATACTTTCAATTATTATTACAGCACAATCTCTCTAATTTAAAATATATCGAAAAAATTAAAAGTTTGAGAGGCTTTCCAATTATAGGAGTTAACATTTTACGGTGACATTTCATGGTGTCTTAGCTTTTAATTGAACTATGAAGGTTTACGAATTAGGAAAATTCAAATTAGAGAAATTTTACTGTAATTATTATTTTAATTCTGGAAACTTTGAAAAATTTAAACATTTGTTTTAAAGACTGGCCAAATGACAATAGAGCCAGCATATCAGGAAAATACAAGGGTGTTCAAAAAATCCTAAAAAAGAAGAACCTAATGTATATATTCCAAATAGTTTTTATTCATTGAATTTGTGTTAACATAGTGTTGCCTCAAGCTGTACAGATGCTGAGGCCTTCTTTGGAACTGTTCAAACCATGTTTTCAATCTTTTCTGCTAATCCACAATTCTAAGAAATATTACAAAAGAGACACAACTCTGGGAAATATTGCAAAAGAAAACATTAGACTTTTCTCTAATCACCAAAATCATTGAATCTTTAAAAGAGTTTCAATGTCAAAAACAAAAACTGATATTAGAGATACCCTGAAATATATGAGCTCCTTTAAATGTGTTCTCATGTCTGGAATTTGAATGAAAATACTCAAACTGATTGATCGCTAGGCAAGTACTAATGATGAAGTGAAACTATTGATATTAAAGTGAAAAATATTAAAGCATTAATCAGTCAACTCAAATATTTTTGGAAGGAGTGGCTTACAATATTTGAAGAAGCCAAATTAGCCGCAGATACTGCAAAAGTTAGTTTAGAGGAGGCAGCATTTCTGAAAATGGTTGTTTATTACATTCTTGATTTTGCGATTGGTGTACTCACTACTCGTTTTACAGCATTTCAAGAAATCTTTGTTTTTTTCTTTTTTTTTTGTCGGAGTATTAAAAACTAGAGAAGGAAGTACCCCCAGATTGAAGGATGTTTGGGACCCTCAAATGTGGTCTTAAATATCAACAGATATTTCGACCACTTTCATACTTTTCTAACCATAAACACTGACAAACCGCCTTAACAAAAATTAAATAAAGTTATAAAAAAACGTTTTTTTAAACCATCAAATATTGAGTCTTTCAAAAATCAGCTCTCATTATTACTTTGGAAACACTTAAATTTTAATGAAAACGCAAACAACCTTTATGAGAAGTTCTTTATAACATTCACTTCTGTTTTCGAATTGTTACAATTACATTAAAAACAAAACTCTTTAACAATCTGTGGATTACCAAAAGATTTAAAAAATCATCCAAAACTAAACAAAAGCTATACATAAAATATCTGAAATCAAAAACACCTGCTAGCGAAAAAATTTACAAAGATTAAAAAATCTTTTCGAAAAAATCCGAAAAAATTAAAAAAAAAAATTACTATTCAAAATTAATTAATAAAGTTATAAATGACTTAAAAAGCACTTGCCAAGTATTGAAAGAAATTAATGGAAAATAAAAGACATGCTTAAGTTCTTTGCCAAAACGATAATAATAGCTTGTATGAACCACAAATAATAGCTCATGAATTCAATAAACATTTCACTAAAATTGGATCAACTCTGTTAAGTAAAATACCAAAAACCAAACTTTATTATATGATTTTTTGATGACTATTGATTAAGATAATTAACTTTACTCTGAAGAATTATCTGCCGAACTTCATTTGATTATCTGCCGAACTTCATTTGATTATCTGCCGAACTTCATTTGATTATCTGCCGAACTTCATTTGATTATCTGCCGAACTTCATTTGATGAGTTTGAAAAAGCTTTCAAATCTTTTTAAAAAAATAAAGCACATAGTGCTGATGAAATAAAAGGAATTATAGCTATAGATTGCTACAAACAATTAAAAAATATTCTTTTTAAAATTTTTAGAGCATCTATTTATCAAAGTATTTTTCCTGAACGTTTAAAACTTGCCAGGGTTACCCCTATCCATAAAGAAGGCGATTGATCCAATATCAGTAATTATTGTCCAATCTGTGTTTTTTCTATTTTTTTTAATAAAATTTTAGAATGAATTATCTTCAACAATTAACTTCATAACAATCAGTATGGTTTCAGAAAAAGGAGTTCAACTGAACATGCCATTATTCAATTTATACATAATATCTCTGAATCTTTTGAAAAATCTCAATATACACGTTTTCATTGACCTATCAAAAGCTTTTGATACGGTCTATCCTCACAATTTAATCCAAAAAATTTAAAACCTAAACAAAGTTTCCAAATTGAAAAGCGTAATGTTCGCTTATGATACTAATCTTTTCTAATCCCATACTGATATTTATGAACTCTTTTCAAGTACAAACAAAGAGCTCAATTACATTTCTAATTTGTTCGAAGCTAATAAATTAAGTTTAAAAATTAACAAAACAAAATGGATTATTCCTGCGCCAAAAAACTTTTTTTACCAAGTAATATGCTTCAAATTTATATTAATGAAACGATAATAAAAAGAAATTTTGTTATAAAATTCTTAGGTGTTCTTGATAAGAATATTACTTGGAGAAAACATATTGATCATAGCCCCACTCCTCAAAAGGTATAGGGCTTTTAAGTGTGGAAAATTGGCAATGTGATGACACCAAAAATGAGTTTTGAATAACTTTTGAATCGTTAATACATTTAACTTGAAATTTTTCATAGTGACCCGTTTTTTTTTAATTATATGTTAATGATTTAACTGCTATAACTAATAACCTGGACTGTTCTGTAAAACTTTACGCAGATGATATAAAGTTATATAGCTCGTACTGTGATATGGATCTAAGCCAAGATTTAGTTGTTGCTTTAAATAGACTTTTACAATGGGCAGAAACTTGGCAACTAACAATTGCTTGTAGTAAGTGTTTTGCACTTAGAATAGCACCTCCCTCATTATGCAAAGGTATAAAGGTTAACTATAAATTAGGTGAATATTCTTTGGCTTGGTCTTCAAACCCAAAAGATCTAGGAGTAACAATGGACTGTAACCTTAATTATAAAAAACATATTTTTAACGTCATCCATCAAGCTAACTCTAGAGCATACCTAATTTTGAAATGTTTTAAAACACGTGACCCTTTCCTAGTTAGAGCTTTCACTACCTATATACAACCAATTTTAGAATATTGTTCTCCAGTACGGTCAACACACCAAATTGGATTGATTAAATCAATTGAAAGTGTCTAACGAAAATTTACAAAAAAAATAAGGAGCCTCAGAAATCTTTCCTATCATAATAGATTACAGTTGCTTGGTATCGAATCACGAAGTTCGGCGCCTTAAAAACGATTTAATAACTTGCTTTAAAATTTTTCGTAAACTTATCTGTACTGATTAATCTATATTCTTTGCGATTGACAATAACAGCCACACCCGGGGTCATAATTATAAAATAAGCAAACAATCTTGTCGCTTGGATTTAAAAAAATATATTTTTTCTTATCGAGTTGTTGACATGTGGAACAATATGCCCTCAGAGGCTGTAAATGCAAATAACATTTTAACGTTCAAAAATAAAATTAAATCTTTCGACTTTAGCAAATATCTATTGTAAAAGGAACAACTATTTGTTTCTTTATAGATTTGTTATTTTTTTTTTTGTAGCGATATTTTTAAATTTCTTTGGGCACGTTGTTAGTGTCCATCTTTGTATGGGCCTTCGTGTCCTTTAGAACATGTATTTATACTTTGTTCTAATAAATATTAATCAATCAATCAACCCACCAACTATAATAAATAAAATTCCAATTTTTTCTTATTTTGTTTTCTTAAATCTGTCGGGATTGACCACAATCACCTATTTTACAGACTGAGGGTTTTTACTATTTCATATATTTTTGGGGTCATACTGACTTTTGAATAACTTTTGAATCGTTATTACATTTGACTTGAAACTTTACATAGTGATCAAACAACTATAAGAAAATAAAAAACCAAAATTTTTTTAAAAAAAATCTGTCGGAATTGTCCAGAATCATATTATAATTATACCATGTAAATACTATCAACTTTAAATAGTTTGATATTTATTTAAAATTTTTGATGTTTTTGAACCGTTATTACATTTTTAAACAGTTATCCAGTTTTTAATAAATCTGTCGGGATTATCCAAAATCGCTTATTTTACAGACTGAAGGGTTTCTACTTATTTAATTGTGTGGTTTGAGTTCAATCCCCACCACGTCCCTGGTAGGACCGCACTCAACTCGTTTCTCCGCGCAGCAGCCTTGTTTGTCAAGGTTCGTTTTTCGGAGTTATAGAGCTGAGAGAGGGTTATAACCACAAATAAGTAGCCTCCTCGTCTGTAGTGGCCTTCTCGGCCTTGAGGAGGTGAATTAAAATAAAAATTGTGTTATGAAGAAAAAAAATCGTAACGTCATTGAAATCTATCTGAATCATTCAGAATTACCTATTTAACAGACAGAAGATTCTTTAATAAAGTTAAAATTTAAATTTAAATGAAAATAACTTACAGCAATAGAACTTCCTGAAATTTTGAGTACTTATTTCAGCAATAGCAGGTGTAACAGCAGAAACTCAACCTAAAAGTGTAATAAAATTATTATTAAAAACACAGATACTCGATGATTTAAAAAAAAAAATTGTTAATTCGTTTTAAAAAATAAAAATTAAAAAAAAGTTATAAATTAACAATTAAAACTAAGTAACTATAAAATAAGAAACTTACTATTTGAGATTGTTTATGTGAACTGTTGACAACAACTAAGATAAAAAAAACAAAAACAACATTAAAACGAAAAATGTTGTTATTCTAAAACTTTTCTCTTGACTTTTAATGAATGATTAGAAGTAGCCAGTTTCAGTAAATAAACTTTACAAATATGCAAAATGTGTCCATTGCTCAAAACAAAATCAGGTTGTTTGAGAGACACAATTCTGCCATTAATATTTAGGTAATCCAAAATACTCTTGAATGTAACAAATGTTGTTTCCAATGAAATTTTTGAAGCTGAAATTGTAAATAATCCCAAAATTCTAATTGTACAACAATAAATAAAAATAATAGATTATTAAACTTTGCTTTCAATAAACAAAACTATTGCAAGATATTTGTGTCACTTTGTTCCTAATTAAAAAACGCACTAATATATAAGTATCACTAACTATCTTGGTTTAAAGATGGAACCACCATTTTATGTAAACTATTACCAGTTTAAAAACCTGAAAGAAAAGAGTTCATATTTTAACTATGATTATTAGTAGTATTCATTTTCCAATAAAAAAGACAACTTGAAATCGCATTAAAAAAATGCCACATTCACTTTTTGGAGATGGTGACCTTTTGGAGTCAGGTGAGTTGTCTAAAATCTAATTGTATCATGGCATACACTTATGCTTAAATACAGCATATCAAGTAATATAGAAGAGACCTTAATATCCAGTAATATAGAAGAGACCTTAATTTAATATAGAATTAGACCTTAATAACTCAATACGATATTGATACTCATCAAATAAACTCTTACACATTTCCATTTTTGTGAACTTTTGCTGATTATTTATAGGTTTTGGTTTAAAAAAAAACAGTTTAAAGAATTTATAGTTAATGGAATAACAATCAAGGTTGCAATGAATCCAAACAAAATAACTTTAAAAATAAAAATAAAATATTTTTGAAATCTTGAAATCAAAAGAGTTTCACTCACTTTCAACGTCATTCTCGGAAAGTGAACAATTTTTTTTCTATTTTGAAAACAAATAAAAATGACGGAAGGAACAAAACCAAAACAAAGTTTTATGCCATATAAAGTAGTTATGTGATATTTTCATAAAAATATTTTGGCTATTTAAATACTTTTAAGTGTGTAAATAAACTTTAGATTAAAAAGTGAAAAGTAAACATCAAAAAGACATACAAATAATAGATGGCGAATTCCAAAAAAACTTTATAAACAAAAACAAACGCAAAAATTAAAACAAAAACGGCCAAAAAAAAGCTAAATATACATAATTTATAAATGCATTTCCTATGTATTAATTCTTTAAGAAAACATAAATAAATACTTGATTTAGATGGAGGAAAGGCTATAATTGCCTTTTTCGCTCGGACGTTTTAGAAAAATTTTTTTTTTCAAAAAAAACCTACAATGAAGTTTTACACTGAAAACTAAACAAATATAAACAAATATTAAAATGCTCCTCATTACATTTAATTCATCATCATTTTTTTAATTTCTATAAAAAGTTTCATGCAAATTGGATGTGTTTAGGTACTAAGGAATCCTTTACCTGAAAAAGCTTTGTTTAAAAAAAAGTTCCCGTGGCAAGTTTTTTTATCAAAAGTAGTCTCAGGATATTGATAATATCTGATTGAAGCCATATGAAGCATAGTACTTTCTATATATGGTTGGAAAGAGGTTGAGTAACACTAATTGATACAAAAAAACCTCAAGGTGATTACTTAACCGTGCAAAAAGATTTAACAGAGCAAAGTTTATAAAAACTCGGTGTTTTTTGTCAAACGTCAAATGTTTTTTGCAGCGCCACGGAGTGTATTTATGTAGATATGGTTATAATTCATTTTTTTATACATCCCCATTGTGTAGAAAAAAAGGATATGATTTAAATCTACGTATCACTATTGGTTCAAGCTACTTCACTCTGTAACGGTTTACTATAATGATGAATATGCCGAAACCAATGACAAGAAATAATTATGATAATTTTTCCAAACTTTGTAGAAATGCATTTAAAACTGTTGCTGAAAAGTCAATGACAGCTGCAGCTGAGGAAATAAAATCTCAGGTTGGTACTGAAATTGGGGTATCAAATGATGGATCATGGCAACATAGAGGTTACTCTTCTTTTAACGGTGTTATCACTACCATATCTGTTGATTATGGAAAGGTATTAAATGTTGAAGTAATATTTAAAAAAATGCAGATCAAGTTTTATAAAAAAATCAAAGAAATCATCATGTTTGTGTCATCAATAATCGTGGTTCATTGTAATCGTAAAAAGGCAAACTAATGTTGAATATGATAGATCGTTTACAAAACTATTATACCATAAGGAAAAATGTAGATGACTTAAATGGCATGAAAAAAACTATATTTGCTAGCTTGTGTCTTCATGGATTAACACAGAATGCCAAAGAGTCTTTCAATGCCATGATATAAGAGCGTCTCTCAAAGTCAATTAGTAGGTTTTAAAAAGCTAAAATTTAGAGTTTTTGATGCTTTTTGCCAGCTTTAACATTGGTAGTAAAGCATCTTTACAAATATATATATATATATATATATATATATATATATATATATATATATATATATATATATATATATATATATATATATATATATATATATATATATATATATATATATATCATTTTAAAAATTCTGATCAGAATTTCAAATGCTAATAAAAAAAGGTGTGCTAAACTAAAAACAACTGAAATATGTAAAAAGCATTTACTTTCAAAAAAAATAAATGTACAAAGCAACAATTTTATGTTGCTTCCTCTTCGTAAACGACAACATAGTTAAATATTTTCACTTTTGGCAACGCCCACTTCAATAAATCGCCAACAAGGGCTTTGATAGTTGCGGCATCATAAACGGTTCTTTCGGATATTAAGCCTTCTTAATAAACAAAAAAGTAAATTGCAATTGTTTGTCTTCTGAACAAAGAAATGGTTTTTATATAAACAATTTTAAAACTTATAATACTTTTATATATATATGTAAATATAAAATTAACTTTTAATTTAATTCAACTTAGGAAAGCTCAATACAATCATTGCCTAACCTTTAATACACTTGTAATGTTGCGTAGCTGTAAACCTAGGCTTGCCTTTTAATCCGTCTTTACTAAATAAGTTTTGGGCTTGTGGCACCATTAACTGGTTTAAAAGATTTTTGACAGTTTTGCGTGCTGTTGCACCACCAATGGCTTTGATTTGAGTGATCTGAAAAATTGTTAAATCGTTAAATCTAATAAGGTCTATAATTTAATAACGTAAAACTTAAATTTTATTTTGCAACTTAACATTTTCACTAACACGATATTTTAAAATCATTAGCAGGAACATAAATGATTCCTGTTTCATTAGAGTTGACCACAAATAACATACAACAACGTTGTATGTTATTTGTGGTTAAATGTTTTTTATCACCTGTTTTAATAGTATATAGAATACACTCCTGGAAAGTTTAATGTCTATAACTTGTTTTTCATAGCACTAGAACTTGCTCTGAGAACTTCCTCTTCATCATTAAAACACCTAAAGTATCTCCTAAAATAATGTTTTGGGTGTATTGCTCCAGCTCATTCAGAGAAAAGCTTAAATGATTTCTTAGAGGAAAAGAGCTACATGTCTTCCAACTCATCACACTTTTATTTGTGAAGTAATTTGCTTGGATTTCTCAAAATCAAAAAATAAAATACCTAAATGTTTGAAACAAATATGTATACTATTCCAGGCAACCGCTATTTTTATTTTTTAAACACTAATATACTTCCAACGCATAAATTATATTTTTACTGTAATGATGAAACTGTTGGAAACAGATTGTCTGATGACGTATGTTCTATGCTGCATGATTTTAAATTATCAATTATCTAAAATATAAAGGAATTTATGTGCTATAAAAATATAAAATGAAAAGTTTCTGATTGATTATATTATCTAGTTCATACAACTGAAAATAAAAATTAAATGTTATATATAAGTATATATAATATATAAATGTTATATATAAGTTTATAAATATATAAATGTTATATATAAGTTTATATAATATATAAATGTTACATATAAGTTTATAAATATGTAAATGTTATATATAAGTTTGATACAAATAAAAAATTCTGAAATTTGCAGAGTTTTAAAGCCAAACCTCTTGGTTGTTTGTTCATTTAAGATATGTTCACTTAGAGAAATTAAAATACTAAAGACTAGTTAAAATTGAATTATATGGAAAATTGGGAATATTTAATTTTATGTGTTTTATACACTCTAAAAAATATTGTGTTAAAACAACACAAGCTCGTGTGTTTGGCAACACAAAACTTTTGTCATATATGAACAACACAAGATGATTTTAATTTAACATATTGCCATGTGTTAAATAAACAAAACAAGACATTGTGTAGGAATTTAAGCATAATCTGGTAATTAATGGTAAAGTTAATTTTTTTTATATTTATACTAATTTTTCTAATAAAACACGTTTAAAAACTTATTTTAGTCGACGCAACATTGAACTAAATGACTAAAGGAAGTTGCGATGATTTTTAATTCAAGTTATATATTATAATGGAGGTATGCTTTCATTTGATTTAAAGCTTTGTTAAGAAATAAAATACAAAAAGTATCTTTAATAACTTCATTTTAACATCAGAACCGAATTTACATGTTATATTAGTATATACTTTATCCATATATTTAAATATTATATTATACTTGCAGTTTGAATATGAAATATTTAAATATATTTTTAAAATTCACTGAAAATATCGTGCACTTTTTTAATTTATATAGTTTCACATAAAATATTTGCATTAGCGTTATCATTAAAAAAATTTTTCAAAGAAGAAGAAGAAGAGGCTAAATTACTAAAATGTCCTAAACTACTGTCTAAAGTTTGTCAGAATCATAAGGCTTTAGCGTTTCTTGACGAAAATGTTTCGAGCTGAATATATTACATATAAGAAATCTCTTCGAATAGTTTACGTGCTTTAGTGGTGGCAACAGAACCAGGCAGTTTATAAATTAATTCTTGAAAAAAATTAAATAAAACTTGTAGTTGCTTTGGATATTCAAGATTAAATACAAAAAAAGACTTGAAAAGTCAGTCAAAGGCAACAGAAACTTTCGGAGGTTTAACTATAGTTGCTTTTCTATCACACACAACGAAAAAAGACAATCCACATGACAAAAGGCTGCTGTTTTGGATTTGAGCAATCAAAAAACATTTCAAGAGTCTCGCCATCCTAAAAAAAAAGTTTGAAAAATTTTTAAGTTTGAAGTAAATCAAATGGAACAAAAGTTTAACACAAATAAAATAATGAAAGAAAGAAGATAGAAGATTTGTTAGTTTAATTAAATTTTATACTTCTCAAAAACTAGTCATACTATTGGTATATTATTTATTAAAGAAACGAATAAAATTTGAAAATGAAATTTGAAAATGAATCATACCTTTAGTTCTTCAATTAGGAAAATGATTGCTGCACTTGCTGAAACACGATATTTTCACGATACTTGCACGATATTTTCCCATTGTTGGCAAGAGATAAACAAGAGCCTTTAGAGGTTTTAGTACCAACGCATCTAAACAAAATTAAAATTATATTATATAACTTTTTTGTTTGAGGTTTTTTAAAGATTATTTATTTGTATTTCTATTTCCTTCAGTATCTGTTTCGCCAATAATGTCTATGCATTTGCCAGTCAGCTTGCAGTATGCAACTATTTGTTTTGAAAATGTTGTTTCTAATAAAACTGCAATATTCTCTGCATAATTTCAATTAATTGATTTAAATTCATCATTTAACTAAATAGAACAACTCAATGTTAAAAAAAATAATTTATATATTGTAAAAATGGAAACTACAAAAACCCCTTCGGAAATTTATCTAGCAACCACTGATCTCAAAATAATAACGTTGTTATTTTGAGATCAGTGTCTAGCAACAAATGAAGTTTTTTGTTATTTACCAACGATGGAGTGTCCAAAAATCGTGGAAATTCCTCAAGCACCATATTAGCTGTTGGCGAATCATTTCGAATCAACATCTGTCGGCATAAACGCGATTTGTTCATCAATATCATTTCCATTTCGATCTGTATAAATAAGATATTAATACGTTTCTTTATTGTAATATACAGCTTTATACTTTTTGGCTAGTTGATGAATTAAAAAACTCATCTATTGGTTTCTTCTATGAGGTTGTGTCAATACTGGATGCAATTGAAAATCACCCTTTAAAAATATTATATTATTGATATTAAAGTAATATCAATAAACACTTCTTAATACTAATTGGAATTCTTTTTATGATTTTTGTTTCAGTAATCTTTATTTTTTTTTTATCTATCCGCTGAAAGTTGCGTCATTAAAGTTATATTTTACTTTACGCCATAGCGTAAGTAACGCCATTACGTCTTTCTGCATAGCTTTTTTTTAACAATTTCTTTCATTTTTTTTTACAAAAACAACTTCATATTTCTCAAAAAACTGACTATAACTTAAAAATCGTCATCTAAGGTGGGAGGATCTCTAGAACTTTCCGTAGAATCCCCTCCACCTTCCTCCGTAGAATCTTTTCCCGTTGCTTCTACTCATCTAATTTTATTACCTTTGTAAAAGATATTTGCAATAAATTTTTGATATAAGTCCTATTCTATATTTAACTCTTACAAAGAAAAAACAACTATTTAATTACAATAACATTATGTAATAAGTATTGAATTGATAATAAAGATAACAAATTGTACAAATAACTGTAGACAAAAACGGGTAAAACCACATATGTCACATTTTTCTCAATTTGAGAAAAATGAAATTTAATGTTTAGTGACATTAGATATCTGTTTATTAATAATATATTTAATTATAAAAAAGTATATTTTTATGATATTTTAGTCCTAACAGAATATATAAATTCAGTTTTTGTGCTAAATACAAGAAATATTAATTCGCAGTGTGCTTTTAAAAACAAGACACTCATTTTGGACATTTGTGATTTTTCCGTTACAAATTCATCAACTCATAAACCACGTTAGCTTGTAAACACGGAGACTCAAAAAGTATCGTAAGATCCTGTCACTGAGAATGTTTAACAATGCAATAAAAATATAACCAGTTAAATAATTACAATAAATGACATTTAGAAATAAAATTGAAATTTAACCAGACATTTCAAAACATAAAATAACGTTTAACATCATAAAGAAGATATATATATATATATATATATATATATATATATATATATATATATATATATATATATATATATATATATATATATATATATATATATATATAGTATATATATATATATATATATATATATATATATATATATATATATATATATATATATATATATATATGTATTCAACACAAGGTTTTTTACAGTGTATTTAATTTTATCTTGTTAATTGAAAATATCTTTGAGTTCTTTTGAATTTATTTTTTAAAAAAGTGTGTGATTCCTGAATATATTATTTTATTTTGAAATATTCAGTTTTATATATATAAAACTACATATTTCAAAATAAAACAATATATTCAGGAATCACACACTTTTTTCAAAAGTATAAACTCAAAATAACTCAAAGATATTATCAATTAACAAGATAAAATAAAATACATTCTAAAAAAAACTTCTGTTGAAAACCAACACTTGATCTTGTGTTGCTTTCATTTAACACAAGTTAACGTTAAATTTTATTACCATCGTTCTAAAGCGCATGCGTTAAATGCAAATTCAACTTTTTTGCTAATACAAGGTATGTGTTATAAGTTTTTCAAAAAACGCATGCGTTAAAATTAAAAGAAGTAGTAAAATTTAGAATAATTTGAAAATTGTGTATATTTTTAAGTTTTTCGTTTGTATTTTTTACTTTTAACATTTTTATTAATATTAGAAGAAACAATGGGTTACTTTTGTGTATTTTGTGAGTCAATCTTATAATCATTAAAGGCTGTAAGTGATCTTTTAAAACATTTTCATTATCGCCATGGTATTTCTTCAACACAAAATTGTAAAATTCCTTGCAGACAAGGTGGTTGTTGCAGAACATATGACAGTGTCCCTTAAAATTTATTTGTATAGAAAACATCCAAGTGATCCTTATAAAAAATTTGAAAGTATAAATATTTTTCCTGTGGAAAAGAATGATATGCTAATAGATCAGCAAGTTAGTTATACAGCAGCACATGTTGATAAAGATAACACTAGTAATATTTATTCAAGTGTATTATATGGGGAAAATATAAAAGAAATGATTTTAGATGTTTTAATGACTCTTAGATGTCATAACACAAGTGAAGTTGTAATTCAGTATGTAGGAAAAATTGTTCAAAATATTTTATCCACAGTAATTGAAAGTGTTCAAAAAACAATGCTTAATAATGAAGCTGATGCTGGCAGAGTAAATGATGTGCTAAATGATATTGAATATGAGTGTGTAAAATGTACTTTAATTACATCTAATTACTTACAAAGAAGATACTTAGAATAAAAAGGGATGGTTTCACCTATTGAAATAACTGTTGGGTTCAGATCTAAGATGCATCATAAAGTTTATAAAAATAATATGATAAGTTATGTAAATGAAACTATGCAATATATTATAATATAGAAATGGTTTCTAGTATATCCTATACTAGAAACCATTTCTATGGTGCTTTCAAAGTTCACTGTTGATAAAATAGATAGTAACATTAGTACAAAATTAAATAAATTAACTTGTTATAGTGATGCAGAACAATATAAGAATCACCATTTATATCAAAAACATCCAAATGCTCTTCAGCTTCAAATATACTGTGATGATTTTGAAATAGTAAATCCTTTAGATTCAAAAACTAAAGTTCACAAAGTTTATGCTGTTTATTTGTGTATAAAAAATGTTAACAGAAAAAGATGCTCTAAATTGGCCAACATGTATCCTGTAATTTATTGTTTTTCAGCTGATGTTGCAAAGTATGGATATAAAAAGCTTCTAAAGCCACTATCAAAGGACTTGTTAGCTCTAGAAAAAGGAGTTCAATTAGATATAAATGGAACTTACGTTTGCATATTTGGTGCAGTAGTTATGTGGTCTGGGGATAATCTTGCATTGCAGCAGATTTTTGGATTTAGTTCAAACTTTAATGCTAATAAGAGCTGCCATTACTGCTATACAAAAGAAGAACAAATGCAACACACTTTTTATGAAAAAGATGTAGACTTAAGAGCTAAGAGCGTCACATTTCTGATTGTCAAGTACTTTTTAGTGATACTGAATATTTTAAATTGTCTGGTGTATATAAACAAAATCCCTTATCAGAGCTTAAGTATTTTTCTGTTCCTGATAACATTTGCCCAGATTCAATCCATGACATACTTGAGGGTTGTTTACAGTATGAATTAAAAATAGTTCTTCATCACTTATTACTAATTGATCGCCTGTTGGCCATTGAGGAATTCAATGGCCGTCTGCTAACTTTTAATTTTTGGCATTGATAAAAAAAAACAGGCCATTGCCAATAACACGTGAAAAACTTGTTTCTAACGACAAAAAGTTAGGTATGAATGCAACTCAAAGTTGGTGTTTAGGAAGATTTTTTTGTTTGTTGCTTGGGGATGTTGTAGAAACTGATAACCAGTGTTTTCATCTAATTCATTTACTACTGCAAATATGTGGAATAATCCTGGCTCCAAAATTGACCATTCATTTAATAACTTATTTAACAGAGGTGATTAGCGTTTATCACAAGTTGTTTACATAAATATTTTCTGGACATACTGTTATTCCAAAACAAAATTTTCTTGTTCACTATCCCACCTAAATTTTACAATTAGGACCTTCGCCAAGTTATTGGTGTATGCGATTTGAAGGTAAATATGCTCCTGCAAAGGAGCAATGTCACATTTTGCACAACTTTAAAAATATTTACAAAAGTATTGCATGGCGTCAGCAAATACAATTACATCTTGATTTTTCAAATTTTGCTAGTATACTCAATTTAGAAATAGGTCCTGGTCTTGAAATGATGCCTGCTTGCTTATCGTTGCCTACGTCTGTTTTTAGTGAAATTTCATTATATGAAAAGTGCTTTTGTGCAAATTATTTAATCAAAGATGGTGTAAAGTACATGCCAGACTTTATTGTAGTTTTAGGGCTGACCAAACTTTGTCTTCCACGTTTTGGACTTTGTATATCTACTTGTCTGTGAAAATGAATGCACACTAATAGTTGAAAATATTTCAACCATATATTATGATGCTCATATTGCTGGGTATAATGTTTGTAAAATATCTAAATATACAGCTGTTAAAATAGACAATTTATTTGATTCTCATGTACTGTCATTGTCAACTGGCTTCAGAAAGTATTCTGAAGCAAGTTTTGTTATAACAAGACATGAATATATTAACCTGGATATACTAGCATAATCTTTTATTTTTGTTATTGATTTGATTTTGTTATTGATGAAACAAAACTATAATAAGGAAATATTTACAAAACTTTTTCAAATTTATTTTTTTTAAATTATGTATTTGTTTAGTAAATTGATAATTTCATTCTAAATAAGCAATATTGGTTCAAACACGAATAATGTTTTTTGTTTTCTTACTTTTAATTAACGTTTTTCATAATAATGAAAAAGGCACATTTATAGTTGAAACATTTTCAACTATAAATTATATTGAACAAAAAGCAGTATCAAAATATTGATACTGCTTTTTGCTCAATAAAATTTTCAGAATGTTAAGATTTTATAGAGCCAACACTTATTTTTAAGAGTTATGTTTATCTTATATAAGAACTCTTTTTAATTTAAGAGTTATGCTTTGCTCAATAAAATTTCTAAAATGTTGAGATTTTTTTAATGCAAACACATAGATTGCCGCAAATCTGTGTGCTTTATAGAGTAATACAGGGGATAAAGTGAAATAATTATGATATTTTTTATTTTGCTCTTAATTAAATATTGAATAAACTTTTTGCAAATATTTAAAACTACCCAGCATGTTGTAAAAATATTTTCCTGAATAAGTACTAAATTTTAATAATAAACCTTTCTTTTT
The DNA here is from genome assembly GCF_022113875.1 of Hydra vulgaris. Classification (NCBI taxonomy): domain Eukaryota; kingdom Metazoa; phylum Cnidaria; class Hydrozoa; order Anthoathecata; family Hydridae; genus Hydra; species Hydra vulgaris. The sequence goes on from NC_061157.1 coordinate 51,723,175, forward strand.
TTTTTTTGTTAAAAAATGGCCACATTTTTCAACAGGAAGTGAGTTAGTTTTTTACGCCTTTATATATTTTTTCAAAATTAGCAATTTCCTATAAAAAGGTATGAGCTGAAAACGTTAGCGGGAAATGAAATAATTTTTTTTTTTACTTTTATTTAGGTGCCCCAAGAAGTCCTTACGGTCTTATCACAGAGCACCGCGGATGAGCATTAAATGGGAAGTTCCCGCCTTCTTCCTAACCGATGTCGCAAAACTTGTTTCTAAGGAAAATGCGCAACCACTACGCCACAGCTGCTCTTAATTTAATTTGATTAAACAATAATTTAACTTTAGTACATGCACATTCTAAATTAGTTAGTTCTAAACTGACCAATTAATCTTTATAAACTATTGCATAGATTAAAATCGATTGTTTTCTGTTAATATAAAGTGTGCTTCAAAAAACTTTCCCGGAAAAAATAAAGAAAAATAATACACTGAATAGGAAGTTTCTTACTGTAGCAATAGTAAAAAGAGGTAATTTTTCACTAAATGATGATGCTACATCAGTAAGTATACCAGTAGTAACTTTTTAAAGACGGGTCCATAGAACAGGTGAAACAATTAGCAGCGTTTTAAACACGAGATTAACACAACAACTTGAATCAACTCATGTAGATACGCTCTTCAAATTATCCTGAGATTTGGTAGAATGTAAAATGTGATCACACTTGATTCTAACTGTTTACAAAATCAAGGTCAATCTAATCAAAGTTCCATTCGTGCACCATGGAGAAACCATGCTGTTTGGCATAGAAAAACTGACCATGCTGTTTGGCATAGAAAAACTGCTCTTAAGACCAAGGTCAATCTAATCAAAGTTCCATCGCTGCACTATGGAGAAATTGTTACAAACTTTTTATCAACTGGTGAAGTCAATAATTTAGTATCAGAGTTGTTGAGAATATTTCATCACTTAGAGTCGCAATTATTTCTTCCTGCGCGAAAGAAATATTAGTAATGTTTTTGTTGTCGTTGTTTTTGTTATTGCTGTTGATGTTATCAATATGTTGAATGTAAAACATTTGAAACACTATCATCTTAATCTGAGATTTGTCATCCCAACAACTAGAATCTAATTACACTAGCACCATTTCAACTACACCATTTCAATTATCACTGAAATGGTATTGTTAATAAGAGCCTCTGCTGGTTTAAAGATTAACTATTTAATAGATCTTAAACCATTGGTTTTCAAAGCACAATATCTGAAATAAGAAAAATTTTATGTGGTGTACCTCATAGATTAATATTGAAGTTTTTACTAATTGTTATTTACTTCAATGACTTTGTATCTTGTTGATCAAATTCAAATGTTTATGTTGATAATACAGTTATATAACAGATTTATTTGTGATAGAACTACATCTTTCCGGTATGAAAGAAATCATTAAAACGGCGTTTGAAAAAAGAGCTGATTCTCAACCTAGGAGTCAGTAAACAAACGTGGAGTCCATGCTGTTTCGTACAGAAAAATTGCTCTCAAGATAACCAAAGAATATGAACGTTTCCTACAAACTTAACTCGATATATTTACCTTGAGCTATAAATACCTTGGTATCGACCTTGACCTCGATACTTTTTAATACCTCTTGCAGTAGAATGCATTTTCAAGTCAACAATTATACCCATTTTAATCTAACATGGAAATCTTTGTCTCAACCCACCTAAATCAAAAACTGATAATCTAAATTCTTAGCATACACGTGCATCTTGTATATTAAATGTAAATAGTAATAAAAAAAAGTTCAATACAAAACTACCATTCTTTAAAACTTATAATGCATCTTGTCTATAAACAAAGCAATTTTTAGTTTACCATTTTAAACTTTGGCAACTATTTTGAAGTGTTCAACCATGCAAAAGCAACAAGAAATAACAGCCACCTAATTAAAGTTCCAAAACACCGACTTTAATATGCTCAAAGTTGTTTCTACTACTTTTCTGTTAGAATATATAATGATCTACTATTAGAACTTAAGAAAATTAACTTGATTGAAATTGATAATAAGTTAAAAATTATTTTAAATAGTTGTTTTTATAACATTTTGTAATGGTTTTACTTACTTTAATTCATTTCAAATTTTATAACAGAATTGTAATGGCTTTATTACTTTAATTGATTTAATCTTTTATAACAGAATTGTTATTATCTCTGAAGTAATTTACCATGTATAAATATTTGTTAAAATAAAATTAAAAAAAAAAGAAGAATATACACCAACAACATCTTCAAAGACAACTCACATCTAGCCTTCAACTCTCTCGCAACCAACATTGAATTTGTAGTTTCGGTTAATTAAAAGGAGCTCAAAAAGAAATGAAAAAACAGTTGACATAATTGTAAAAGGTTTTATTGCATCAAAAATCTTTGCTAAAATGATGACTCAACTCGACCTGTTGAACCTCTCGACAATTTAAGTTTTTCACAATAATAATTTTTTTGTTAATTAATTGGTCTAATTGTAACCATTAAATAACGCTCGAATTTCTAAAAAATTTTAAGAAAAAATTAAAAATCTATTTTCTTTAATATAAACTTAAAATTATCAATATTTTATTTGACCCATTTTTATACTATGTTTATAAAAATGTAAAACAAAAATTACATCATTTATGATTAAAAAGTATACAAACTTGCAATATCGGATTGAATTTTAATAATGAAAAGGTTCAAAGAGGAGTTTGTGGTAACTGCTGTAAATTGTTCATAAAGTTAAATCAAGATGACTTTTTTTTTTCTTTAGCTGTTGAATTTCGATTCCACTAATATATTGAGCCACTCAAAATAATCTGAAGTGAGAATGATTTGCAGAATTAAAAACCAAAATTTTAATTAAAAACATCCAGTAAAAGACAAAAAACAACAACAAAAAAACAAGTAATACATGCTTAATCATTGAGCTTAAAAGCTTTTTCTATAAATTTTCACTCAACAAACTGAAAAAAAAAAAAGACGTTAAAAGTTCTATAAATTATTTGCGAAAAAACTATTAAGGTCGCAGTTACTTCAAACTTTTTTACAGCTTGAAAAATACATCAAAATTTGGAAAACTTCGATTTTAAATGATTCAATGACGCTGAAAATTTGCCTCATCATTTATTTCCAAAAAGTAAAGGAAAAATTTTTTAAGTTTAATAAAAACCAGCAAGAGAATATGCAGTTAAGGTTAGTTAAAACCTTGTCAAACTAAATATTAGTTAAGTAAAGTTGTAGATAGAACTTTGGCACATTAGCAGTTCGCTTGTTTTACTCTATATCGCAGTAAATTTCAGTTTATTTTGTTCGTCATGATTTAAATAGACTAATAAAAAGATAAAGTCAATTTTGGCAAAAATGTCAGTCAGAACCTTGTCAAACCAACGCGACAAAATGAAGTTTAATTTAATAACAACTTTTAACTTTGTTTTCAACGTGTTTTTACTTACTTATTAAAACTTGTTGGTGACTTTAAACTTTGTTAAACAAATAGGAACCATGATCAGGGGGTCAAAAGGTTTGAGAGTTTTTTTGCTCCAAATAATATGGTAAAGTTGTCCTGTTGCTTTTGTGTTATAATTATTTACAGTATTGGACAAAACATTTGCAACCAACATCGAACAATGCTAAAAAGTGTTCCTAATTTTACATGTCTTAAAAACGAAACGAACTATACTACCACAGCGAACAGTTCAGGAGTCTAGAGTCATAGCATACCATGACATGAGCAATCAGCTGACACGTGACAGCACACAGGCAGAATTTCGTTGATAAGTGCTATTTTGCAGCAGACAAAACAAGTGCAACTTTTTTGGTTTGTTTCTTAAGTCTGGTCCGTGTCAACGTCACGGAAGTTTTTTAATAATTAAAGGAAGTATCCAGAAGTTTCCAGAAGCATGCAGAAGCTTCCAGAAGTTTCCAGAATAAGCATCTAGAAGCATCCAGGAGCATCTAGAAGTATCCAGAAACATTCAAAAGCATCCAGGCGCATCCAAAAGCTTCCAGAAGCATCGAAAAGAAGCATCTAGAATCTTCCAGAACAGGTTCACACAGGTTCATTTTACTATATAAGAGACATGTAAACAGACATGTAATTCAATCAGTATATGGAAGTCAATCAGTCAGTATTATCAAGACAGTTTATCGAAGTTAGTTTTATCAAAGTGTTTTATCGAAGAACATCAATACAAGAAGTAAAATACAACAAGTGTTTCATTACATCAATACAGTCCACATCCAACCAAGACGTTGTGTTCCACAGAGCATTATTGTATCATCACAAAGTAAATGTAACACGGTAAGCCTTGAGAAGCGTGATTATTTATTTTTATTATTTTTCAAAAATGGCTCCCGACAGTCTTGGATTGGAACTAAGAAAGAAAATTATTGGCGATTACGTAAGTGGAATGTCACAAAAAAGTATTTGTGATAAATATCGCGTGAAAAAATGGACCGTATCAAGACTAAGTTCCAAATATCGTTCTACGGGGAAGTTGGTAGCAGATAACAAATGTGGAAGACCGCGTTTCACTACTTCTAGAGAGGTTCTATGATCGTCAAATCCGTCAAGAAGGATCCCTGGATATCATCACTCGAGATACAAAAGCAATTAGAGCTGCCTGTATCGGATCGAACAATCAGACAACGTGCTGTTGAAGCCGGATTGTTTTCTCGACGCCCTGCAAAGAAACCGCTGATTTCACTAAAGAACCACAAGAAAAGACTCCTGTTTGCTACACCTCATATTGACTGGAATGTGCAGAAATGACGAACTTTCCTGTTCAGTGATGAATCGAAGTTCAACATGATTGGGAGCGATGGCATTTGCCGTGTACGTCGACCGGCCGGAAAACGCCTTGATTCACATTACTGCCATAAGACTGTGAAGCATGGTGGAGGCAATTTAATGGTCTTAGGGTCTTTTTCTGCTAATGGTCTAGGTCCAATACATTGAATCAATGGAATAATGGACCGTTTCATCTATAAAAATATCCTGAAAGATGTTATGTTACCTCATGCTGAATAGAATATGCCAATAAAATAGGTTTTTCAGCAGGACAACAATCCGAAACACACTGCAAAAGTAATCAAGCAATGGTTTCAAGACAATCACCTATCGGTGATGGATTGGCCGTCTCAATCTCCGGATCTCAACCCTATCGAGAACTTGTGAGAGATAGGGTTGTCAACCGCAGAATTAATCGCAAAGGTGTTTGTAATAATGATCAACTGTTTAAACAAATCCAAAAGGCCTGGGCAACGATTCCACAAAGTTTCATTGATCACCTGATCGAATCTATGCCTCGAAGATGCAAGACTGTGATCTACAACAAAGGATTCGCCACGAAATATTTATAGCGAAATACAGCTTGGTCAACATTTTGTGGAGTTCAACTTTTTTTTAATAATTTTGATTAATTTATTAACTTTCGTGTACAAATAATGAACTTTGTGATGAATAAAACTTGAAGAACGTTGTCTCTAAACAGTTACATAGTTATTTCTCTAAATTGAAAAAATGCAGCATTTTTATATAAAGAAACTAAATTAGCATTATTTGGTTGCACTTGTTTTGTCCGATACTGTAGGTTATTTTAAAAAAAAGCGTGTTAAAAAATGCTCTGGCACCAGATCTAGAATATGTAGCACAAGAAGTATATTTTAGAAAATGTTTATTCCAATAAGGGTTAAGCATGAGTAAATTTGTCTTTGTTGTACTTTTGTTTTGAAGCACGTTTTTGACGCAAAGCAGTTCTTAACTTTGATTTGTGAATACTTTCCTGCGATATGTTAAAAGTGAGTTTCCACTCATCCGTTTTTTTACGGGAACGGGATCGGAAAGGAAAAAATTTTTTTCCTTTTCCTTTTTTTTCTTTCCGGAAAGGAAAAAATTTTAATTTGTCCGAATTAAAACTGCGCATGCTCAAGTGATTATTTTTCCCTATCCTATCCCGTTCCCGTAGAAAAACGAATGAGTGGAAACTCACCTTACATACATGTATAAAATAAAAGTAAAGAAGATTTAGATTATTTTTAAACATTAATGTTCTTTCTTTGTTTCTTGTAGTATCCTTAAATATTTGCGTCTTTATATAACTACTATGGTATTTCAATGAGATTCATTCTTCCGAGAGATTCATTTTTCCAAGAGATTTATTCTTCCAAGAGATTCATTCTTCCAAGAGATTCATTTTTTTAAGAGACATTTTGGTCTGAATCCCTAAAAATTAATCTGAGCTCTTTTAATATATTAAATTTAGAAAATTTTAGAAAACTATGGTTTTCTAAATTTTTCTAAATTTTTAATTCTTAATTTTTGTTTAATTTCTAAAGTTTTTAAAATTACTTATTCATTGTTTTTAGTTATTCGTTAAACACTTATTCGTTGTTTGTAATTCGTTTTTAGTTATTTGTGATATTTTAATTAATTATTCGTTAGTGAATAATTTTTTTTAAACCATATATTTAGTTTTTTTACTTCAATATTGTATATTAAAAAGGTCTTTAATTTAAGAGAAAAATAAGTTTGTACCATCTGCACACTAGCTTTGAAGATTATTTGAAGCGTTTTAGTTTTAAAGATTATTTGAAGCATTTTAAAGCCTATTTGGAATATTTTAGTTTTAAAGACATTTTGAAAGATCATTTGTGTAAATTAGAAACATGAGTAAGAACTGAATCTCGGGGACACCGCATCTAATTTTTAATAATTTTGAGAAGCCATTTCAATCTGAAATAACACTCTGTCGAGAACCATTTTAATTTTTTGACTTTTTAAAAATCTACACTTTAGCTTGTATTTGTTTAGAAGAAATCTGCATAGCTTTAAATTTCCTGTCTTTCAATTATAAGTTTTCTATTAATTTATTAGTAGTATATTCACAGTTTTTATTAAGTCATATATACCTTTACAAAGACAATTTTTCTATGAAACTAGTCTTATTTTAATTACACTATTCCAGCTCTTTTTAGCTTTTTTATTACTGTCAATTATTTTACTTCACGCAGCATAACTTACATACATAACTATACACTCAAGTAGGTAACTCTAAGTTCAGAACAACCACTAGTATAGATCAACAAAAGTATTAAGAAGCCAGTCGGTACTTTTTAAGGATTCACAACCACCCCCTCTCATTTTATTTGTAAACTCATTGTTTGCATATTCACTTATCCATCATCAAGTCTCAGATATACACTGCGCGACATAATGATAAGACACCCCAAAAATATTTATAAAACTCTACTAGACATTTATATTTAAAAACTATTTTTTTTAGTAAATAAGAGCAAAAGGATTACAAGACTTAACAACATTTAAAAAATTTATTTTAAACCTAACTCGCATTTTATTTAAAAAAAAAAATGTTTTTATAGTGCGAAAAAATTATAAGATATTTTTTGAAAAATCCATGTAAATTGTCATTTATATAAAAAGACGTCTCATTTTAAATAGTCAAAAGTGGGTACTTTTAGCATTTTTTTGAATCACTTCAATCATTCCAGAAGGTAAAGAATCGTGCAACTTTTTTATGTACGAAATGTCAATTGCATCTCTTTCAGATGCGATTGATGATTTTAAGTCAGCTAGTGAGCTATATTGTTTACCACCTTCGTACACTATATGTGGCAGCTGTACCCAAGTATTTTTAATAATGTTTAGGTCTGGAGATCTAGCTGGCCACTTCAATGTTTCAATTTTACTGCTGTTGAAGTATTCTTTTACTATCGTAGTTGTATGAAGGCTAGCATTATCTGGCTGAAAAACAAAATTTTCACCACCTATTACAAATTCTTCACGTCTTAAAAATTCTTGAACAATTAAAAGATAAACCTTAACCAAATCATTACACCACCACCACCCATTTGACGTCGTTGCTGTGTTCTTTACGCAAATCGTGAAAATAATAATTCCATCCATCCGACCCATCAAGACAAAATCGTTTTTCGTCAAAAAATACTACTTGTTGCCACTCTTCTTTCCATGTTACGTGGTCCTTTGAAAAAGTTATTCGATTGTTAATGTGATTTTTTGTCGAAGGTAGTTTTCGCTGAAGTTTTTTGCGCAAAAGGTGAAAAGCATTACAAATAACTCGCTAAACTGTACGTAAATTAGCAATCACACCTGCTTCTGCAGTAATTTGACGCGCAATTAATGAAAAATCTAAAGCTTGTCTCAACAACCTTTGTCTATCACGGTCACTTCATGTTGATGGACATCCGGGACTTTTTTTATTCCATACATATGAGGACTGTTAGCGTCGTTTTTAATCACAGTTCGACTGCGTTTAATAGCTCTAATAGCAGTGTATATCAGAAATATCTATAACAAATGACACAAATAGAGTTAATTGGAATTGTGTGATATCATGATCAGTAACATAAAAGACCCATGTCTAGAATAGACATCCGCCGCGGAGCCAATACGTTTAGAGGGGCCAGCGGGCTAGTACTCAGTACTCAATTTTTCTTTAAATTAATTAAAAAATCAAAATATAGTTTTTTATTTTTATCTCGATTTTTTTTTTTAAAAAAAACGTCATAATTTTATTGTATACATGCTGAAGAAAGAAAAGCCTCATTGTTTACACTGATTCGAATAATTGTAAAAAAACAAGGCTAATTTAAAATGAATAGAGTAAATTGGGGTCATATGGAATAGTTAAGGATTTTAGTTATTAATTTTTTACGGAAAAAAAAATGTCCTTTTTTTTTAAGTTGTCGAGAGAATTGAGCTGTATTTAAATATATAAAAATCTAACAATTTTTTTGTAAAGTTTTTTATGAAACTTTATTTGATTAAAAAAAAAATTTATTCCATTCAACACATTCGGGGAGAATGAAATACGCAAATGTAAGTGTAATTAAAACACTTTATTAAATACAAAAAGCAATCAATAAATAGCAATAAATAAATCAATCAAATAAAATAAACTTTTTTATACTTGTCATGATTTTGAGTCGTTTAGAGGTACTGGAGGTTGAGTTGAGTTTTCACTTGTGTGGCATTTTTTGATGCAATAAAACTCAGTGCCTTTTACGTATCGCTTTAGTATGCAAGTTTGACATAGCCAAACCTTGCAATTTTAATTTTCACACTGGTACCATTCCATATTTTGACTTGCTGAGGTTTTGCCCAAAACTTTTCGGCACTTTTTACACTTGAATTGATTTGCAGCTAATATTTTCGTTGGACTTGTTGCTTGGTTTATTTGCTGTTCTCCATTAGAGCTAAGCTTACCTTGTTTTATAGCTTGCTTTGCTGCTTTTTCTCAGCATCTTTCAACCTTTCAAGTATTTCAGGTTTGTTAAGACACTCCCTTTCGAATCTTGGTACATCTACATTTTTTCTATTTTATGTGTCAACGTGTTGGATACGAAACATTTGTTGCAAATCTACTGCAAGTGATTGGGCTGATTGCAGCTGTTTTGAATTTCCTTTTGAATAGCCGGAGTTGCTACAATATTTAAGATTGTTTGCAGACAAGGTGACCGCAATTAAGAAAAGAGTAACTATCTATTTCATTCATTTATTAGAACCATTTTATAAAAGCAGTAAGTAAAATTCATTTAAATTCAGTTAGAAAATTTCGTTCATTGAAATTTATACAAAAAATTTATCGTTTATTCTTATATTATTGGTCACTTGAGACCTAATAAGAAAAAGCCGCTTTTAAGAAATAAGCTATTGCTTTGTATTTATATATTTATTAACGTATTTCATTCAACCCCAAAACACTCCGCATCCGTTTTCAACTCATAACTTTTTTTCCTAAATAGCAAATTTAATTTTGAAAAAAGATTTTCGATCAGCGTAAAAAGTTGTATCAGTAAACATTTTAAGTTCAATGACACCGAATTTATTTTCCGAGAGTTTTAAGTTCCATTTTCAAACAAATAAAAAAAATCTTATTACGCATTCGAAAACTTATTTAAACTCTCTACAATATAATCAAAAAATGTTTGCAAAAAAACTATTCAATAGTTAATTTAGAAGGAATAAACATTGTCATAACTATTTCATTCTACCCTGTTTTACTCTACCAAAGTTGAGACATTTATCGCAGAAAAAAAAAAAAAAAATCTGAAATATTCTAACAAATTTTTTTCAAAAATGTCAGATTATTATCTATTTGCTCATCAACTTTAACTGTAATCAGATCAAATGCAGCCTTTTCAACTGTGTTTAGAAACGTTTCTAAACACAGTAATAAACATTTAGTTTTTTGTGCGTTTATTCTAACTATTTCAATCTTTTGCGTTAAACATCCTTGCTTTCACAATGCTAAAGACCAAACACTAGTTTTGGAGCCACCAATGTTACCTGTACAATAGAATTTAAATGAGCAGAAGAAAAAAGGGCAGAAAAATCTTTTCTTGTAATAAATGGTTTTGTCTTACTTCAAATGATTCATGAAAACATTTAAAATATCAATCTGAATTCATTTGTTGAGGTCTCGTGGGAAGTTTATTCTTTTCAGTATATTATTGTATATTGTATATAAAAACAAAAATTAAAAAAAGAGTTGAATATAAATTGTTGTAATAATAAATTGATTATAAAAACATATTTACCATGTTAGCCATATTAATTAGCCATATTTACCATGTTAGCCATACAATGACACGTTCTGTTCATCAAAAAATATGCAATCTTACTAAGTTTTACAGACAACTGTATTTTGTTTAAGACTCCAGCAAAAATAACATTATTATTAAATTTAATATAAACAGCTTTGGGCTAATGTAAACAAAGCAAAAGGTCCTAAAAATCTGACGAATGATAAACAGCAAATCTCATGATATACAATACCCAGTAAGCACAGATCGTTTAAAAAACGTTAAAAACCGTTTTCATAGATTTTTTAAACTTTTTAAAAACGTTCTGTGCTTACTGCGTAGAAAACTTAGATATATACTGGGTAGAAAACTTAGATATATTACTGGGTAGAAAACTTAGATATATTTTAGGGTAATAACAAAAAAAATTCTTTATAAAACCACTTGCAACTGAGGAAATTTGTGTATAATTTAATATGTTTATGCTTTTTATGTATGTTTGTGTTCTGTCTGAACTTCTGGCGCGGTGTTGACTCACCCGTAAGTTGATTTATGTCTATGTTTGTTTGTATTCTGTTTATACTCTAATGCAGCGTGAGCTCAGTAACTAACTACTTACTCCAACTACAAAACGTACACTCACCTTAGACTCCTGTATTTTGTTAGATGCAGTGTTTTTCCTAATGCACTTCCAAAATGTCATGCCTGGTTTTCTCAAAGTACTGTTGCGGGAAGTAACTCCTTTTAACTACTCCAGGTCAGGTCAGGATAATCGAGATCAATCTTGCTACTGGTATCACGTAACCCAGTACCACCTGCCACAAGCCCTGCTGCCTTGCAGAGTGTGCTCTTCTTATGCAAAGGCTAGGAGAAATAAACTCCGACTAAAAATTCCCCTGCCTTGGGGCTCTTGGTTGAGTAAAGGCTAGAGATGGTGTCTCGATAAAAACACTCATCTTGGGCAGATGTTAACTGCATCCTGCTAAACATCCCCTGCCTTGGGGCTCTTGGTTGAGTAAAGGCTAGAGATGGTGTCTCGATAAAAACACTCATCTTGGGCAGATGTTAACTGCATCCAGCTAAACATCCCCTGCCTTGGGGCTCTTGGTTGAGTAAAGGCTACAGATGGTGTCTCGATAAAAATACTCATCTTGGGCAGATGTTAACTGCATCCTGCCACTGTCTTGTAGAAGGCCTCCTAGGCAAAGACTTTAGGGGTAAGCAGAAAAATTCTGCTAACCAGCCTCGAACCCCTTCTTCAACTATTAGGCTGGCGTAGATGTAACCTGTGTTACATTGTTTCCTGCTTAGGATGATGAATACTGGATCTCCTTGACTCTACTCATAGAATTTTGCTTATGCCTCCTTGATTATGGCTATGCAACTCTTCCTGTTATCTCCATATGAGGGTACAGCTCTAAAACTCAGTTTAATGGTTCTGAGGCCGGCTGGTAGTAAGGTTTCCCGAACTCTGTGGTAGCTCTCAGAGAGGCTGATTCCATCAACAGCTGCATAATATCAGAGTATTAACAGTGCCATGTTGCGCATGGATGGTGTCCCTGTTAATGCTTTTGGTGTGCATTGTCAAGGCCACATAAGGAGCCCTATGTCACGGCTTAGGGTTAATTAACAGGACTGAGACAACTGCATAGCTCATTGATTAGGAGGCTGTGCTCTATCTATGAATGAGTCAAGTTCTCATTAAACCCAAATCATGACCAAAGTAACCAAAAATTTAAAACCTAAAAAACCATCCCCACCACCTAAATATTTTAATATATCTTTTACAAATATTCGCGGTCTACGAAGCAACTTTCCATCAGTTGAGTCTTACCTCCTACAAAATTCACCAGACTTGCTGGCACTCAGTGAAACAAGTTCTGCAATTCCTTCTTCAGATGTTAGTGTTGATGGGTACTATCCTTTGATTCGTAAAGACTCCAATAGTTACATGCTAGGTTTAGGGGTTTACATACGCATTAATTCCCCAATTTGTCGTGAAATCAGATTCGAATCCTTTGACCATTCTTTTATGTGCTTTCGCCTAGCACCTCTTCACTCTATCACCTTTCTCTTTGTTCTTTATCGTTCTCCTTCTTCCCATGATTGCACTCTTTTAGATGTTATCTCTGATCAAATTGACCATGCCCTCTCTCTTTACCCCTCTGCCAATATTGTTGTTGTTGGTGATTTTAATGCCCATCACACTGAATGGCTTGGCTCTAACACCACTGATCCTGCTGGCACTAAAGCCTTTAACTTCTGCGTTTCTCAATCTCTTACTCAGATAGTTAACTTTGTGACTCGTTTTCCTGACAACCCTAATCATTTACCTTCACTCCTTGACTTATGTCTTGTCTCTGACCCTAGCTTATGTTCAGTTTCTCCCTTTTCTCCCTTAGGTGGTTCTGACCACCCGAGAAAAAAAAACCCGCTAATCCTGTTAAGTTCCTAATAAGTTTCCTACTAAAACTTAGTAAGTTCCCGCCGAGTACTTACTAGGAACTTAGTAGGATTAGCAGGTTTTAGTAGGAAACTTAGTAGGATTAGCAAGTTTTAGTAGGAAACTTAGTAGGATTAGCAAGTTTTTAGTAGGAAACTTAGTAGGATTAGCAAGTTTTTAGAAGGAAACTTAGTAGTATTACTAGGGTTTTTACTCGGAACTTAGTAGGTACTTAACAGGGTTAGTAGGTTTTTTTTTCTCGGTTAAGTATTACTTTCTAGTTTTAGTTAATAGTTTTTTTAGTTAAATTCATATGTTTATTAGGGTTTTATTTAATTATTTGAGTTTTAAAGATTTCATAGATATATTTGTAGGCTTATTTTTCAAGAAATATACGAGTTTAAGTAAAAATAATAATTTTTACTTAAACACAGAATCTTATTGAAAATATAATCCTTATAATATAACTTAACTAGTCGCTAAGCAATAAGGACGCCTATTTATAAAACAATAATAAAAATAACAAATAATTAAGTGTTAGATTGTTTAAATAGAACATTTTAAAAAAATACAATAAACAGCGATGGTCAGTTCTTTTGGTAATTTTCGCAGGTGTCAGTGGAATAATTGCACCCATAAGATTTTTCTTAATCTTTTACGACCATAACTGTAGCTATAACGTAATTTATAAAAATATTAATGTAATTCAACAACATAATAACATATATTTTATAACAAAAAAGCATATTTAACTTACCATAAATTTAGAACGATGAAAAAACTTTCATTATCATTGTTTCAAAGCTATTATAATCTAAAATTTCAAAATAAAAGTGTATGAAAATATGAAACTAAGTTAAATTAAAAAAATTTAAATAAGCCTCGTGTGTGTATATACACACATATATATATATATATATATATATATATATATATATATATATATATATATATATATATATATATATATATATATATATATATATATATATATATATATATATATATATATATATATATATATATATATATATATATATATATATATATATATATATATATATATATATATATATACACACATGTATATACACATATATATACACATATTATTTTTATATACATATAAAAAAAGGAAAATTTACAGTTGACGAAAAACAATTAATAATTGTATCTAAAATAATATTTAATTTAATAGATATTATTCGTATCTACCTGTTAAGAAATCTGATTTAGATCATTGTAAACAACAAACTCTTGTCGCCATTATGAATTAAGTTTGATGTTTCATTAATTAATTGATTGCAAACAGAATCCTAAATAACAACTTCTAATAAAAAGAATATTGTAAAGTAAATATATAATAATACAAAAAAACATAATACAATTTCAAACTTTAAAAAATAGAAACAAAACCTAATCATGTTCATAATTATTTTGAATAACAACACTATAATAAAATTTCTTTGTTTTTTTTACAAGAGCGTAGTGAGTAAATTTGCTTGAATCAAAAACAGCTAATCCACACTTTTTCAACAATAAATAAGGAGATATTTTTGACAAAACATGCTTGATTTTGATAGGAATATTAAAAGAATCCATATGACGATGAAACTTACTTACATTTTTATACAATCGACATATACACAAGATTTGTCTTTGGTTATGTGCAATAAACAAAACTTTCACAATCACATTAAATTCTATTAAATATGCATAATATGAAGCTGATTTTAATTTTTTACCATAATGATAAGCATGAAAAGTTCTATCAGCAACTCTAAAACGGTTATAAAACTGATAAAGATTTAGGTCAACATTTAAATCATTCAAATCCATATTCCGTAACTTATCTGATATATTTTGTGCTGCACCTAACACAAAAGGATTCAAAGAAAAAGTATTTAAGTGGTCTTCTGTCTGAAATCTAATAAATTTTTCAGCCATTTGCCTTCCATGGCCTTTAGTTCCTGTAACAAACCTCTTTAGTTGGCGATTTACATTTTCAAACACCATAGCAGACTTTGCTGTAAGAGGTCCAAAATTTTTTATCTGGTCAGAGAGATGCGCTAATGCATCAAAAGTGAATGTGCGAATACCTTCACCGAAATAGGAGCATAATGCCTTTTGAAATAAATAAATTAGTTGCTGACAAGCATCAATATCATTTGATGAAACAATTTCATTGGATAATGTATAAATAGATGTTGAAAGCATTAAATAAAGAGAACAAATTTCAGCATTACCAAGTTTGTAAAACACAAATGGCCCATAATACAATAGAAAATACTTGTGCTCTTGAGCTTTCCACTTAACAAGTTCATTATTCAAATTTTTTGGCTTCCGTCGAAAAAAATGTGGCAATTTTATGGAGTCTATTAGACTAAAAAGATCTAAAAGACTTTGATGAAAATCTTTTTATATAAGAAAAAATCTTCTTAAATTTTTCTTAGTTTTTATTTTTTTATTTTGTCTATTTCAAAATTATCATTTTTTTATTTATCAAAATAATAAATATTTGTCAGGTGGACAAAAAAATTACTTTTGCTACTTGTTACAAAGATTTAGGTCAGCAGTTGCATGCCGGCGTGAAGCAAAAATAGGTTGGCTTTTGCGTTGGCATTACCAACCTGAATTTTGCAGGATGTGTATATATATATATATATATATATATATATTTATATACACACATATATATATATATATATATATATATATATATATATATATATATATATATATATATATATATATATATATATATATATATACATTATATATATATATATATATATATATATATATATATATATATATATATATTTACATACACACACACACTCAAAAAATTTCAAGTTCTTCATTTAAATTCAACATGATTAATGAATAATTATGCATAATCACATTATATATAAAAAAACAGAAAATAAAATAGTTACCTGAAGCTAATTGATTGTACATGGTTTGAGATGGAACTAAACATATTGTGTGCGTTTATATATATATATATATATATATATATATATATATATATATATATATATATATATATATATATATATATATATATTAATAAAAACTTGAGTAACTAGCATTATATAACTATATACAGTAGTAATTAATCAAAATATCATAAAATTAAATTATGGAAATTTTAAATTAATTTATATAATGGCATTTATAACAAAAATCTTAATGTAAAGTAAATAAAAATTATAATACAAAATATAACAATAGTCAATAATTTTATAGTTTGTTTAACATGTTAAAAAGAAATGTTAAATCTTGTTAACAAGAGATAACAATAAAAATATATTTACCAGTAAAAAATGTTTATATATATTTTATGAGAGAGTGATTTTCAAAATTGATCAATTTTTAATGTCAAATGGTTTACTCCCTTTTGTCTTACTAAAACTTTTAGTCAAGCTTGAAGTGGTGGTTTTTTGAGATAAAAATTAAACTTTTTAAATAAAATTACAAATAAAATTTTAAGAAAATTAAAAATAAAAGTCTTTCTTTTTACTAAAAAAAAGTGACAAATCTTTATTAATAGAGATATCACTTACTCTTTTTAGTAAAAAGAAATAGTAAAAAGAAAGAGTGACAATATAATTGTTTATGATTTATGATTTTATGTTTATTAAACAATACAAAATCATAAATAATGAAAATAAAAACATCAGAAATAAAAATAAAATATAATTTAAAAAACACATCACCATACATATCACTATGAATCAGAAAATGCTCGAATTGATACAACAGAAAATGCTCGAATTTATATAGAGTTAAAATTAACATTTAAAACCATATTATAACACATTAACAAATACTCATCAAATAAACTGCAAACCACGCAATCATCACCAGATGTTCTTGAGCTTTTTCCTTATAGAATTACAAATATTAATTAGTAAAACTATTGAATCTAAAAAAGCTGTTTTATGGCTGACTTGTTTTCTGTGTGAATAAATAAAAGATGGCGTATAACAAAGACGATTTTTTATACCTGTTTTATTTTTGAAAACTTACTAGAAACTTACTAAGTAATTCGTTTAATCCTGATAAGTACTTAGTAGGAACTTACTAGGATTAGCAGGAAATTCATAAACGTCATTTCACTAATGGGAAACTTAATAGGTTTAGCCGTATTAAGCGAAAACTTACCAGGATTAGCCGTATTAGCAGGAACTTAACAGGATTAGCAGGAAGTTAAACATATTCCTAGTAGTATTAGCGGGTTTTTTTTTCTCGGGCACGCAATGATCTCTGTAAATCTTTCTTCTCGTACTTCTTTTTTGGGCTCACCTTATCATCGCACCACCTACTACTACCCTAAAGCTGACTGGGATTCCTTTCGTGATTTTCTTCGTGATGGTCCTTGGGCTGATGTTTTTTCTCTCTCAGCTGACAAATGCGCCTCCTACATAACCTCCTGGATTCAGGCTGGAATGGAAGCTTTTATTCCTTCTCGTCGGTTTCAAGTCAAGCCTCATTCTACTCCATGGTTTTCTCCTTCTTGTGCGACTGCTATATCCAATCGTAACCATTTTTTTCATCTTTTTCAAAAGAACAACTCTCTTGAGAACAAACGGCTATTTATTATTGCAAGAAATCGATGTAAAAAGGTGCTTTCTGATGCTAAACTCCACTATTCTCAGTTCACTAAATCTCGCATCTTATCGCAGAAGTTAGGCTCTAAAGACTTTTGGAAAATCTTCAACAACATTGTTAACAAGGGTAGATCTAACATTCCATCTCTCATTCATGGGACTGATCTTGTTACCTCTCCCAGGGATAAGGCAGAACTGTTTGCAAAGAACTTTTCTTCTAATTCCACTCTTGAATCTTATGGACATTCTCTTCCTTCCATTCCAGTCAAACAGGTTGACCCATTGTTAGACATTCAAATCACTCCGGCTTCTGTTGCTAAAGTCATATTTCAATTAAACTCGTCTACAGCTTGTGGTCCAGACAACATTCCTGTCACAGTCTTGCAGAATTGTTCTCCAGAACTTTCTTCAATTCTCTCTAAACTATTTAACAAGTGTTTGACTGAGTCTTGTTTTCCTGCTTGTTGGAAAATGGCATCTGTGGTTCCAATATTCAAAAACTCTGGAGAAAATTCTAACCCCTCCAATTATCGTCCGATCAGTCTTCTTTCTGTTATTAGCAAGGTCTTTGAGTCTTTGATCAACAAATTCCTCACATCTCATCTTGAGTCAAATAAACTGCTGTCAGACAATCAATACGGTTTTCGATCCTCTCGCTCTACGGCCGACTTGCTAACTGCTGTAACTGAAAGATTTTATCGTGCATTAGATGGAGGCGGTGAGGCTAGGGCTATTGCTCTCGACATATCTAAAGCTTTCGACAAAGTTTGGCATGCTGGTCTTCTCCATAAGCTTGCTTCTTATGGTGTTTCTGGGAAAGTTTTTGAGATTATCAAATCATTTCTTTCTGACCGGTTTATTAAAGTCATCCTTGAAGGCCAACACTCTTCTTTACGTCCTCTTGGATTATCGCTTACTACTGACCTTTCATGGAAACCATATATACAATCGATTGCTAAATTAGCTTCTGCTAAGGTTGCTTCTCTTTATCGTGCTCGCCATTTCCTTACTTCTGATTCCATTCTCTACCTCTACAAATCTCTTATTCGTCCCTGTATGGAATACTGTTGTCATATTTGGGCTGGTTCTTCTAACGATTCACTTTCTCTTCTTGACAAGGTCCAAAAACGCATTGTAAATGTTGTTGGACCTAGACTATCTGCTAAGCTTGAACTTCTTTCCCATCGTCGTAAAGTTGCATCTCTTTCTCTTTTCTACAGATACTATCATGGTCACTGCTCAAAGGAGTTATCGTCTCTAGTTCCATCAACTAAAATTCATTCTCGTTTTACTCGTCATTCAGCTAAGTCTCATTCGTTTACTGTATCTGTCCCAGCATGCTCTAAAAACTTTTATTCATCTAGTTTTTTTCCCCGCACTTCAATCCTTTGGAACTCTCTCCCATCTTCATGTTTTCCTGACTCCTACAACCTTCAACTTTTCAAGTCTTCTGTCAACCGTTTCCTTGCTCTATAACTCTGTTCTTTTTTTTCCTAGTAACTCTCAACTTAATAGTGGTTGCTTGCAGCCTTGTTGGGAGTGAATGCAAATAAAAAAAAAAAAAAAAAAAAAAAAAAAAAAATATAAACTGCATTTTTGATTTATTTTAAAAGACCGCACTTTTTTGGAAAAAAAATATGAGAAAATACTTTTTTTAAAAAAGGACGTGTTTTTTTAAGCTTTATTCAAGTAATGGTAATAATTAAGCAACTTTTATAAACAAATAAAATACAAAAGAGTTAGTAATCTGTACTAAATATACAAGATATGTTTAAAAAATATTTTTTCGTATAAACATCAGATTCAAAAATTCAATTTTTCTCAATTTTGCATTAGTTTCTTCATCAGTTTTACAGTACGTTTAGCAACTTGGTTAGATCTGGGAAATCGTCTGCTACGAATATCTATTTGAAGTAGATGAAGTTGCATGTTGGAGCGAGGATGCTACCCCTCTCTGTTATCAGAAAGAATGCCGTAACAGCATATATCGCACGCGAGCTTCATCTTGTCTGATGTAAATTTGAGAGTTTTTTTAAGCTGATTCGAGGCCAACGTGAAGTTGCTTTATAATGAAAATATGCCTGACATAGTTAAAAATTATCGCTTGAATTTATCTCGCCGTCCAGGACTCTTGCCTGTGTTAACATCATCTGTTGTATCGAGGCCGAAATCAGCCTTAAGAGATTTTTTTTCACTTTGTCAATGAAGGAGTAGTAAAAAGTAGAAAACCAGCTGTTTTAGTGCTTGGTTATGTTCTTTGATATTTTGGTTTGCATTTCGGAGTGGATGTTATAAAAGAAAAGGTTAGCAACTCAAGGGAAAAAGCATTGTTTCAGAATTCGAAGATTATGATACAGTTTTTTGTATTTATAAGGGTTGCAATTAAGAATAGGCTTGAGGTTGAGCTTTTGGTAGTCGGATTCGTTTTCTTGGGTGTTTTGATTCCAAAGGGGTTTATTTGACCATTGAATAACCAATCTTTCATTCTGTTAAAAACTCATTCTCCTCCATTAATTCCTCCACTCTTAACTTGTCTCAGGTAGAGCTCTTTATCCTCTGTGCTTTTCCATTCTTCATTAAGGTTGGTGGCATCAAATAACTGAGAAAGTGTTGTAGTAAATTTATCAGATAATTTCTTTTTGTTTTTGTTATATAGATCAATCTAACTATTGAGTTTTTTTTTGATGGGTGCACTGAATAATAGTGGAAAATCTAGAATTTCTCTTCATCGCAATTTTATATCCGTAATCAAAATTTTGATTCGATTCCAGTCTCAGTTTTTCCATATTGCATAGTAAATTGAAGTTTCCAAGATTTTGACGGTTTGTCAGCTTGGTTAGCTTTTCAATAGATAGAATCCCTAGATCTTTTTCTGTTTGGAAAAGGAGATTCTTCATCTAAATGCACTTGTTTGACTTTAGATTATTGCTGGAATTATTACAGGACGTTTTGTTTTGGTTTAAAAGTGATTAAATATCTTGCACTTTTCTTCCTCTTTGTAAAACTTTCAATTTTGCAATGAAAACAAGGTAGTTCATCTAAAATATTCAAAAACACTCCCTAATGTTTCAATACATTCCAGAATATATATTATATATTCCCACCTGAAACAAAAAATATATAAAATATAAAATTAATAAAGTAATCTAGTGAATAGCCCCACACTGAGCGAGTTCACAAGACATAGCTGGGATCAACACAAAGAAAATAAAATTAACAACCATCTGTAACTGCCTTGTTTATAAACAAATGTAAACAGCCGATTGGCTGTTTACATTACGGCCAATTGGAATCTGCTTAAAAGTAGTCTAGAACGTCATATAAAAGTTCATTTTAAAATTGAAACTGTCAAACTACGTGATATGTGAACAAAATTAAATATAAAAGGTGGAGGATCTTTTTTTTAGTTTTTTAAAAATTGATGTTTTCACAACTCACCGTATGACGCATATATGGCCAGAGCCGGCTTTACCACTACATCAGGGCTGATGTAGTGGTAAAGCCGGAACTCTAACAGAACTCTAACCACTACATCAGGGCTGCTTCTAAAGCAAGCGCTTTAACCACTGCGTCGCGGCTGCTAAAAAATCATTAAATATGAAATTAAAAAAGAAAATTTTAAGCGTAATTAAATGTTTTATAGTGAAAATTCCTCAACGATTTTGTTATGTGAAATAAACTTTGAAAAATTTGTCTTCAAAAATGTTTTTGATTTACTTGTTTTTGTGTGACTTACGTTCTTTCATTTGATTATTTTGATTTCTAATTTCATTTGAGATCTAAGGATTGTTTACAAGATTCCAAGTTAAAGATTTTGTTGAAATTTTTTTTTTAGACTTCTGATTTTCTCTTAACTACGCTGAAAAGTCTGAAGTAGCCAAAATATTCTTGGTTCCATGAGGGAAAATGCGGCAAAGCATAAATGATATAAATGGAATCGAACAAAAGGACACTTCCGAATTTATAATGAATTAAATAATAAAAGCTTCCTTTATTAAAAGATTTACATATATTATAAATACAAATTCAACTTATTGAAATGAAAAGCGCAGTATTGAGTAAAGTTTTTGCATTTCCGCATAACTAGTGAAACGATCAGTTTTCAAAAAAGTATTAACTTTGATTAACCTTAAAAAAAAAAAAGATTAACCTTAATTAACAAGTAGAGCTTACCATTTATGTAATAAAAACGTTTCTCCTTGAAATTGACAAATTTCATTATGGGTTATTTAAGTTTTTAAATATTCAAATTTTTTTTTTTAGTCCTGTCTTTTTTCTACATCTACGCATCCTGTCGTATTCGCCTTTACAATATATTATTCGCCTTTACAATATATTATTTATGTTAAGCTTTTTGATAAGAACAGTTAAAATAACAAAACAGGATACACGTCCAAGATTATTCACCTAATTTACTTTAATTCAATTTATTATTCATTTTAGTGTTTGATTTTTATTTTAATTTACATAGAAAGCATAAAATGTTTATTCACTAAATATTTAATAAAACAAAAATATAATGCGCAGATTGTATTAATACGTTAATAAGTTTAAACCTAATCTTAAAAAGTAATAACGTAATTTTACGTGCTTCAATATAAAAGTTATATAGATTGAAGTGAGTCTTTAGTTTATAGACTTTTTAAAACCATTCATTTTTTAAAAATTATTATGAGTAATCTAACTTAAAGATTGTTGTTTTTGTTGAAACACTTTGAAAACTAAAATTAAAATCTAAGTTGTCGAGAAAAACTGAAAATTTGCGACACATTTAATTAAAATTGAATTATAAAAATTATATATTGCTCTTTGTATAATTACAAATGATTATCTCTTTTTAAGATAATTATGAAAAATTGTCCACCATTTATTTAGAGAACCAAAATAATAATAATAACAATAATAATAGCAATAATAATAATAATAATAATAATAATAAAAATAACAATAATAACAATAACAATAATTTAAATTTGAAAATAATTTCAAAATTGATTTTGAATTAATTCTTCAGTCAAAAAAATTTTCTCTCAGAAAATTAAAAAAGAAGAAACTTTCAACTGAAAAAGAAAAAGAATAATTAAAATCAGTCTAAAGTTGAAATACAATTTTACTCGTAACGTTAAAACTTACCGTATATACCATATATATAAAAAACAAAATATTTTGTTTTCAATTTAGCGCATTAGTTACTCAATTAGTTACTCCATTTGCGGTTTTTGTGTTTTTACAACTTTAAAAAATGGCAACTTCTTAAATGAGTTTATTCAATTTTTATAATTAAATGCTATTGGCGAGCGCCGCTAATAGCTATATTTTAAATTGTCATAACAATTACAAATTGGGCTTAAATGATAATTGTCAATTATTTTTTAACTGATATTTTATTTTAAATTTACTAAATTCTATTTTAAATAATATCTAGATATGTTTTGATATTATTATATTTGTAAGGTGTTTTAATAGTACTGTTTTCAATATTTACAATCAATATTTACTACCTCTAAACTGAACACTGCTCACTAATCTCAACTACTGCTTACTAAGCCTACTGGGTTATTTTAACTGATAAAGTACTACCGGCTAAACCTACTATACTGAATAGGTGCTACCAAGAATATTTGTTCTAAAAATTATTTCTGAAGAAATTTTCTTTAATAAAAAATATTTTTTTACGATTTAGATAATAGTATTTTAAATTACAGTACTCTAAATAATTAGTTTAAATTAAATTTTTTGACAAATGCAATGTTTTTGTGATGGTCTTATCAGCCGAGACAAGAAAGTGTATTGTTCACTTATTGGATGGTCAAAAGCTAGATATTCCTCTTCAGGTTTTTTTTTTTTAATCTAATATTAGTTTTATAAATAATAATGATAAATATATAAAAAACAATGATTATAATAACATTAATAATAGTAATAACAATTGTAATTATTATTGTTATAATAACAGTATCAATAAAATATAACAAAGATAGTTATCTTGTAGCATTTTTCTAATGTTTCTTTTTTATCTGTATTTTAAATTACATTAGGAATAATTAAAAGTATTAAATAAATATGTTTTAGGAATTTTCATAGAGAATATTTAAATATTCTCGATGAAAATTCCTAAAGCATATTTACAAAAAAAAAAAAAAAAAAATTAATGAGCTATAAATATTTATAGCTTATTAACTTTATTTTGTATATAAAATAGAAAAACATATATATGTACTTATACATATATGTTTATATATACAGGGCTGTGTTATATATAAACACATATATATACATATATATATATATATATATATATATATATATATATATATATATATATATATATATATATATATATATATATATATATATATATATAAATATATATATTATATATATATAAATATATATATATATATATATATATATATAAATATATATATATATATATATATATATATATATATATATATATATATATATATATATATATATATATATATAATTAACCACTTATATAAGACTAATTATTGAATATTGCTCTCCAGTTTTATCGTCACACCAAACTATGTTAATAAAATCTATTGAAAATATTCAAAAACGATTCACAAAAAAAATCGCTAATCTTTATTCTAGCCGTTTAAAGCTGCTTGGTTTGGATTCTCTGGAGCTCAGACGTTTAAGACATGATTTAGTTATATGTTTCAAAATTATGCATAATTTGGTTTTCATAGATAAAAATATACCTGTGGTCATACTTATAAGATTCGCAAACAATGATGTGAACTCGACATTTGCAAATATTGTTTTTCTCAACGCGTTGTAAATAATCTGACATCAGAAGCTGTAAATGCTGATAACATATGTATTTTTAAAAATGAAATAAAATCGTCCAATTTTGACAAACAGTGTCTATAAAAACACAAATGAATGAAACCTTGAATGTTTTAATTATAAACTATATTTGTTTCATATGTAATTTGTTATCTTATTTAGGAGCATATTGTTAGTATCCATTTATTGGATCTGTATGTCCTTTAGAACATGTAATTTTTAAACTCGTTCTAATAAATTTTTGTATACATATATATATATATATATATATATATATATATATATATATATATATATATATATATATATATATATATATTTATACACACACACACACACACACACACACACACACACACACACACACACACACACTAACACACATATATCAGAGGCGGATCTAAACCCCTTCAAGTGCTACAACTGACAGGGGTTTTATTTTTGTTAGAAAATGAATTTTGAAAAAGTTTACAGTGAAAACTATGCTTTGCAGAGAATGAAAAAATTATTTTACAAAACTCCCTTATGTAAATCAAAATTGGAAAAGGTAATTAGTTCCTCACTACTAAAAGTAGCAATCTGATTCATTTAAAAATAAACTCTGCAGTATAAACAATACTTTGCAGCATCTGCAACTTCTGTTATTTAATTGGTTGCAAATGTATGTTATTGTATCAGGATTTAAATAAAGTATTCTCAAAAAAGTTAATTGTTAAATAATGATAAGTAGAATATCAAACCCTTTTTGAATTTTAAGTCAGTGAAATTCGAAGGATTTCAGGTCAGCATGATTATGCCGACCTTGGCCGATGTCAGGTCAGCAAAATAAAATTAGATTTTTTGCTTTCTGTTATGATAGGGGTAATGGTTAATTAATTATAAAGGGATTGCTTTATAATAGGATAGCTTCAGACAATAATATTTTAAAGAATGTTGCAATTAAATTTTGTGTAGTAAATTAAGTATATATCAAATTTATGAATTGGTGATTTTTTAGTTTCGAAGTTTTTTTTTTTTTTTTTTTTAATGGTCATAGTTTATTTATTACATTTTAATTGGTTTTTTATATTGCTCATAGAAAGAACGTTGTTAAAAAATACAAATTTAGTTTATGTGCTGTAGGCAAAAATTTTGTTTAAAACGGCAAATGCTTTAACAAAATGAGTAGAAAATTTACATCCGGTTGCTTAACCTCTATGAGAAATAAGCATTAAATTCTAAAGTAGTAGGGGTGGTGTTTTTTAATATTCAATGTAAATTGTTATAAATTTATTAAATACACAAATAATTAGCTTATTAGTTGATTAAATGAAGTAACAAAATAATTTTAATGATTGTTTACAATAAAATCATTTTATTTAAATTATCAAAGAATATTTTAATTACTTTTATATAAATATGACATATTTATATAAAAGTAATTACGTATAATATTCTAAAAATTATATAACAAATTTTTTGTCAATTCTTTTTAAACTTTTTTCTATGATTATTCTTATAAACACTTTTAATATTGAAAAAATTTTGTGCGAAACCAAATGTTACATAATGCTCAAATTTAACAGTGTAATAAAAAAAACTTCTTTCTATAAGCTTTAAAATAGTTTTATGTTTAAGTTTTTTGAAAATAAATTTAAAAGGGGTTTTAAATGCTAAAGTATTTTCTTGAAATTTTTAAAAACCATCAGACAAAAAATAATACAAATACTGAAATATAAATTTAAATTAATAATTGCGTTTTTATATAAATGATAAAAACCAAGGTGTTAAATTCAAAAAAAATTTAATGCTTTGGGATCGCCATACATAATGCAACGCAAAATATATTTAAAAAACAGAAGTAGGAAATATTAGGCTATTTCACGCGATCGATTTTCAATAAACTTAATCTGCTAATTTAATTTTTATTTAAATTAGGACTCTTTTTTTTGTTTTTTTT